>OY756428.1:25833202-26433202 GCA_963576905.1 Mystacides longicornis
CTGCTGTCATGTATTTGGCGCCAGGATATGACTATATCCATTTTTATATAAAGTTGATAATTCTTAATATAAGTAAGCACTTGCGAGTATTAAACTAGTAGTTCAGCGCAACTGTCACGTCCAAAACAAAATTCCCAAACAAAACAAAATTAAACTAGACACTGTAAATGAATACAGCTCTGCCTATGAATGGGTGGCTTAAAAGTATTAAAAGAACGCACTATCACTGAGTTTTTAATTTTCTGTTCAATAAGTTTCATATGCCTAAAACTTTTCTTTACAAAAATACCAGCCGAATGTTATTTATAATATACATGTTGTAACAGAGATAGTGGATAACCCGAATCACGGAGGTAGAGGACCTCAATACCTATCGATTTAATTCGCATGTATGAATATAGCGATATTAGGTGGTTCAAAAGTTATTTACGTTTTTGTGAATTTTGAATAAAATCCGGATTTCACACTAAAATACAGAACTGTCTCCAAACCATTAACTTTACGATGTTGGATTTTTTTCTGAAAATGGTCCGATAGTGACACTAAAGTTATGAAATATCTTTGTTAATCAGCATCTGATAGCAGTTGTTTTAAAAAATATTTTCTTATATTTTTTTCCAAGCTAAATTTTTTCACAAACCTTCAAGGGATCTAAGAGCCAGTTTTTCAAATTATTTGTGGTACCTAACTGCATGATTTGATGTGATATTTAAATCAAATAAATTATTTATTGAAACAAATATAGAATAATATATTGTTACGCACTCATAAAACTATAATTAAAATTGTTGTACTTTAGAATAAACAGAATGATAGTTACTTTATTTAGCCTGAAACAAATATTTCCCTTTGTTATCAAATAATAGCAGGTATTTGTTTTTATAAAATAGCTCTTGAAAAAAAAATCCAAAAGCGAAAGTCCATCCATGAAGTATTCCAATTTATGCACTGCAGATCACCTATATTTACATAGTGACCAAGTGTATACAGTATACGCAACTCACGTACAACGATTTTCGGAAGAGCGCTATTATAGCGAGAGTAAAAGAATAACCGTATACGCTTTGTATACAATATAACTATAGAATTAGATAACTCTTCCTTGAGCACTTTAACTGTTCTTACACTTCTAGACTCAACATAGATCTCTTTAGATAGATCAACTCTAACTTAAATGTCTACAGTAGGTGTAAAGGTGCCTTATTGTATGTATTTGTGCGTTTACATTAATTTGAGGGTTGCACACTGTTGTGCCTAACGGAAATTTATCTCAAGATAAATAAAACACGGCTGTTCCCTGGGTAGTAATAACAAGTAGGATGTTAAATTATTATACACGTTAGAATAATAATATATTTATATAATAATTGTGTGATGTATCGCTGTAGGTTTATTCGTAAAGCATTTCCAAACACATCCGCCCAGTTTATATACCAAAGACAACAACCGCACTCGATTTGTTCATTTTCATCTCATATACAAACACACGCACACTTGTAGGGTGAATATAGTTTATATTGAAAATGGGACAAATGAAAGCAAATAAATATTAGGTATATATTTTTACTTCCTTGTCCTTAAACATTTGGAAAAAAAAACACAGCGTTGCTACGTTTATATTTTATCGTATTCGATTGACCAAAATACATTTACTTATAACGACGTAAACGCTTTTTGTACACTAAATACATTATAATGGACAACAGTACAACAAATAATAAGATTTACAAATATATAAGCTCAGTGTCCTAAAACTAGGTAATAGTTGTTAATAATTATAAAATAAAAATTAATCACTGGATAGAAATCCTATAGTAATATCTCAAATACATTCAGTTCAATTAATTCAAATAAGTTATTTCAAAACAATAAAAAAAAACTCTATCAAAATTATTAAAAATACCAAGGATATTGGATAAAAAATAACTACGATACTTTCAAGTCAAAACAAATAAAAAATTAAGAATTACAAAAAAAACAATAGTCAAATCATTAAATCGAATAATAGTGTGTAGTTAGTACAGGAGATGTAACAATGATCCCATATATTTTCATACAAAAATAAAAAATAAAAACAAATAAAAAACTATAGGTAATGACTGGTACTCTCAAATTCGAGTTCCAACTCAACGCAAGAAGCTCTTGCTTGGAACTTAATCGGTTGCCAGTAGCTACGCAACTAATGTATTGGATAAAACCTTTTCAGAATAGATAATTTTCAGTAAAGTAGACATTTTTTTTGACACCAAAACTAAGCATACGTTTAGGGATTTACTCGTGAAGTCATTGCATCGTGGTCCTTAGCATTCACTTATCCCTGTCCCCCCTCCTTGTTTCTTTTCCTATCCTGACCCTTAGGTGTGTATGTTTCTTGGATATTACTTTGTCTCAATTTCTATAAGATAATATTTTTGTTATTTTAGGATATTATAGTTTTGTATATCCTATTGATAAAATAATTGTGAATAATCTCTTTCGCGGTATGGAAGTAAATGTATATTAATTTAGTGTAAATTGTTATTATTATGTTTATATTATAACGTCAATTATTGTAAATAATAAATCTTACTATTTGATATGGAAGTATATGTAAATAATATGTAAACTGACTTATTTGTAATTGTTATGTCAAATTGTATAAAAGCATAACCTGATGACAAGCTCGTGTGAGCTTATCGGGACTGTGCATTCATGTAACCTTGTATTTGAATAAAGAATATTATCTTATAAAAAAAAAAATAATGGTTTGTAGTTTTAATTCAATGAGAGAATGGAGACACCAAAATCACTTGTAACTACAACTTACTGAGCGAGTAAACTTTGTTGGTCCACTAACTGTTTATTGTTAAGAGTTAATATGTTTTGTAAACGACTGTTTGTTTACATTGATAAATAAACAATAAAATAAATAATAATAATAATACGGGGATAATTTTTAACGCGCCAATGTCAAAAGTCTCAATAAAAATTGAATACGACGCAACTCAATCATCTGTTTTTCATTTCAGAATAACAGTCCTTATCTGTGAAAATTTTGAATATTTATTCAAAATAAAAATAACAACAATTATTGGAATGGACAGTTTCAAGTGTACCTACACATCTTACCAAGATTACGCATCTGTAAACTATCCGTTTTAAAAGATGTCATGCGAGTTGAAAGTAATAAAAAAGCAATGGGAAGGGGTATGTTGCAGTTATGGCGTCGCTGGACGGCTGACAGGGCGGAGTGGCGACGACTACTTGAGGAGGCCAAGACCCACAATGGGTTGTAGCGCCGTGGATATTATTATATATATTATATATTATGTTGCAGTTATAGAAATGAACATCAGGTCACATCTTAGTTCCCAATTAGTTCAGAGAGGTAGTTTAACGTAACTATCAAGCCTATAGCCCCTTGAACGGACAAAATCATGCCGTCTAATGTAACTCTCTACCGACCGACTTTGGACAGAAAGATCTTCCCGCATTCCGAAAAGGGATACTCTTCCCCCAAACGATCGTGCCTCCGAATAGGCCCGTCCAGCTACATTCGGCTTCGACTTTAAGTCAGGGAGAGGCTGAAACTCTACACATAATATAATATTATGTTATTATAACATACCTGCATACCTAAGACATTTTAACTAATGGGTAATTATTTATCAACTGTTTAATACACCAAACATATTGGATTTTTACCGGTAGGTTATTTAAATTTCAACACTGATTTCTCGAATGCTGCATGGTAATTCACGAAAAAGTTTAAATTTAGAACTAGTCAAATATTTGAAACAAAAGGATTTTTTGCACCAAAATGAATTTAGAATAAATTTTTAATTAAATAGTTTAGCCAGCTTATCTTAATAATAATTTGAATTTGTCTCATTTACCTAAAAACACTTACACAAGTAAAAATAATAGTTTAATTTAAACTATTTTTATTTTTGCTTTTTCCATCGTTACAATTTTCGTCACGTCCAATATGCCAAAAAAGCCATGCTCCCCGAAAGGATTGCCTCCCTACCGACACATATATTTTTTCTCCTTTAAACCCCACTTAAAGGGAGGCAACAAGATTCATCTCCATTGTACTCGATTCAGCGCAATGTTTATGACCTCCTTCCAATCCATGTCCAACTCCCTCAAAGTTGCAAAACACAGTATAAAAAGTACTAGCAACTGTCGTTCAATTTTGTATTATTTCATATTTTCGAATTGCGTCGTTCCGCATATAATATATGAAGCGTTGGTCACCCTTGTAAACTTGGGAAAGTACCGCTACGTGCGTAAGGCGCGTACGTGTTTGAATAGAGAGCGGACCCTAATGAATGAGCTGCGGACGGGAGTTCTCTGTGGAATGTGCCGGATGCGAGTGAAGCCAAGTCCATCAACTCTCCCGGAGAAATTATGACCTGAATATTCCACCAGCGCACCTTCAAACGTACACTGTACACTTCATTATGACTTTATTTTCTTCTAATGAGATTTTTTGTGACCCGTCGCCGCTTTTTATGTTCGCTCATTATATTTTGTATTTCAAAAATAGTTCCACAAAGGACACAGGTCATTATAAAGGCTTGACAACATTTTGTGTTAAATTTAATAAAAGAAATTTCGGATTAACGATGATTCCGTGCCTTTGCACTTAGAAAACGGTAAATAATAATATGAACTCGTCACTGTGTTTTTTTTTTATTTAAATATTTTTGGGTATTGAGAGTGCTTTATCGTCATAGCTAGAGATGGCTAGGGATGCGGGTTCGAATCCTGCAGGAAGTATTGGATTTTTTGACATGTTGAGCATGTCCAAGAATCCCATTATTTGGAATTTCGAAGAATTTGATCATCCAAATGGCGAACGTTATAAGCGGTAGGTGATCACTCTATCAAATTTTTATTCTTGCGAATTTTAAGTTTTTTAGACCCATGATGGCTGGTAGCAAAAAACGGTAGGTAACCAATAAATAAATGTGAAAAACTAGTTTTTTTTTCTACCTAAAATGTATCAACTTTATATAGTAGGTAAACCCTCAAAATAAAGAAAAAATATGAATTTTACGAATTTTAGAAACCCATTATCACGAAGTAAACATATTGCAATGTTCTCAATAATTAACACATTTATAATAATAATATAACACTTTTATATACAAAGGTGTCAGTATAGCCGGCGGAACTTATTGCCTGAGGCAATTTTTTCCAGTCAACCGGTCCCGTCCATCGGAGACAGGCCAACCCCGGGTAGAATTTTCAAGTGAAAAAACACTTAGAAAAACTCTGACCCGACCGGGAATCGAATCCGGGACCTCGGATCTGAAGTCCACGCCAGCACAGTTAGGCTACCGAGGTCGGTATATTTATACCTTTCTAACTGAAAGAAACAATAATGTAAAACCCATACACGAAAGATTAACGTGTCTACTACACAAGGAAATCAGATTTAATAAATACAATATTCGGTACAATTCAGTAGGTAGGTACCTACATTTTGTACGAAAGGGGTAGAAGTAACACCCTCAACCAACAAAGGGCTTAAGTTGGCTCTATTGCACATAAGGGATTTAAAATGACATTTTAGGAAGTAATTTTGTCAGACATTCATATAAGGTTGTGTGTTTCACTGCCTTGCCCCGGCGTCCCCCAGCCTTCGCACGACGTGTAACATTTTAATCTCTAGTACACAAAATATAAATAAGGCAGTGACGGAACAACCTACCGATTGGATACGCGATATAACAATCTGACAAATTACATACAGCCCTGACAAGCATGACACTTAGAGAAATTATAATACTGTTAGTAGACATAATATTTAAATTAAATTATATTATTGTTTACATAGAGTAAATAAACACTTGTCTGCAGGCATTCCTTGAGCAATTTCTTAAAAGTTATAATTTGTACCTATTTGATATTGACAAATAACAAGCAAGAACTAATTAATCGGAGATGACAGATTAGCGACCATATCAACGATCAAGAAAATATATACTCTACCAGCTTTCCCGACAGACGATGTTCTGTACCCCTATTCTGTAGCAAGTGTAGGGTAGTCACTTAAAAAAAGTGACTATTAAGCGATACATTTTGTATGAAAAACGTCTATACGTATCGAATGCGAGAATCGCTAATAGTCACTTTTTTTCAAGTGACTACCCTACACTTTCTACAGAATAGGGGTCCTGTATTCTTAACCAGAGGGGGCCCGTTTATATGTGCACTGCGCCCCCAGAAACAAAAATACATAATTAATCCGATTCAGTTACCTACTAATATTTATTTATTTATCATTCTAAACCCTAGGCCTTTTCAGGCACATGGTGTTGTCAAAATTATACAAAATGTTACATTAATGAATTTAAACAAAAAGCATACCCTTTTAGTAGGTATAGATTAGATAAATATTTATATATGATATTGTAAGTGTTTTTATTTTCTGTGTGTAATCTTCATTTTGTAATTGTGATATTAACCCAAGACCCATGGGAGAAAAGAAATATACACATAAAAAAAAATACAAATAATAAAAAAAAACAAAAATCGCATATGAAACAATCTTCAAAAGTACACAACGAAATAAACAAATGAATACGTAGGCGAGGCTGAAATGGTGTAAATGGCCCTCTCAGTCTCCTGCCAGCAAATGTAATTAAAAATAAATACATACACATACATTCTCCCATCAAGGCCCCCCGCACACCGCATGCCAGCCCGGAGGAGACTAATCCGCAGTAAACCCGACCTGCACGAAACCAACCCCCTAGTTCGATCGAAGCAATCGAACCAGAAAGCCGGCCCCACACAAATCAAGCCCGCCGCGGATCCCGCGGAGCACGCCGCGGAAAAATAAATAGGTATAGATACATAAACATCTTGAAAGTCTCAAAAGGGTGATATTTTTTATAATACAGAAAAATGCATATAAATAGAAAAATACATATGTGAGCGAGGCTGAAAAGGTGTAAAGAGCCTTTCAGTCTCCTGTCAGTAAATGTACCTAGTAAAAAAAATACAATCAACAATAAAAATATACTATAATAGCGTGGGGAGTCACTGAGATTAAAAAGGTTGGTTGACTGACAACAAATAAAATAATAATGTTAAAATATTTCTAAAACATCCATATTTCATTCGTATTCAAAGCTCAGGCGGGAACACCGTGAGAATATATGCGCGGGTACACATTCTACCTCACCTTTGAAGTACCGACTCGAATATGACCGATAATTTTGTTGACTTTATATGAAAATTTTCTAAACACTCAAAACGGTGTGGTGGAGTAAGTGGGATATGCTACTGTAAGAGCGGCAATCACGTATGCGAGAATGAGAGGGAACTACCCGCGATGGCGTTGGCGCGTCGCAGGTGATCCGTTCCATACTAACTTAAATATTATATTTTATATCATTTCTTACCATTTTTTTTTCAACCTTTTATTAGTTATTCTGTTATCCGGAGCGGAGAAGAATCCAATAAATCAAACATTAAAAGAATCTGTTCAACTGATCTCGAGTTATAAGTGTTCGCGCTAACCCGTTTTTTATTTATATTAGAGATTACTTAATAGTTCTGGTTCTATATTCGTGAATAAATGTAAATGTAACCTTATACTGTCATCGAAACTCAATTTAACCGAAAAACAATATTGATAAAATTTTAACAAAGTTGTATGTAAGAGTATGAATTTTCAAGACACTGGAGCTCTCGACTTGAGATTGCGAGGAAACCAGAAAGAAGTGCATAGGTCTTTATAAAAAAAACTTCAAATTGAATAAAGTTTCAATTTCACTGTAGAAAACTTTGATGCAATGTTCTCTGAGAACTATCAAGCTACAAAGATGTCACCACATTGCGCAACAAGTATTATTTTTTATATTTCGCAACTATAAATTTAAAAAGTTATTTGGCAGCAATGCTTCTCACTTTATTTAACTCTAACACCTCCCGGGTTTCACTTTATGTGAGCGGCGTTCGCTAATAAGGGTGATCGAACTTTAAAATCTCTTTTTTATTGTATTGTTTATGTTGTCTTCACTCATCGCAAAGGCGAAAGCTTTTATGGCGAGTGGTGTTTATTTTACTGTAAACAAATAAATAAATAATTATTATATAGTTTGACGATCGGACGCGCGATCACTTTTTCAATTAGAACAGGGCCTAAGAGAGCATCAATGCTTAAAAAATGCCTTCTCAGGTAAGAAATATCGCTGTTGAGAAATATTTCAAACAAAATATAACATTAATCTATGTATTTATACGTGAAGCAATAAAACTTTGTAACCATTTTTATTAAAATTGCACGGACGGAGTAGTTTGAAATTTTACACACGATAGTTTAAGTGTGTAAAGGAGTGGCAAATGCTATTTTTTTTTAATTATGGATAAAAATAGATTATACCGAAAAAAAAAACCCTTAACAAATACTACTGTAGTGTTATGTATTTCACATTTCGATGTATTTGACATTGACACAGACGCATACATTCTGTGTTCAATGTTTAAATAGATTAAAACTGTTTGAAAAATTGAAATTGAAAAAACTTTGCATAAAACCTATCAATATTCCAAATTTGACGTGTATCCATGTCTTTGATTTTGTTACGGTCGAATTTCGACCACTGGGCGATCACTTTTTATGGAAAATATATAGCGGAACTCAGTTAAAAACGCATTTTTTATATAGCCTTAGAGGAGTGTTACAGAATCAAAATCAACCGATGTTTAAAATATAAGAAAGTCAATACAAACTTGTCAATAGGTAGCGTTGGTTCGATATAGTTGTACCTCCATATTTGATACGTAGCATTTATACACATATCTATACTTTTATTGAAAATTTCCCACTTGACGCTGTGTAGACACATCTCCCGTACATTTAGTTTAGGTATACCTACATTTTATCGATACCAGTACAACCCATACAACTCCTTAACAATTCAACTTTTTAAGATCTTTAACAATTTATAAAACTTCTCACATAAGCTATTGTAGAGTTTTGAGGTTATATAATATACAACTCTTATTGCCTAAGTTTGCTCGTTTCTCAAAAAACATAATAATATAAAACTGTTCTAATCCCCAACGTATAGATACCTACCTAACTTTGGTTTAAAGAAGAGTTATTTTTATCTATTATATAAAAATAAAAATTTTGTTGAGAGCCGTCCAGCGTATAGTTTTACTCCTTTTTCAGCCCCGAGGACGAGAAAAACTCTCTCATACCCTAAATATTTCGCTCTCATACTTTTCGTTTACAAGAACTAAAAGAATAGGACATGTTATGGAAGAACTTCGTTAGCATTAAGCAGTCCAAATTTCTACTCTCAAGCAGTTAAAAAAGGAGTAAAGGTTAATCAAAACATGAAAACTAAGCAGGTAATTCAATACTTTTCAATACAGAGGTGTCAGTATAGAATGAGGCAATTTTTTGATACTGAACTGGTCACGTACAATTTGAGACAGGAGAACTTTGGGTAGAAATTTTAAATGAAAAATACTAAAAATGAGATTTGTCCGGGAATCGAAGCGTGGGCCTCTTGATCAAGGGCGGCGAACAAGGCAGCCAAGATTTTATATGCTATCTATCAAACCGCTTGGTTTTTTTTTTCAGCAAAAATTATAAGAATGCAATTTAACTAACAAAATAGATGGTGCTTTGTCGTACTATGAATGATTGGTTAAAATAAAATGATACATACTCCGTCGTTTACAGTTTATGTACTTTTCCTTTCATAGGAATATCGTACTATGAATGATTGGTTAAAATAAAATGATACATACTCCGTCGTTTACAGTTTATGTACTTTTCCTTTCATAGGAATATCGTACTATGAATGATTGGTTAAAATAAAATGATACATACTCCGTCGTTTACAGTTTATGTACTTTTCCTTTCATAGGAATATCGTACTATGAATGATTGGTTAAAATAAAATGATACATACTCCGTCGTTTACAGTTTATGTACTTTTCCTTTCATAGGAATATCGGAAATCTATCAATTATTAAAAAAAAAAAAGTTGTTTTATTTCTTTCATAAAAATCTTTTGTGGCAGTCATTCACCGGTTGCCAACTAGTAGGACCTTCTATGTATAACAACAATCTTCATATAGTACGAAAATAAAATACGGACGTATGTGTAATAGGCATATATGAGAAAGTATTTTTATATCTTTTATAACAGAATGTTTATGACACTCGGAATAATAATAATACAAAAATCAGAAGGAATTATTATATTATTGTTATTATTTATCTTTCATTGTTTTTTTTTCGCTTTGCTATGAAATAATAAAAAGCACATTTTAACGTGACATAAAAATATTATATTATTAAAACTAGAATTGTGTGCTCAAATTATTTCGTGTTTTCTTAAAAAATTAAATCAACTCAACGTTTAAAATAAAAATAAAGAAATAGAATAGAAGCCATAGGAATGGGATGAACAAAACTGGTTTCTTGTTTGTTAAAAATGATTTTTTTACAATTGAACATGGACTTATTAAATGTAAATAGTTTTTCTATAGATAAGGTCAAAGACCACAACCCTTGAGTCACCGCGACTAATAATTAATAGAAGAATAATCAATAATAATAATAATCACAATAATAATAATCTATATCTAATAATAATCTAATAATCGACTAATAATCACAATAGATCTATATAAATTATTTATAGGCATAGATCTATTGTGACATCCTTAAATTCGTTCATGGAGCGATGCCACTTATTGTGCCTCGTCTTCAGAGGCCTCTAGAGGCCTGTAGAGTGACAGTGCCTCTTCCCGGCTCCTGCCATCCGCAAAAGGTCTCCTTTATCGTATTTTGCTAACCCTAAAAGACAGTTTCCAACAGGATTCCCATCTCACGGTTGCAACAATTGTTTTTTGTTATGTCATGACCTTATATTGTCTCCTTTGACCACCGATGCGGAAGTACCCATTATATCCAACATATCAGGTCGTCTCTATAGAGGTGCCAGGTACATTCTCCATAGCCAGACCTAGGGACATAAAATTCCTGTAAATAGTTTCTAGGGACATTTTCTCATAAAGATTCAAACTTGTGTTCATATACGCGAGGACTATCAAAGTCTTTACTAATCTTCAATACCTAAGTGATGAGAATTTTGACATTCAAACCTTGCATAAGACTGGCAATCACTTGCACTTGGTTTTTTTTTTTTTTTTTCATTCTAATCTGAATATATGTAGCTGTGTTATACTCTGTTAATTCGTCGTCTTCAATTGTTTTCTCATTGAAGTTTGTGACCTATGGTATCGCATCATGAAACCAACACCACCTATATAAGCAGGCCTAAGCACTGACGGCCATTTTACCTCTAACGTCACACCCGAGGCCCAAGCCGCCGGCGCTGTATGACAGATATCATAGAGTACAGGTAATAACATACAGATATAGGGTAGTGCATACTGGGCCTTACAATGTGACATCACAGTCCCAGCGCTAAGGCCTTCTTATATAGGTGGTGTTGCATGAAACCGTCCCAAACCCACATATTCTTCGCAACCCGCAGCTTCCTACGTAAGTAGGAACAAGTAACTGATCTTTGACATTAACTGATATTTCTTTTGAACTGATCACATCACAACAACAGATCATTCTGCCTCTGCTTTGGTTCCTAGATATTATTCTCAATATTATCATTTTTTTTTTCAACCTTTTTTGCTCTTAATACCTACATAATATATAGACTGTTGAC
Organism: Mystacides longicornis; assembly: GCA_963576905.1. Taxonomy (NCBI): domain Eukaryota; kingdom Metazoa; phylum Arthropoda; class Insecta; order Trichoptera; family Leptoceridae; genus Mystacides; species Mystacides longicornis. Next base: position 25,844,914 of record OY756428.1, read on the forward strand.
AAGACTCCACACAAAACTTTTTTTTTTCAAAATAAGTATTTTCTATTTCTTATTTAAAAAAAATATATTATGTATGGGCCCATAGAGTCGTAGTTAATAAATACATATGCGATAGCAATACATAAAAAATGTAAGAATAAATAAATTTAAGGTTTGCTTTCGCCCTGAACGAATCTTATGTACAAAGACATACTTACTGTCTAACCACATTTAAATGTACGTTTTATATGTTCATATTTAAAATGCACAGGCCCGTTACCGACAATTTTCACACATCATTAATTAAACCTTTGTCCTAAACACTAATTCAAAGGAGCTAATTATTTCTGAAACCATTTCCTTTTTCGACCTACTGCTGTGTATTGTTTCACGTATAAAAATTATATAATTTTTTTTCCTAGTAGATTTTTTTTGTAGCAAAAAATCCTCAATCGGGGCGAAAAAGGTCCCATTTTGTCAAAAAGAAAAAACTTAATCTGAAACATTTTTGTTCCTTTTATACAAGATTAAGATTTTCTATGCACGGTCCACGCAGACGAGGCCGACCTGGAATGACATGGTCCGACCATATCGGTCCCATCTTATAGAAGGGCCAAATCAGGAGCAAAAGGAATTGGAATAGGTTTGTTTGGATAGGAAAGAATGGAAGACCGTCCATTCGAGAAACGGCGTGATGGGTATCTATACAATATGTTTATCGATTTCACGAATATATTTAAAGTTTTTATTAATTTCTAAAATTGTAAAATCTTTATAGAAGATTTTCAATAAACACTCATCTTTTAAAATAAAATTATTACATTAAAATTATTTTGTGGAACCTTGATTATTCCACATGAAAATGTAGATATAAAAAAAGTTTGACGTTCCGTTTGAAATAAAAAAGTACGATTCTTATATTTCTTATTACATACAGATTTTCAGATTAGTTACTGCAATTCGGAAAGATGACACATGCGCGTCGGTAAAACAGTACCCGCTTGGATAATGGTGAAAGGATTATTTTTATTTCTATTGGTTATTACTTTCGTATAGTTATTACTTTCGGATCCGCACTCCTCTGTGTCGGAGCGGGAAGGCTGAAAGAGGAGTGCGGATGAATGCAAGATAGGTTTATGGAATGTGAGAGGATGTATGGATGGAAAAATGAATGAAATCATTGATGTGTTGAATGGGAAATGTATAGATATGCGGGAAGAGACTGATTGATAAGGCGAGGAATGAGAATATTAGAAAGGAATGTGGAGTGGATGTTAGTGTAGTGACTAGAATGAAAGTTAATAAATTAAAGTATGTAGAGATAATGAACGAGGAAAGAATGACAAAAAGGATATATAAATCTGAAAGAATGGGTGCACGCAGACGAGGTCGACCTCGAATGACATGGTCCGACCATATCGGTTCAGTCTTAGAGGTGGGCCAAGCGGCCAAGTCAGGAGCAAAAGAAATAGGAGAGCATGTATGCGGAATGTTATGCGTTTGGAAGAAGCGAAAGAGGTTTGTTTGGATAGGAAATAATGGAAATCCGTACTCTCTGCCTACCCCCTTCGGGAAACGGCGTGATGGGTAAAAAAAAAAAATATGCAGATCGAAACCGGTAAGCGTAGTAAAATTGTGGAAATCAACTTAATATTTTGAATCATTAGATTACCTTTCAAAGTAAGAGATGATTAAGGATAATAATAAATAAAAAAAATTATCACTTTTTTGCCTAAAAAATATATTTTTAAAATTAGTTACCCAACTCATGGCATTGCCTGGCCTTTGATAAAAGAGATGAAATGCATATCTACAATCCAAAACCAAGAAGGTTTCTGTAAAAGCAAAAATACACAGCACAGCAAAATATGGAACAATAAAATTATATTTTTGTGGATATACTCGTAGATGCTGACATCTTAACAAAAAAAAAACCTGTACTTAGAGTATACACGATACGCGCACCATAAAAAAATTTAATTTCTCTACAAAAAGGGGAATTATTCCCGTATGAAGTAGATAGTCTATAAAAGTAAAAAGGTAATAAAACCATCTCTTACATCGCACCTCGCGTTGTTAGGGTAATATTATGAGTAATGCTTTCTTGCCTGTGTCGCATAACTCCCGCACAATTGGATACCGAAGATCCTAAACGAAGTAACTTCCAAAAAAAATTAAGATGTCGGAAAAAAAATATGTAATTTTTTTATAAGCATACCAACTACAGATTGAGACGTGATTAAAAGGCAGTTTAGATTTTGGTGAAATTTTGTCGGTTTTTCCTATATCGGGTTGGACTGAACATCAACTTGCAATAGCTGTGGGGCGTTAGTATTAGTTTCGTAAAAGTATCGTCAAAATTCCATTTGAATTAACTATGATCCCGTCGCTTCCACCATTGCAGAGATGTGGACATGGCTGGGACATGTATTAAGGATGCCGAATAACAGTTAGCCGATGAGAGAGCTATTCCTTCTCACATCAGTGTCCTAAAGGCGAGGAAGACCCTCTCATACTGTGTTCTACTTCTTCGAAACAGAGCTGAGGGAGTTATTCATGGTGTGGGAGGAGGTCATAAGCTTTGCGCAAGATCGGGCGCAACGAAGAGCTCTTTTTTTTTAAGGGGGATGTTTCCGCTCCGACCTGTAGTGGTCTTTTGTGCTTCCCCTACTTGCTCATGGTGTTTCCCAATTAGAGCTTCCCCACTAATCGAGGAGCATAGGCAAGTAAGTGGGGTTTGAAGGGGGAATGCATATATTATTCTTTAATCTGTTCCTATCTTTCCACTGCTTACAGGTACCAAACTTTCCCACACATCTCTAGGTCTCTGCATCCATTTGCGATCCACAATCGGCGTAAAGTACTGTTCATTGGTCGTACCAACGCTTTTTTACCTACCCCATGGTCGTCTTTTGAGTATTTTCTGGGTTCGTCTTCTATCTTTTCTACTTCACCCATTGGCATTTTTATTTTACAACGCAATACTCAACTTGTGCTACACGCTAAATAACTAAATATTGTTTATTATGACGCAACACTTTGTGGCAATTAAAATGAAATTTGAACATATAGCGTGTTGGCAGTTAAACAGCTAAATATAGTGGACCCGATAACGATGGCACCCAAATGCTCTGAGGCGACGACCGCGGGATTACCTAGTACTTTGTGAACTGGCCTGTGAAACTAGATTGCCTAATCGTTCAGCGTTCTACATTTCACATACTCGAACTTTTTAGATTTTAGCAGTGATCGAGACCTTCTCAGATGGACTTAAGTATACCTAAATCGAAACATCGTGTTTTCATTTTTACATATGTTATATGTTTATTTTCATAAATGCGGACGGATCGTTCAAATTGAGAACATTGTATGATCGCTCATCGAATGGTCGCGCGATCATTTTTCAGTTAGGACATAGCCTGAGTCTTGTTTTCATTTTCATCCTCGACTAAAAACTTATGCATCTATCAAATCTTTGCCAGTTTTCTTTAAATAACTTGCATAATTCTATACTCTTCACCTCTACTAATTTGTTTCGTCGTTACTGAGGTTCCTGAACTATGGTTCGGGTATTGCCAGGTCTGATAACCAAACGCCTCCAATCCTCGCTGTCCTCCGCATGGATGAGTATACAGGTCTTTATCTGCTTGTTTCTTAAACAATTTACACCACCTCGCAGGTACATAGGTGAAAATAGTTCTTTCCGGGTTGGTTGGATCCATTCTGGTGATTTGACTTTAGAACAATAACAACGTGGAATGCAATTTAAACGTAGAACTAAAAAGAACATGGGAGAACCGAGAAGAGTGGAGGAGGAGATGCTCGCGTTTACTACCAACCAATCTGCTTAAAAATATATTGTAGCCATCAGTTGGCATTGTCCATAAAAGCGTATTCTTGATAGCTTTACCGAATAGCCGTGAAAAAATGGTGATGAGTACCAAAAAAGCGTAAAATGCTACCTATTATAAATCAATTTAGTATCAATCAATTCCTTTCGTTTCAGTCAAAAAATCAAAAGATCCCCATGCATATAATTCAGAAAATTGATATTTGTTCTCCTAAAAAAATGTAACTTAATCCAAGACCAGAAAATATAACGATGTACTCTGACAACAACAACTGTTGAGTGAATTCTGGCTGAAGGTGTATCTTGGTAATACGATGACAGAGGAGAATATGACATGTAATGTTACATAATACTGTATAGGCTTTGTGATTCCCCAATATTAGTTCAATCACGTTGCTTTTTGTACTGTGAATTTCCATACATCGGTTTGTGTACTCTTTGAAGATAGACATCACAATGGTTCTCGTATTATTATTCGGGGCCCGGTTTCTTTTTATAGACAAAATATATTATATATTTAAAAAAAAAATCAAAAACATTTTATCGTTCTTTCTTAACTGTAAACAAAATGTAAACAGTCAAGCTACAGGCCGTGTCTGTACAGAAAAGTGATGGCGCAATATTCTTCTTATGGCTCACAGTTTGACCTCCAGAGACCGAAACCATTGGATCGCGTCATCCGTCAGTGCATGCCAGTCCTTCTTCGAATGGGTACACGGAGCACTTGTTTATCAGATGATCGATTGTTCGTGTCACCCCACATGCGTATGCTGCTGAGTCCGTCCATCCCCGTTTATTTAGGTTTGAAGCGGACAACCCTACATCACATCTTTTTCGATTGATTCTACCCCATATATTTCTGGGTTGTGTTGAGCCAGGCAGTTATTTTGCCAGGTCAGCTACTAAGTTTTGGTTCCTTACTGAGGTTGCGGTCCTTACTTGTGTCCATTTGTCTTTTATCGATCAACGTTCTTATTAAGAACGTTCCAAATTATTTAGAATTAAGTTCACTCGAACTAAAATTCGTATTCGGAATTATGCCGTGTTCTAAAAACTAAAATTAGTTCACCATAAATATTTTTTTGAATTATAATAGTATGAATGTAAAATATAGGTACCTACCTACCTACTTATAGTTATGTAGTTTGACCTACTTTGCTGGAGTCGCGATAGTAAATATGCTACATTCTCTCTGGTTCTCTCCAAGCGAGCCATAGACAAGAATACTACCTACTTAAAAAAGATTCCTGTTTTACCCTCTTTTCATGGCATACTACGTATTTTATATTGTTCTGTGAAAATCTTTAGTAAATAAGAATGACGTATAAGACTTGTACCTACATTTTTTGTATTTCAAATCAAACTTCAATCGTTTTTATACATTTTCATACCGTAATGCTACAATTTCTACACAAAATTTACACGTAGGTATAATTTAACTTTTAAAACATGACTGTCTCAATAATTGAAATTTTTGTATGAAGAAGTTTTTAGATATTTGTAAATAACATTAAATATATTTGAGAAATTGGATAAAAATATATCTATTATTACCATAAATATACCTGCAAGGATCCACGACGATTAATATCAAACCTAGAGTCTTAAACCTAGGGTTTTTAAATAAATATAGGTACATACATAACTGCATTATTATGTAGATTATACTTAATTACCTACTTTCTTTTTTAGATATTTTTAATAAAAATAAACTTGTTTTATAATTATTTGGTAAAAAAAAAACTTTTATCATAAAAATATCATCAGATATCATTTTAGTCGCATAAAATTAGGTGTGAACTAAAATTAGGAACGTTTTGATAGATAAACGCACTAAAATTGACTTAAATACGAAATCCGATTACCAAAATGAACTAATTTCAAACTAAAGTCTAATTAAGAACAAATTGGAACGTTCTAAAATTTCTCGAATACCAATCCGGCTAACTAAAATTGGAACGTTCTTATTTTAGTTTAGTGCGTACTTAATTTGAATTGGAATAGGGGGTAATAAGACGTTACAAAGAAAAACTAATTCAAATTAAGAACACACTATTGTTACTTATAATAATTAAATACAATGACATTTTATCCAATTGAGTAGGCACCTACCTACCTTTGAATTAAACAATGACCGTACGATCGCGCGATGGAATTTCAAATTGAGAACAAGACGTATGAACGTGTCCTATTTATCCCAATTTCAAACTGAGAACATTTATGCGATTTGAACTACATTCTTTCATTGCAGTATCGTGCGATTTAATCCAATTAGAACGTGGCCTTACTCGTCTTGTTCGATCCATTTATAATGGTTTAAATTTAAGAACAGGATCACTTTTCGCATATGAAATAACCCGGCTTATGTGTTGCGGTACTTACCACATCCATGGTATTCCTTTCATGGTAACACACAGGTTCAAATCAATTCTGATGATGAAAATTCCTTTTCTAGAAGATTCCAGTGGGTACCTTCCTATCGTTCACTACGACACAACACACACACAATATGTTGGCTATATTGTATCTGTATCAATAAGTACTGAACCTCAATACTGTGTAGCTTTCTACGTGCAATTGAAACCAAATCTACATCGCCTTTTGAGAGAGTAGACAAATGTTTTGGGAGAAGAATTTTTCATTATTTTTTATTACACTGAAAGCGTTCAATGGTATATAATACATTTAAAAACAACAACCTTTTATTGGCTCAGACACTGACTGACTGGTGACTAATCGACTAATGGCGCCTACACGCGGGCCACATATACACAGTGGTGCATTAGTTCTGTTGGTTGAAATGTCCTATACAGGAAACGCGTCAGTTTTTTGTCAATTTTGTGTCCACGATAACTTACTGCTTTATTTAAAAACTCTGATCAGTAGAAAAAAAGAGTTCAGCGGTAGAAAATTTGCGATCAAGCCGTCGTCGAGGTAGTTTAACCCATATCGATTGATTGCGAGCTGATCTCTGTAGATTTTAGCCCGCCATGTTGGAATCTATGTCAAATGACAATGGTTTCGAGTGAACAACAACGCTTTCTGTAATAAATATCCTGTTTTTAAGTGTTTTTACCCGTCCAATTAGGTGCGCCCTTCATATTTTGGTCCATTTTGTTTTGGTTTATCATTTTGATAATAGAAATTTTAAACAAATAAAGCAAATATTGCATTCCCGTAATCATCGAAGTCTTACAACCATGAACCAACTAAATTTATGATAAATATAATGACGTTTTGAAGAAAATATTCAAAGAGTACTTTTAAAGTAGGTACAAATATTAAAATTAACATAAAGTAGTTCATTTTGGCCAAAACATAAAGGTTTCGTGTGATTTTATAAGAACTTAACAATATTTTGATAATAAAAATTAAAAAATAAGGTCTGGCACATATTCTGCACCTACTCGAAATCCTTCAAATCTGACATAGCGCATCTCGGCTGTAAGCACTCCCGTTGCCGGGCTACTATTTTGTTTGTTAACTTAATTTCGTGTGAAATGTCATCTTCATACATACATACATATGTACCCATACTTCATACATATATGTACCTACAACGCGGATCAAATATTTTTTTTCAATAAAGTAAAAACTGATCAGTGAATTATATGTAATCTAACGAATAATGATTTTTTTTATAAATCAGACGGTTAAGGTTTAAAAATCAAACTCCTAACCATAACCTGGTGTACCTATAGGCGTGGACTTCGGATCAAGAAGTCCCGGGTTCGATCCCCAGTCGGGTCAGAATTTATCAAAGTGTTTTTTCATCTCAGATTGGACGGGATTGGTTGACTAAAAAATTGTCTCAGTCAAAAAATTTCGCCGGCTATACTGACACCTTTGTAGAATAGAGAAGCGAAAAGAAATCTTTTAGTGGCTAGCAACCATCCTGCCAACGAGAGAATTTAATTAGAAATCATGCAATATCAAACTAACGCCCTGGTGGCGAACAAATTCAAGAATTTCGAATTAAAAACTGTTTGCAATAATTTCTCATTTCTCACAGTATTGTTTAGACAACTTCGTATATATGTACCTACAGCAATCATTTACGGGTCGAATCAAAAATCAACGTAAAAACGGGAAACGGAATAAATCCGTCAAGTGATGAAGGGTAGCCTATAGGCACATCTATAAGCTTATAATCACTAACTAGTGGTCGACCAGTGCTCGAAATTCGACCATGATAATCGGTGCGTGTGTGTCTATCAAAAACTTGAGATCGGCTTAAAATCCATATGGCCAATTTTGATTTCGGAATACTCTTATAAGCTCAGAGTATATATAAACAGCAACAAAATGCGGAAAATTGGATCAAAATAGAAAAATGACAATAATTCTCATTTCAATAAGTGTCATAACAAAGGATCATCATTTTTTATTTTATGTGACTGGATAAGGCTGTTAGGTTATGCAACGTTTACCGGTTCATGTAGTAAAAGATTCTAGTGGTCGAGCAGTGCTCGAAATTTGACCATAACCAATTTTATGAATTAAATAACACACAGTTGCACTTTCACAAAATTTATATTGAATCTCGAGCGCTTTCGTCCAACTCACGCAGACATTGTCAAGAGACTAACTTACAAATTTTGTGAAAGTGCAACTGTGTGTTATTTAATTCATAATAATGAACTTTCACTACGTAAATACACAAACCCTCCAAATATATAACCAATTTTGATTATAATTATTTGAACATTATTTAGGTTCCATTGTCAAAAACTGAGCAAGCGCTAGTTAACAATTTTCTTTCAACAACAATGACATGGATACGTCAAATTTGAAATGATATGTATGTACAAAGTTTTTCTATTAATATTAAAGACAAACAATATTAATCTATTCTCAATTTGACAACAGATAAACAAAAGAATATATGCGTCTATGTCGATGTCAAATACATGGAAGTGAGTATCAAATACATAACATTGCAATAGTGTTTGTGATGGTTTTTTTTTTATTGATTTAATATATTTATTATACATAATTTAAAAAAATATAAGCATTCGCCACTCCTCTGTATAAACAATAAGTGTTCGAAATTTCATACTCCTCCGTCCGCGAAATTTTTGTAAAAATGGTTACGAAAATTTTTCTTCACGTATTAATAATATATAGATTAGTGTTATAGTTTGTATTATATATTAAGATCTAATAATCTATGAACATTTAGAACATTGTGTTAGACAATTAAATTTAAACCTACCTTTAAAGATAATCTTTTAATAGGTTTATCATAACAGTATTATATTATTATCTCTCGAAATTAACAGGATTCTTTGTATACCTCGTCTTAATTTTCACAACCCATCACATTCTACTTCGCCCCTCTTCTCGTACATTACAAACATTCCCTATCAGATTCCTTATCAACCATTTCTAATTATTATTATTTTATTCCCTATATTATTGTTATTAACGATAATTAATACCAACAAATTGATTTAATACGCGGTTTAATTATACATCATGCTTTATTCAGGGTGAATGATTCTATTACCTATCTACACGCTTAATTTTTTCACAGCAATTTTAAAACTCAACAACGACTTATTTCAATGCCAAAACATGGATTAGCTCATACGTAAAGCTAAAGAGAACATGCGAGAACCAAACGGAGTGGAGTTGGAGACGTAGGTACAGCAAAAATGAATCCTAGAAGAAGCGCTATCGAAATTTGACGAGCACATTTAAGTATAAGAGAAATACTTAAAGATGGTCATTAAATTTCGAGTTTTTGGACCAATATTACGAGTGCAGCCACTTAGACCACTTTAAATATCCGTCTAAGATCATTCACTATTACTTACAAGCAGCACGTCATTTTGATATCTATGGATTTTACGGTAATTTTCTCCGTAAGTCTGTCAGAAAATCTGGTCGTTCGCAATGGATGTTTTTTTTTATCTAAATAATTCCAGTGTTCATATCAAAGTAGAAATCTATTGAAATAAATGAATGCAACTCGGACTGGTTGCAAGTTTTCGTATAGTCAAAATATGAAGAGTGCAGTGATAGTTCTTTATAACTGGGGGTATATAGCCAGGAATAAAGTTGGGATGGAAATTTTTCTTGTTATAGCTTATTACTTGTTTTATTAGTAGCACTTTTGGGTATTGTGCGTGTATCGATCTATTCGAAGAATAAAGTTCTATTATTACGGGGCTGTTCGAGTTTATTACTAATCTTCTTCTTTTGGTGCCATGTCAGGTATTCGCAAGGTCGGCGATCACTGCGGCGAATCTTTCTCTTCCTGGGCCACTCGGAACATTGTTCCACAGAATGGAAACCCGTCCATTCTCGTATAATGCGCAACCAGGACATCTGCCTTCTTCCAGCCCCTCTGCGACCCTCGATCTTTCCCCATAGTATCAGTTGAATCAGTCGATGATGTGTCTGATAAACTTTTACTTACGACAGGAGATCACGCATTGCCCCCGCTCGACTAAGGACGTCTGAATATTTCACCAGGTCGGTCCAAGAAATCTTGAGCATTCTGCGATATAACCACATCTCAAAAGCCTGGGGCATGGTTATTGTGTTGACTTTCAGAGTCCAAATCTCACATTTTTTTAACATTCTCTATCTCAGTTTCATATTCAGTTTGTCATTACTGAGAAGATTTCTCTTTCTGCATCTATTCTGCTTTTGACTTCCACATCTTACTACTAATGACACATTGAAAAAACTGTTGTGTATTCCTCTGCCAACTACCCTGTCTATCTCGAATCCCAATAATGATGGGTTTATTTTGAAATTAATAATATCTGAGGTTAATAAATTCCCGTTAGTTATATTGGCAATAGAATTAAGGCTGCCTCCGCACAGGTAAGATTAGCGCTGGAGCAGTCCTGCGGTTTCAGAATCAATTCTAATTAATAACAACTGATACTCAATACACATTCGTATATTAATATCATAGATTATCATACAAGGATTCTCCGCGTACTACATGTGATTCAAACAATACTCTCAATAATTCTATTTTGTTTGAGGATTAACAAATTTCTAGGGAATAATATAAAATTGAAATTAAATCACATTTTCGTCGACAAACCATGCCAATAAGGGTGAAAAGAAAAGACCTATGAATGTTTCCATTAATAACATTTATTTAGCTTTTTTTCTTAAATATACCTACAACAGCTTTTACAGTTATTCAAAAACAATTGAAAGTTTACAGGTGCCAATTACATATAGTATTATAACTTATACCAATAGTTGAACGCAATATTATACTGATAAATTAAGTGGGTGTCTTATGTATTTAATACCTTATACTTTATTATTATAAAAACACTGTAATTGGCCTTATTTCTCTTATATTTTAAATTTATTGTCATGTTATTTGTATGTGCTGTTGTGTTTTTTTATGAAATGAATGAATAAATAAATAAAAAAAAAAAAAAAGTACACATACATATTATCTCCCTTTGAACCCCACTCAGGGGCATAAGGATGCCTCAAAAGCTCCTCATTGCGCAATGTTTATGACCTCCTCCCACACCATATCCAAATCCCTTAGCTCTGTTTTGAAGGAGTAGAATTCAGTATGAGAGGGTCTTCCTCTTCTTTGGCACCCTGATGGGAGTAAGAACAGCGCTCTTCTCGGCTACATTTGATTCGGCATCGTTAACACATGTCCCAGACATGTCCATTTCCTCTCCATAATGGTGAAAGTGATGGGCCTGGGCTGGGTGCGCCGCCCTATACCATCGTTCGTGATTCTGTGTTAGCATATTATGTCCGAGATTCTCCTAAAGCACAAAGGCACACGGCTCCAACTCTTTGTGCCTGGGTTTTGGTCAGGTGCCAGGACTCGAACCCATATAGGAGAATGGACAATACACACGCATCAAACAGTTTAGATTTCGTCTCGACACTAAACACCGACACCTTCCATATCTAAGTAGTAAGCATAAGTAAACAAAAATATGAAGTCTGAAGAAGGGAACACAGTATGAGTAGTTAAGAGACAATAACTTTAAAGCTAAGGATAATCGACGACAAGCGTCCATACAACTTTCGAACTCGGTCTATAGAGCGAGTGTCCCGTCATGACAAATGGATATTGTTTTGGTTTTTTTTTTAATTTTTGAAGACAGGTCTTCGTTAACCGGTTAAAACGTAAATGAAACCTTCTAAAAAAACAAAATAATATGACGTGTCATCACAATACTAATGTTCCAGCTACGATTGGAAATTTTCAAACTAACAAGAATCAATTCAAGTTCTTGTCTCTTGCAGCAAATTTGTTTGTAGGTAGCTTGATTTTCCAAAAAAAAAATAATAAGATATCAAAATAAATTAATATTTTCCTTGTTAAAAGTGTTATTTTTATTTTTTTTTCGAAATAAGCATAATACATAATTTGAATAAATTTCAAAAATTCGAAATGACAAGCTGACAGCCCGCCGTGTCTTTCATGACAGGTGTAACTGAGAAAAACCTTATTTCCAAAGATAAAAAAAGTAGACGAAAAAAAACGAATGAAACAAAAGTGTATCTGTTATTTTTGCAATTCTTTTTTTTTTATTCTGTGAAATAAAAGACGTATTTCTTATTCTGACTTTCTGAAAAATGCTATTTTTTTAAATCATCATTAAGACTGTTATAAATATCTCTCTCTACACAAACATTCTGAGTTTTATGAGAGAGGAAGAAACTGATTATAACAATATGAATAGGTTTTCAACAAATTACCGAAATATTTAGATATATATTTTAATACAATTTTTTCTTTAAGGATGATGATTTTGTGTTGTTGTTTTAATTGCAATAATTGTTCTTTTTGTTTGCATGTGTCTTTTGTAATGCTTGTTTATTACAAAAGACACAATACATGTCAAACAAGAGAAAATACAAACATGTTGCTGTGTTTGTATTTTCTCTTGTTTGAAGTAACATACTTATGAATTAATTATTAATAAATAAATACAACCCTATAATCCCCCAAAGCATGAGCTCTGCTCAATTTTGGGGGTAAAATATATATAAAAAAGATGTGAAAAAAAATATTATTGTGTATATGTATTTTTAATGTTTTTTACTTTCTCAATAAAAATATTTGAATTTGAAAGGATTTTTTTGTTTTGTTTTTTTCTGATAATGTGTTGTTAATCATTGTGTAATTTGAACAAAACTGTTTCTAATTCTGAGCGACATACCTACTTATTTGTCACTAGCTGATACCCGTCTTGCTTTACGTTGTTGATTTGGCTAGTCAGACTTGAGCCGTAGGTTATTGAACAGGTTTTGTATGCAGCTTTCCCCTTCTCAGGACCAGTAGGCCTAGACAAAATGCATTTGGCAATAGACTACAAACTACTTCGACAATGTAGAGTAGGAAGAAAATTAACTGTCCACTTTTTATATTTTATATTATAAGGATCATTGTTTGGTTTGAATAAATGTTTATATGTTCCAGTGGACAGTTAATTTTTTCGCACTATACATTAGCGATATCTTTGTTTGTAGTCGAACGCCAATTTGAATTTGTCTACGGCGGCATTTCACGCTAAGATTTAGAATGTGTTCCCAGCTAATGTTTCAAAAAAGGAAAAAATAAGAGTCACTGCTAAATATGCGAAAAGTTTGAAAAACTAATGTCACTTTCAATATTTAAGTATAAAAAAAATAGAAGATGAGGAAAAATTAATACTCACTGTTGAATACGCGAAAAAATTAAAAGAAGAATGTAGTTATACATAGGTACCTACCTACCTAGTATTATATAATACGTGTAGTTGTTCCTAATGAAAACCTGTTTGTAGATATAGGTACCTACCTACCTAGTATTATATTATGTATAGTTAGTTTGACCTACTTATGACTGTAGTGATACATTTAATGAGGTACCTTAGGAGAGAGAGGGTGCAAGCGAACACTGCTTTACCGGCTTTAGTCATCTGTCATGGCGTACATATTTTATAAGAAGTTTCGGTGAAAATCTTTATAAAATAAGAATTAAAAGACTTCTACTTATATTTTTTGTATTTCAAATCAAACTTCGATTGATTTTGTACATTTTCATACCGTAATGCTACAGTTCTACACAAAATTTAGACGTATAATTTTACTTTTAAAACATGACTTTCTCATTTTTGTATGAAGATTTTAAATTTTTAGAAATTTGTAAATAATTTAAAATATATTTAATGAAATGTAAATATTTGTATCTCAGATTACCACAATTGTATTTGCGAAAAACTGCGAAGAAAAATATTCAACGCAGAACCTACGGTTTTAGCGTGATGCTCTTACATACAGTTGGAGTGAAACAAATAAATAAATAAATAAATAAATAAATAAATAAATAAATAAATAAATAAATATACATACATTACTGAATTATTATGTAGATTTTTATTCATTAATCACATTAACGGCTAAAGCCTTTTACATAAATATTAACAACAATATCAAGATAATTTCATTATAACCAACAAAATTATACAAAAGATAGAAAACTATACAGATAAAATCAACTACCTACAATAAAAATTTAACAAAATCAGAATCATTAATTCAATATCAAACAAAATAATACAAATCTCAAAAACTTTCGAACAAACAATAAATAAATGAATGGATTTGATAATAGTATTTTTTTTTACCCATCACGCCGTTTCCCGAAGGGGGTAGGCAGAGAGCCCATGTCATTTGGGGTCGACCTCGTCTGCGTGCACCCATTCTTTCAGATTTATATATCCTTTTTGTCATTCTCTCATCGTTCATTCTCTCTACATGCCCAAACCACCTTATTTTAATAACTTTAATTCTAGTCACTACGCTAACATCCACTCCACATTCCTTTCTAATATTCTCATTCCTCACCTTATCAATCAGTCTCTTTCCGCATATCCTACCGATTGATCTCATTTCCACAGCATTCATTCCAACTTCCAGATTTTTCGTCCATGTCCATGTTTCACTTCCATACATCATGGATGGTATCAAGATTGCATTGTGCATCAGCTGTTTGGATTTAAGAGATACGTTTTTATTTCTCATTAGAGGTCTTAGTGCACCGCCAACCCTTCTACCAGCCAGTTTCTTTCTTTCCACCTCCTTTTCACACCTTTCATCTCTGCTAAATAGACTACCTAAATAAACATACTCATCCACTTGTTCCAAGTTCTCATCATTCACATTCACACAACATTGCTTTCTTAAATCTTCTCTTTCAAAAACAAGCACCTTTGTTTTATTGACATTTAATAATATCACCATAAATAAATAAGTGTTATGAAATTAGCGCCCAAGTCGTAAGCAATGGAAAGATAATGGTTTTAATATTTTTACTTAATTTTCATTATTGAGTTTTGATGTCCATCAAAGCTTTGTCATTTGACTGATCTTCTCTGGTTACTTCAAAAATTAAAAAGTGATCTACTGGAAGGATGGTGTTAGACAACTTCTGCCTCATTTGTTTTTCACGATATGCAAACTTGAAAAGATACGAGAAAGTATTTTTACAAACAATAAAATTTAAATAAGATAATAAATATGATAATGAATAGCTGTGAGAAGTGTAATAAATAAAATTCACAGTGAATTAATTACATATTTAAAGATAAAGAATATTATTGTCACAGTTGACTCTCCTTTATTCAACCCCGAACAGAACAAACAAATATGTAAGAGATTTCTACAGCGTCACAGCCTTTGAGAAGAAAATAATATTAGAGAAATAATGTGCTACTGCGCATGGCCCCAACATGTGCCACGTGACTGCTGTTAAACTCATACAAACTATGAGGTTTGTCGGTAGTGGTGCGTGACATTCGATTTTTTTATATTTAATATTTTAGCGTTCACTCAGAGGAATTTTATGTTTTAATCATACAAATTAGTTGAAGGAAGTACCGATGGGTTTTGTTGTGTTGCCTTGTGCTTGTGGATGAAAGTAAAATTAATTATTATTTATTATTTATCTTAAGTCACGTGACTGTTGAATAAAGGAACCGATTTTCGGTTCTGCGCATACAAAATTGTTCTCTATTGATATTTATGCGGTGTTCAGACGAGGCGAATATCGCCAGGACACTAAAATATCGCCAGCCAATTGAACCGTGTGAACAGATTGTCGATAAATCTGAAGCGATAAAAATGGTTGAAAGCGATATCGTCTCAAATTGTCCGTATGTTCTGTTTCTTGACAGTTGACAGCACTGCTCTAAATTTATTTCTCCTTAGAATCCAATTCCGCACCCAATATCTGCGTTTTTTTTTTATTTTTCCTCAATTAGGAGTCTTTTTATATCGTCTAAAACAATATTTTTCAACTAACTCCAATTACTCCGCGACTTCTACCTCGACTTTATGTCGGTGGACTCGTGTGAACACATCAGACGATCAATGGGCGACCGAGCGATATTTTTTTTATGCAAGCGAAATCGTCTGGCCTTACATCGCCCCGCCTGAATACCGCATTATACTCAGTAGTCACAGCTCAATGGATAACCAACCAATCTGCATACAAGGATCGTCATTTGAAAAAAAATCATTTTTGTTCATAAGGTTCGGCAATGAACGAAAGCTGAGGATGAGAAATTATTTCATAAAAAAAACATAAAAATATATTAAAAAAGTAGGTACCTAACTTATAATTTCTACTGTAGGCAAGTGACTTTTTTCGCGGATAAACGGCGGAGCTATGTATGTTTATTCGAAAGTTTTTTTTTCTGTTTCCATCTAGTTTTTTTTTTAATAATTTTGAAGCAGGACAGCAAGAAAACTTTAAAGATTTTATAAAGGGCACCATCAGCCCTAATGGAGCGATGTCACTCTATTTGAAGAAATTTCATTACGTTAGCACACGCATTTTGCTATTATTAAATTTAAAACATTATTACGTGTACCCTGATGGAAAAATTCTGACAAAATCGGACGAATTTGAATCAAAAATTATTTAACACTTGTTACGCCTATAGGGCTCGGGAGACAAAAACATGAAAATATTATGCAATACCTATAAGCGAAACAAACAGAAAAATTTCAAACTACTTCGGTTAGTATACTAAAACCCGTGGGAGGTATTGTGTGAGGAATGCCCTCCCTGATCCCCTCTAAGGATGGTACATTTAGAGGCTCTTCTAGTGAATTTAATTTAATTGTCACACGACTGTGTAACTAGTAAAACAAAACAAGCAAAATTTAAATCCTCATATAATACGAACTTGGGTATGAACAAATACTATGGTTAGTAAACTAAGATACTCAAACCTCTACTGCAACCAGCCAATTAATCCCAGTAGGTACCACTACACAACAATTATTATTTATTTAAACACTAATATCAAACACATTCAATCACTATGTATCACTAATTGTCTCTACTTGTTTACTTTAATACGTCACTACGCGATTACAGTATACCCGACACCCCTCTACGCTTATTTCCAAATATAAACCCAAAATCACTTCCACCGAATAACTAATTATTTTACAATAACTCTACGTATACTGTCGAATCAAAATACTACGTCAAACTCTAAAACAACACAGGCAAGCGTTAGCAGTGTAAGTCTAAATGCGTGCAGCTACGTATAAGCGTGTTATGAGGGCTCGCCTTGCCATACAGCTATTTTTAAGAAAGCTTCCGAGAGGCGGAGTCAGGACAAGGAAGGGGGAAAAAATGGAGTCAAAGGATGATCTTATTGGTGGAGAAACCAGCGGTGGGTGTGTGTGTGTGTGTGAATGAGACAATGTAATTGTTTTTTTTTATAACTGATAAAAAAAAATATGTCTACGCGCGAACAACTTATAATGAAATAATATAATTATAACATATCTTTCCGTATGAATCTTCATACCTAGTAATCAATAAATCTTTTCTTTATACATGATTTTTCATCTTAACTGATAGGTTAGTATTATGATCTACGTTTTTCATAAACCTTAATTTAATACATTTCTTAATAATAATCTTTTGAAAGCTTAATTCTGAAAATTAATTACAACCTTATGAATATAGGGAAATCTTATATACTAGACATGTATAATAATTCTCTTAATATTAATTATTATTAATCTTATTACAAATTTTGGCCATTAATCAATTCTATCTTAGGTAATTCTTAACCTACACATAGGTATATTCCATCTTAATTAAGATGCTTATCAGTAATTAAACTAACGTGCCTTAATCAATAATTAATCTAATAGTCTTATAATATCTTATATTACTCCTTAAGCATATGTGTTATAATTTATCATTTCAAAACAACATTATAATCTCTACACATTATTTATTCAGTATTTCAGTCTTGTTTAAACCATAGTCTATTATAGAACAACAACATACCTACTTATGTTCGTTTACAGTTACAACTACATACCTAGTTTGATAATAACCATAATACCCTCTAAACAATTCTATGTATCATAACAAACATATTTTATTACAAGGGTTTTTTTTTTCATTATTCTAATCCGCCAAAACAATACCATGCACTAAAGAGGTTATCTACCCTACTTCGAAGCATCCAAAAAAAACCCGTTTCACTAGAATATTGTGAATCCTATAAAATTAAACAAAAGACTATGTTAGCGACGAACTGTCGCCGTGTTATTGTTTTCTTATCGCTCGGAACCCACAATGGGATCTACACACATCCCCTACTTTCATGATTTCTCAGAACAGATTTTTGAACGCCTCAACCGATCATAACACACTGACAATTGAGGTGATTGATCGACCATTGGTATCTAATATGGGAGAACTAGAGAACGCCGATTTATGTTAAGGCTCGAATAAAAACGAATTTACTGTATGTTTTAAATTCTCGACATATCTATTCAACTTCATTATTTCCCTAATTAACTTAAGAATAATTTACGCCATACAATCGAAACTTCTATCATTTCAGAGTAAAAGGAATTACCAGGAACTGTTCTTGGAATCCAAAAATTAGACAGAATACTAATTTTAAACGGGAGTAGAATTATACCGTATACCTATGTACCAGGATGTCAGGTACCGTACTAAACTAATATCTTTAAGATTATGGGATTTTTAACACCTTTGACACGTGATGACACTCATTATGGATGAGAATTTGAAATTTGATTAAGGTTTTGTTGACATAAAATGATCACACTAATCCTGCTTTCGTAACAGCCGTAGAAGACGACCGTAAGCCCGTAATAGCTTATTTCATGTTTATCTCTCCACTTGCTTTACTCTGTATTTAAAAAAATATGTAAACATGTATGAGACATCTCAACTATCCATCAGGATCCATTTATTTTCATAATTACCTAGCTACAGTCTACTACAGAACTTGGGCCTCTACACTTATACTCTGTCATCGGAGGAGGTCATTGAAACTGCACAAGATCGAGCGCTATGGAGACCTTGAACCGTCCACTCCTGAACGTAGGCCTCCTCCATGTTATTCCACTCCTGTCTATCCTGCGCTTTCTGCATCCATGTCCCACCAGCAAACCTCATCAGGTCATCTCTCGAATTTGCGTCATGCACTCTTCCAGTTTTTCCCAATGTCCTTCACTTTATCATCTACACCCTTTTGACAGCCAACCTCCACTCTTCCCTTCCAGATTGCATTCCACCGTAATTTCCCGTGTATATTTCATACTATTGTTCTTTTGGAACAGTTTTTGGTAGGGATTTTCAAACATTTTCTTAATCATCCTACTTGGAATCCTTCTGCCTGCTGATCTCACCTCTCCAGTTCCCCCACTGTACGATATTCTCAACCAATCAGGCTCTCCATAAAGTCACGGTAATGCTATTTGTGAATTTGTTAAGGATGTTCTGTTCCTTTACGGACAACATTGAAAAATACTAAAAGAAATAATAACAATAATTGTACTAATGTGAGTTGCAGCAGAGAGCGGGACAGTTTGTTGTTAGACAGAGATGGAGAACAAAGGCGGTGTGGTGGAGATGTTGGTTTATACCTAATGTAGTGATATTATGGAAAGTTATGAGAGAAGTTCATATCTTTCATATCTCACAATTCACACTTCCATGGGTAAACCATGGGAATAAAGAAGGCGCGGAGGGTAATGTGTCGGTAAAAGGAAATTACGAGCTCACCACACACATATACACACACAAACATACGCACATAAATGTATATAAGACAGTACCTACAGACAAATATATAGGCACCCTTCCCATAAAGCAGGATTCAAACCATTAGTTTTACAATATTATCATCCCCTATCACACCATTGTTTCAAACAAAAAAGATCATCTGATTATATTTTTCTTTGCATAAATTGGTTTATCTTTACGAATGAGAGAGCTACGGCCATACAAGAAGAAATTATACATTAATTGATTGAAAATCCAAAATATTAAGACAAGAGAATTTTGTTTTCAAAAAGAATGCAAAAGCATTTCCCTTATTTAGTTTTATTTTAAGAATATATGCGTTTATGTCAATGTCATCGAAGTGTGTGTGCCTATCAAATACATAACACTACAGTAGTGTTTGTAATGTTTCTTTTTATTGATTTAATGCATTTTGAAAACATAATTTTCCTCTCTTTATAAACTATAAGTAAGAGTGCGAAATGTTATACTCCTCAGGTGTAGGTATAAAGTTTTTGTTTCACGTATTACAGTCATAAATGCTAACCCATGTCCGTTGAAAATAAAAATATGTCAAAATGTTTCGCTGTCCATCACGATCATATTTACACCAAACTGACAGATCAATAGAACTTTTATTTTAACAAACCAGTCGGAATAAACCGATTACACTGACGTTTTTCATTTTATTAAATTCACTCGTCGCTGCCATCAAAATTCAGCTGAACAACTTTACTATTCAACAATGTGTTCACATTCAAATTCCGGAAACGAACAGTTTCAGTTTGATATCGTTTAAAAATTCTCACTGTTTTAAAATAAAAAATCAATAGCATCTATCCATATAGATTTCATTCAAAATTGTAATATTAAATGTTACAACTGTTTTTGGTAGATGCAACATTATCAAATATTATACATATTCATAAGAGTATCTGCATTTGAAACGAAGTGTCTCAGGAGAATCTTGGGTATAAGGTGGTATCACCGCATCACGAACGACGCTATACGCCGGCGCACCCAGCGCAGGCCCATCACTTTCCATCCATCACGGAGAGGAGATGGGCATGGCTGGGGACATGTGTTGAGGACAGAGCTGTGCGGTACTCGAGTACAAGTACTCGTAGATTGTACTCTGAGTACTTTTGGTGTACTCAGTACTGAGTCCACGAGTACATTTTTCAAATCTGTACTTGTATTCGATGCATTTTTAACTATCAAACCACTGACAGATATGTCAAACTCCATTAGTTCACACTAAAAAAGTTTTTTTCAATATATCTGGGCTCACTTAAAGTAAACAAAATTCACTTTTGACATCTTTCACACTAACCAAAGGGTTGTGTCGTGAAAGTGGAAAAGGTCGGCACCGGTACTCGACCCTACGACCGTGTGTACGAAAGCCGTCGACTGATACACTGCTCTACCAACCACTTTAGTTTATATCGTCACTTAGAAGCATTAGAAAGCCGTCAACTGATACACTGCTCTACCAACCACCTTAGTTGTTTATATCGTCACTAAGAAGCATTAGAAAGCCGTCGACTGATACACTGCTCTACCAACCACCTTAGCTTATATCGGCACTAAGAAGCATTAGAAAAGTTAATCGAATTTGACAGATGACCGATTTTAAGACGGATGAACAGAATCTATATTATAAAAATGGAGCCCTATTTTGCATGGTCATCGCATCAAGCCTGAACAGCTGGACGAACTAATTTGTCGAGTTTGCTTTTGTCAGGAGAAGGTTATTATGAAAGAAAAAATCAGGAACTTTCCGCGAAAAATTGGAAAACTTAAAGTAGGTATAACCTTCTTATTGCTTTTAAGAATATGATTATTATTCGAATTTAAGACCGATACCGATTTTAAGCGACGGATGAACAGAATAATTAATAAAATATCGAGACGAGGTTCGACGGGTCAGCTAGTTATAAATGTAGCAACATGTAGCATCCGTGCTGTGTATAATAATAAATGCATACATGCATAATCCCTTTATGGCTCCCCACATAACTCAAGTCAGCCCGGAGAAGACCGTATATTAATATAATAGGTAAATAAATAAAAAATAAATAGAACACTTTTCTATAAGTACAAAGATGGCATTATAGCCGGCGGAACTTATTGCCTGAGGCAGTTTTTTCCAGTCAAACGGTCCCGTCCAATATGAAACACACCAACCCCGGGTATAAAATTCAAGTGAAAAAGCTCTGACCCGACCGGGAATCCAACCCGCGATATCGTGATCTAAAATCCACGCCTATACCACAAGGCTTCCGAAGTCGATATCTTCTATATTATAAAAATGGAGATCTATTTTCCGATATCATCGTATCGCTGGACCGATTTCGGTAATTCTTCTTTGTCGTGTTAGCTTTTATCAGGGGAAGGTTTTTAAGAAAGAAAAAAATTAACAAAAGTTGTGTGGATAATTATTATAAAATCAAAGAAAACTCTAAGTAGGTAACTTTTTTAGTACTTTTATTCCATTCTTGAAAAATTTAAATTAAATTAAAATTTGATAGGAACTGTCAGTTTTTTGATAGTTGGTGCAATGAAAAATATATGGTTTGAAACGGATGCATCGATCTAAATTACACTGGTTAAAGGGAAATAAGCTTATCATTATACAAATTAGAATTCAATATTCATATTTCGGAACATTTGACGTCTGTCGGGAAATCTAGTAATTTGTGTATTGTGTATGCAGTTCGTATTGATTTCAATATACGTACCTATGTATTTTAGAAAACCATTAATTTGATTTCTATTGTATGGAAAGTCCACATTTTCTAAATTCTAACAGCCGGTTTCATAAAAAATAAAGGAGATTTTAAGTTTCCTTTAAAAAATAACACGTTTCATAACAACAAAATGACATTTAAAGCCGACTTTATGTTAAGGTCTCGTTATATTGGCACTAAAGTCGACTTTAGTGTACCTAGTTCAATATTTTACCACCGGAGTTCATAGAAAATTTCGTGGCGCTTTAACTGTCACAAATGATGAACATTTGTATACGGTGACACTGTGAACAAAAATGGCTAAAATTGAGTGGAAAACATGGCAAAACGGTAAGAATATTATTGTTTAATGATAATAAACCATAATAATAAATTAACAACAAAAACGGCACATTGAGAAACGAAATTGACAGATTAACAGAAATTCCGCGAAAGTATTAGTAAACAACCTGTGTTTTCCATAGATTTCCATGGTAACACTGTCAACTGCTACCAACTATTAAATATTTTTTTATGAAACGTGTCAACTTAAAGGAGGCTTTAAATTTATAAGTTCCTTTAGCTAAAGAGTTATTTAGTCGCTTTTTTTTTAAACCGGCCGTAACTTGTGTTTTTTTTTTCTTAAATAAGTTTCAATGTAATAATCCAATAATTGACAGGCTGTTGCGGTAACTTCCAATAATTCTGAATTAAATCCGGATTATCTGACATCTTCGACTGCGGATTGAATATCTAACGAGAATTTGATACCAGCGCGCAGCGGTAGAACTATTATTCCCCCTGTTGGATGCAGCGGACTATCATTACTCTCGCAGAGATGTGAAACTTTAGTGTCCAATCCTTTGGTCCATATAATAAGGTTGCAAATATTATGTGGTTTGAGGTTAGGTCACCAGCAAGCCCGCTTATATTATTTCGAACAATAAAGGGTGTTTTCTTACACTAAAATAGCGTTTATAAAAATTATATTCTTATAAATACATATTATAAATGTAAATACTTATATAAATCATATATAAATACTACGGAACAACTAGAGAAAAAGAAGATTGCATTGCATAGAATAATATTTATCAAAAGGTTTTAATAAATTTTATTTTGGATTAATTATTTCATAATAAAAGGAGGAAAAAGTTATCTGCAAATCATAAGTTTATTGGTCTAATAACATAGTTCTGAGTGCTGTACAATAATAATCTTAGAACAACCTGTTGTGGTATTTGTAACATTCCTCCTTCATCAAAGCCCATCCCATATTATTACCCTGTAGACAACCTCCCCCAAGTAAACTCCACGCCAACCCAACGAAACCGCACATCTTGGATTTGACTTCCTTCTAACAACTTGAAATGTTACTAATTGCATCTATGATTTAAGGACGCTAACTAATTTGTAACTCGCAGATCTTATTAAATATCATATTTCTCCTTTGCACTTTCTTAAATATTATATTAAATTTCACTAATTAATTTTTGTACTCAAAACATTTTTTTTTTTTTTAAATGAATCTGTACTCACTCAAAGTGAACACAAATACACTCCTTGACTCTTTCACAGTAAGCTACTGAAAGCTTGTGTCGCGAAAGAGGACATTAACAACAACCTATAATAATATTATTTTGAAGTGTCAATTTCTTAGTCTTCTTCTTCATTATCGAGATCTGTTTTTTTTTCTGGAAATAACCTGGTTCTTGGGAGCACTCATTCCATCAGCACTATTTTCATAATATATCCAATCCAAATCCAAACTCCCTTTAGACCCCACTTAGGGGCATAGGGAGGCAACAAGAGCTCTCCATTGCGCTCGATCCTGCGCAACGTTAATGACCTCCTCCCACACCATGTCCAGATTCCTCAGCTCTGCCTCGAAGGAGCGGAACACGGTATGAGAGGGTCTTCCTCGTCTCCGGGACCCTGATGGGAGGAAAAACAGCGCTCTCCTCGGCCAACTGTCATTCGGCATCCTTAACACATGTCCCAGCCAAGTCCATCTCCTCCACATAATAGTAGAGGTGATGGGCTCACGCTGGGTGCGCCGGCGTATAGCGTCGTTCGTGATGCGGTGGTACCATCTTATACCCAAAATTCTCCTGAGGCACTTCGTTTCGAATGCAGATACTTTTTGTGCCTGGGCCAGAGTCAGGTGCCAGGACTCACACCCATACAGGAGAATGGGCAACACACGACACACACGCATCAAACAGTTTACATTTCGTCTCGACACTAAACGCCGACGCCTTCCATATCTTGGTTATGTTGTTGAAGGCGCCACTTGCCATACCGATACGTATCGGGAGCTCAGCCCCGAGGTCACCAGTGGTGGTAATGGTTGCTCCCAGGTACTTAAATTTATCCACCCGGGAGACCTGGGTCATAATATATAACGAGTGAAATTTTTTACCTTTTTCGACAGACCTCCGAATACTTCGACCACATAAAGTACCTACTAGTTGCGGCATTTTTTGGAACCAAATTTTGAAATAGAAAACATTTCGAAATTATGAGATACCATATAGACCATTAAAGGATGACGTCATCTGACGTTTACCGGGCGGCATAATAGCGGCCATGGCGGCACACACACACCACACATGCATAAACCCTAGTGATGGGTAACAAATCACTTTGCATAGCGACCCGAACTGCGCGAATCAATAGTGATCCAAATCAGTTATCCGGCTCACTTTGGTCAGTTTTGTGATATTTTCCAGCAATAAAACACAATAATGTATTATTTTTCTTGTAAAATACAGAAATTTTGTATTGTTCGTATTATTTAAAAGAATTAAAAATTCAATAAGAATTTAATTTTAATGTGATTTTCTATTTTTGTTTCTAATTATGCACGCAATGGTATGAAGTGTTAGCCAAAATAAAAAGTAAATATGGTTAATACAAATCTTTGGTTTTATTCTAAAATTTTGACATAATGTGATACACTATGTTTCTTGAAAAGAATACACATAATTGGGGTATATATATATATATATATATATATATATATATATATATATATATATATATATATATATATATATATATATATATATATATATTGTAGCATTATTCAATGCAAAATTTTGACACATTTTCCAGCAATAAAATATCCTAATATTAGAATATGGATCTCTAAGCACCGGCACATTATGTTCCTAATTTAACGAGTCGCCAGTAATCTCGAAAAAAATATGGATCTCTGTGTATGTGTAAGTACAAAAGGTCATTCTTTCAAATTCGTGTACAAAATATGTACAAACAGATAGATCATTACGGCTCATACAGATCTCATACTCGAATTGGCTCGTAACATCGGTAGATTCTCTCTATCCGTGACCCGATAAACACATTCATACCAACTCTAAATTTTTTCATGCCGCCCTGCCAACGTCAAATCCACGTGGCCATCCATTTTGCTATCATATTCTTGGTTTTGTTATTATTCATTTTTGGGCCAATCTTTTGTGCGGTTTTCTCCAGCTCGTTAAGAATGTTGTCTAATTCCGCTTTATAGTTGGCAAACATAACGATATCATCAATTAATTACATAGTATAAATCAAAATAATGTTACTCATATGGACCATCCTCATAAGTACGAAATACCTGCAAACAATACAAAATGCGCAAAGTGTTTGTAAATATAATATAAGCATTTAGTTGAATGCGATAAACCACATCAAAGGTTTATATTGAATGTATAAAGGATTAAATTACCTATCTATTGGCGTGCTTAAAATAAATTGTTGCTAATTGAAAGCATATACAAAAATCAATATAACATACACCTGTGTACTCTTTCTTGATCATTATTGTTTATTTTCCACATTATTACATTAGATACATTCGAGATGCCTATGACGTTTGCTCGGCTCTTCCTGATGTTCCACTTCCAACGAATGTGGAACATCTTCTATCAATGAATGATACAACGGTGCGATCAGTGCTCCTTAGGTTTATAAATAAGAACATAATTATACTATAAACTTCATAAATAATTTATTGATCTAAAAATGTTCTTTGCTTTAGATTGTTTTTGGCTATTTTTTTCGTTCTGAGACTGTTTTGAATCAATTTTAATGTATCTATGTATGTATAAGATTGATCATGGCACAAATCGTCCCTGGTTGGACGCAATGCCAATAATTTAATAATAAAAAAAAAAAAACATTAGATACGTGTTTGTTTTCTTTGATGATCCTTCGTGGCTCTGTAAAATTCAAGGCCATCTTCTATGGATGCCCATTATTTAAGAAAATTGCGCTTCGGGGATCCAGGTTTTGGAGAAACGACAAATAAGTGATATTCAGTTGATTTTTGACCTATGAAAGAAAATCGGGTTAGTGCGAACACTTGTAACTCGAGATCAGAGAAGAACATATTCACCCGATGTTTGATTTATTGGATTCTTCTCCTCTCCGGAAAACAGACTAACTAATAAAAAGTTGAAAAATGAATAAGAAATATTACAATATTATAGTTAGTATGGAATGGATTTCCTGCGTAGCCAAAGCCATCTATAAAAAAATCTACATCAACAAAATTATTGTTTAAAGCACCTGATAGTAGTTCCCTCTCATTCTCGCATACGTAATTTCCGTTCATACAGTAGCCCATCCCACTTACTCCACCGTTTAGAGCGTTTTAGAAAATGTTCATACAAAGTCAACAAAATTATCGGACACTTTCATAATTATGTGCACACGCAGCATCGATACTTCATAGGCGAGCCAGAATGTGTGGGCGCGCATAAATTCTCGCGTTGTTACCTCCTGAGCTTTGAATACCAATGAAATATGGATGTTTTAAAAATATTTTAAAATTATTATTTTGTTATCAGTATACCCTAAGCTTATCTACTTTATTTCCAGCCACTCGCATAAAAAAATGACGATACTTTGTTATGACACATTCGACAAGTAAAAAACATTTGTTATTCTCTATAGATTTTCTCAAAAAGGTAATTTATTTTATCATTATAAAAATTCGAATTCAATATTCGTGGCAAAAACAATACATACAACGTCTGCCGTGAAAGCTAGTTTCAAGTAAATTTATTTTTTTTTCATTTATTTGTGTAGTTGTTTTCATGAAATTTTGAGCTAGACATAAAACTATTTTCAATATATAACTAACGCATTGATTGGCCTTTTCACAAACAACAACATAAACTAAATTTCCCTGTTAGTCCGTATTTACAGTAGTCATGCATAGAACAACAACATTCCTTTTAGTATTTTTGTTCAGATAAATTCTATCCGAAGGAAAATTCCGATTGGAATATATTATTTCGCTCCCAGCACCGACCATAAACATTGATGATTTGATCTCCGGGCGCCTTAGTAGCAGGTTAGCATCTTCATTGAAAACTCCACATAAATTTGAATGCAGAAAACATAAACCCACGACATCTGCAGTCCACAGCGGCACTCGACCTACTCCAGATGATTTTCTGATGCATTTAAATTACGTATTATTTCCGTCGTGGTGACTGCATTTCTTGCACTTGGTTCTCTATGGCTCTTCGCAGATTTAGTGGCGACTGCATAGAATGGATCTTCGAATTTTTATTCCTTCCTGTCCAAGTATCTATTTTAAGGTAAAGATGTAGAATTCTTAACGTTTTTTCTTAGAGTTTTCAATTGTTTTACAAGTTTTTTAGTCTTTTTCAATCTGTTAACAACTTTTCTAGAAACTTTTATGATACACGAGTACAAACTACCAATCTTTTCGATTTTTTGATTTGTTAATGGTACTATTTGAATTAGCGAAACTTTGGCTTGAAAGTATTTTGCAGTGTGCGGGAGCCGTTAGACTCGTCTTTTTAGGTGTTTCTTTCCAGAATATATTTGATATTTTAATGAATTGATATTTTTTTTTACAAAGCATTGATTGTCGTTGATTCATTCTCCCTTTAAACACCGTTCAGGAGCATTGGCAGGCAACAAGAGGACCATTGCGGCGCCATCACAGGAGTGTCACCAGCTGCCTGATGGGGTCCAGGCGTTCAAGGTTTGTTTCTTGCTCCTTTTCTGACCTTTTGGGTTTAAATGACGTGAGGTAGTCAACCTCACGATCTGATATGTCGATTTCTGTCATTATTATTTTTTTACGTGTTTAGTATCTATTTATTAACCTTGCAAATTGATTTTTTAAGCTAACGCTAGTGATAGTTTTAATATCACAAAATAGCCCTATATAAATGATCCTTTGATTAGGTCATCAAGTTATCGATTGACAAAAGCCCGTTTCAAATGTCTAGATACATGAGTTATACGAAATCGAGATTGAATCGTGAAAGTGCTACTTTATGTCCTATAAATCTTTATAATAAACTTTCACTTGACAAACCGTGCAAAAAATTAATAAAGCAATGTTTATACATTGACATATTGTTTAAATACGACGCATGCATATTAATATCTCGGCGCTTAATGTGGAGCGAGACCCGTTTGTTATAAAGCAAGGTTTGTTATAATATCTAAGGGGTTCCCTGTTTGACACATTCGCGTGTCGTATTTAACGAACTGTTAAGAGTGTAATTACCCAATCGCTAAGAAATTACGTCTCTCTAATGAGCTGGTTGTTCCCGTCATTTTCTCTTTCCCGCAAGCCTCCCCCCTTGCCGCCCCTCCCCCATCTCTGCTTATCAAATTATAAGCGTCTTGAACGTTATTTTTCAATTTGAAACTCGCTCGATCGCTGGGAAATAATAAACACGAGTATACGCTCTCCCCAGATTGTTAACGTATCATTTTCCTAGAATTTGTTTTTTTAAAACTACTATACGTTTAACACAATATTATGTTCATTGTATTTCATATAAACTACAAATCATATACAATGTGTCATTTCAACACACGATCAAACGAACTGTACTAATAACCTATAAAAATTATTAATCGATGAAAATGCGAAAGAATATAACAATATTAACGACCTTATTAAAAGTAAGGTAATCTCCAAAAAATATTCATATTATGTATTCAAAAATTTGTAACAAAATAATATTATTGTTGTCTATTATGTTTCGTAGATAAATAAAGCTGTGTACTCACCTGCGCCGCGCTGTAACGTCACCGCGCGCGGCGTGTCTAATTTCCATAGTACGCGGTTGTTCGCGGTGTGCCTCGCGCCTCGAACCACCGCG
The DNA here is from genome assembly GCA_963576905.1 of Mystacides longicornis. Taxonomy (NCBI): domain Eukaryota; kingdom Metazoa; phylum Arthropoda; class Insecta; order Trichoptera; family Leptoceridae; genus Mystacides; species Mystacides longicornis. Next base: position 25,874,713 of record OY756428.1, read on the forward strand.
AACAGAACGCAGCGAATCGACAGAAAACTAGGTAGACAACGATTTGTCACGTATCATGCAACGTTACCAAATTCATAGTACGTGGTGGTTTGTGCGGTTGTTCGCCACGAACCACCGCGTACTATGGAAATTTGTAACGTTGTATGATACGTGACATGCAACGTTACCAAGTTCGTTGCGAACACGCGTACACATCTGAACCAAGGTAACGTTACCAGGTGAGTACACAGCTTTAGTTTCCTGGGTTACAGATTATAAGATTAATTAGAAGAAAACAGTCCGCATATTTGGAGAAAAAATATATTCACCAACACAATGTTTGAAATTTTCAATTTTAGAACACATAGAGCCCTTATAAAATAAAGTGATTTTCCCATAAAATTTCGCATTTTATCGATATTAAAATTAGGTTCCTATTATTAATTAATCGTTTATTCGCACATTTCGTTTGATCAAGGGTCGAGATAACACATTACTTATACAATCGCACCGTTATTCTACGATATGCTTTCATAAAGCAGGCTCTTGCCTCGAGATATGGTAATGGAGACGTTTACTTCGAATACGCTGGAGTGCAAGAAAACCTCGGAGTCTCTTCGGAATGTGTTAAGGATAGCCGAAAGACTCTCTTTTTCATGTTTGAAGCGGGTTTCTACGGTTTTTAAGTGGTTGGTCTAGCGGTTATGATGCCGGATTTCAATCTGTATCATTCGGAGGTCATGAAATCGATCCTAGGTGCCGACCATCTTCCTCTTTCATTACACCAGCTTTATGTAGCTCACTGTGAAAGAGTCAAAGAGTAGGTATATTCGTGTTCACTTTGAGTGAGCACTATAATTTTAGTTGAACTGATTCTCTAAAATTCATTTTGTTTAAATTTAATGGTGTTCGAATGGGCTAATGTTTAAATGAGATCGCTGTTAGATGATTTTAAGACGATTTCTTTAAAAACCCTTCAGGTCTAACTGCTTAGGACGTTAGTGGTACACACAAACAGAAGTAATGTATCCTATCATATTGTTAAAAAATATGTTTAATGTGCAAATATTATTAAAAATACCTGTTTTAAGTAGAAAAATATAACATAATCAAATTCATATCACACGGACCACTTTAGAATGATAAATAGCTAAATAAAGTTTCTGCACGAAGAAAATTTCACATTCGTACAAGTTTCTTTAGTCATATTTTTGAATAAGTTGGGACAATAAAAAATGAAATATGTAGTAAATAAACACTCTGAGATATTCAATAAGCCTGCCATGCATCACACGTGCTTGGTTGGAGAAGAAATTATTATTTGTTTTTTTTATTTTTACATATAATATTTTATTCTAAACTAGCTAGTTACCCGTGGCTTCGCTCACGTGTTACTGTATTTATTTGCTTTCTCTTCCTAAACAATGCAGAATTAATTATATTCGCATCAAAATTAATAATAATAAGAAACATCCTCAAAATTTTTTTTTATATATATATTCTAAAATTTCCATTAAATTACTATATTTTTATTTATATTTGTCGTTATTAATCTGTATTTAAAAAATATGTGCTTCTTATACAAATAGAATCAGCCCGCGAACTTAAAAATTTCGCTAACTTGACTGACATTGTTCTATGAGAATCCCAAAAAATAACTCGAATAACTTTTATGCCATCAAATGACGTTATTTGAAATCAATTTTTATATTGCTGGATATGAATAAAAAAATATTCAGGTCTCGAAAAGCAATGAAATTAGTGATCTTTAAAACACTTATTTCTATCTGCTTTGGGCATTTTTCAAGCTACAGACGTTTTTTTAACATTTCAATTTATATCTTTCACGTTGATTTGTTGTTGTTTGTCTGGTCGTAGGTTCGAAATTTAGTTCATAAATATCTTATCCTGAGCAAACACGACATAAAAAGAATAAACGATATCGGTCCAGCCGTTCAGGTCGAAATAAATAACGTTAAACGTGAAAACTGTTAACGTTCCGAACGTTAACGTTTACCAAATTGAAAATAGTTTCCAAACAAAAAAAAATGCGTTTCGTCTTCAATATAATAGCAGCGTCGTAATACTTCCAAAGATTTTGAGGTAACGTTTAACGTTAATTTTGAATAACTGACAGAATTATTTTTTTGACTCGGAATTTGGAACAGCATTGTTTAACGCACGTTGAACAACAGTTTTTACGTTATCTCTATGGAAATAACAACAAATTGTTAACGTTGGAGCTGTCGTTAAGATTTCGACTTGGCCTCCAGGCGTGATGCGATGACCACGTAAAGTAGGTCTCCATTTTTATAATAACGTAATATTCTCCCTTTTAAGCCCCCCCGCTCACCGCAAGCCAGCCCGGAGGAAACTAAAGCGCAGCAAACCCGATCCGCACAAAGCCAAACCCTAGCCCGATTGCCAAAAAGCCAGCCGCACACAAATCAAGCCCGTGGCGGTTCCCCCCAAACCACCCCATAATACGAGAGGCCTTGGACCCACTCAGGAGAATAGGTTAGGCATAAAGAACTCTCCATTGCGCTCGAAGTCGTCCGAGGCTCATTGTGCCTTTTCTAACCGGTTGAGTTTAAAGGAAGTGAGGTGGTCAACCTCAGTATTCTAATGGTATAAGTAATTGGCGTTCGACTTTAAACGAATTTTCGACAATGTAGAGTAGGAAGAAAATTAACTGTCCACTGTTTATATTTTTTATTAAATGAAACGGATATCGGCAACTATCCGATATCCGGTCTATCCGGCGGCGTAAATAATATCCGGATACCGAATAGTAAAAAGAGACATGTTTGGATAACTCATTGATTTGTTTATTAAAGTATCACTTAAGAAATACACCTTATAATCACAAAATAAATTCTACAACTTAGAAAATTGATTATCAAGCATAAGGTAAATTATGGAGAGTAATTCTATATAATATTTCGTTATATAGACTATTAGACTATATAGAGGAAAACAGCAGCTTTGCTGGTCTTCGTAAGTAAGGGAAGTTTAATAAAACGACGTTTCGTCATATATCATCCTGGCTGAAGATGCAGATAGTTTCCGCGATTTTTGGAACAATAACGTTCCGGCAACGGAGTCAGTCCGATTTGTTTATACCGCCTACGTAAGCGTAATTCATGCGTTGTACCCATGGTAATTTACGCACTGGCCGGGCTCTAGTAAGGACTTCTTTAGCATTCTACGAATTGTATAAATTTTTGAAAATAAAAACACCGATATTTTAAGGGGAGCGCTTTTCTTCCTCCCGCAAGGGTTCCGAAGACAAAGAAGATCTTCTCATACCGAGAGGGTCTTCCTCGTGTTCTGCTCCTTCGAAGCAGAGCTGAGGGATCTGGAAATGGTGTGTGAGGAGGTCATAATATCCGGCTAACTGCTATCCCTTTCGTCTCTATTTTTTATATGTTCCAGTGGACAGTTAATTTTTTCGCACTATACAGTGACGAAATGATATGGTCATTGACTTTCCAGTGTTTTCAAAACAATTATTTACGATCTATCCTAAAATGATGTGAGGATTTTGTAGATAATTTTAAAATTTAATATTTTGCACTTTTACTACATTTGATATAAAATAATTTACCTATTGACTTCATAATACTATTTACCTTTTTTCAACATAATATTATATTAACTTGCTATTCATGGTTTACGCAATAAATTCAAAGCAAGATTACTCACATAGTTTTTTTTTTTTGCTAGTGTTTTTATGAAATGGCTTCAAATATTTTGACAGATCAAGACATAAAGAATTGCAATACAATCCAGATTCTTTTGGTGAACTTACCGTAAATTATTTTAGTAGAGATAATAAATTACTAAAATAGGTAGGTACCTACATAATGATTTTAATGTCGATCGTAAAAAAAAACAATTCAGAATCGCTGTACAGGATGCATGGTACGAAAAATATATTGAAGTAGGTACTAAAGTGTTTGTCTGAATTCACGGAAAGTGAATTTCGTGGATCTCTTACATATATAAAAATGGAACGCTAATTTGCGCGGTCATCGTATGGGTAAGAACACGTTGAAAGCCGATTACGATCCGCGCCGACCAGCTCAAAGATTGTTGTCTATGGTTTCCATGCATTTAAATGGGCATGTCGGAAAGCGGGTTCCTGCTTTTTCTGTGGGTTTCCCCATTCAAATGCATAGTAACATTCTTTGCGCCGGTTGGCGCTAGTCAGAATCGGCATTCTACGTGTTTCTTACCCTATGAGAATAGCTGAACTTATATCGCCCATTTTTTGTCGTGTTTGCTTTTGTCTGAAGGGTCTTATGAAAGAAAAAAGTTGCACGAATAAAAATAAAATTCCATATTATTATTAGATTTTTTCTAATTTTGAAATTAAATCAGGCGTTTGACAGGAATCAGTTGTTTGATGAATGATACGATTCACGGAATGCTGATAGTAAATAATAAAATGATATGTTTTATAACAGATGCAGCGGTTACAGTAGTTAAAAAGGTAATAATGAATTGTATCATTATACTAATTCAAGTTCAATAATATAAGGACCACGTCGTCGTCTGTGTTAAATAACTTTAAACTGAAATCAACTTAAAGTTATGCATAAAATCTCGAACATATTATTTATATTCCAAGGCGGGACGAAGTTTGACGGGTCGGCTAGTTCAAAACTATATTATTATTATAGATTACGCAATAGTTTCGTCACGTGTATTGGAGAAAGTAGGTTGGGTTGGGTATACCTACCTACGTATATATTATTATTCATACACGCTGCACCGGACCACCTCGCGGTGTATGTATGTTTATTGTATGAAACGATGTCGTCAATAAATTAAATTTTTACAAAAATTGTTAAGAAAAGTTTGAGATGTACTGCTATGATGTATGTATTTTTTATAGAAAAATAAATTATCTAGTTGTAGCGTTTCGGCGTTTTTCGATATTTTTATAAAATTCTGAAATATAGGCACTGAAACTCGTAAATTTGTCATAAAAAAAATATTTTTCTTTATAAAAAAAGTTTGAGAAATTCTGGAACTTTTTCATTAAATTATATTTTAGATATTGTATTTTTCTATATACATACACAATTTTAGGGTTCTAGATTTTATGGTTTTCGAGATATATGGAAAAATTAAATAAAATTCAAAGGTTGATAACCCCTGACTGAAAAAAAAATTCAAAATTCTGAGTATACAAATTTTGTATGCTTAAAATATTCAATAGTTTCTGAAATTTTAGGATCTGTGCATCAAGCGAATCAAAAGTTACAAAGAGGGGACGGATACACACACATACACGTTGGAAAAGTGCCCCTCACCCCCTACCCTCTAATTAATGATATCTTTTGAAAACGAAATAGTATAATTTGACTCTTTCTGAAGAAATCATTTTTTTGAAATTTCGATAAAACCAGTTTTAAACTTTTTAGGAGGCACTTAAAAATCATCCCTTTTTATATGTGCCCTTTTTCGTCCCTTTTAGTCAAATTTTGGAAAAATTGCCAAATACGCTAACACTCATTTCTATAGAAGAATTCATATGCCAAATCTCAAGTTCGTACCATGTCTAGTTTCCGAGATATTCGCATACTTTGAAAAACATTCAACCCTATTTTTCACCCCCTTAGGGGTGGAATTTCCAAAAATCCTTTCTTAGTGGAAGGTTTTGTATTGAGACCTACCAGATTTCCAAATTTCACTTCTCTACGATTAGCCGTTTGGGCTGTGCGTTGATGAGTCAGTCAGTCAATCAGTCAGTCAATCAATCAGTCAGTCAATCAGTCAGTCAGTCAGGCACTTTCCTTTATTATTATAGATATCCATTTACAAGAAGGTGGAGTCGTTTATACATAGGAGCATAATATATTGTCAAGTTAATAATAACAAGCTGACATTCCCGTCGGACTAAGCGGTAGGTATCATAACAATTTTTATTCTGGAGTGGTTTTAGTTCAACACTGTGACTTTGAAAAAAAATCAAAAGATTGTGGTGTAGTAGAAAATAAATCACACATAATAATAATAAAAATAAGTAACACTCTGCTATACATAGGTGTCAGTATAGCCAGCGGAACTTAGTACTTGAAGCATTATCTACCAGTCAACCGGTCCTGTACAATCTGACAGGATTCCACCCCGAGTAGAAATTTCAAGTCAAAAAACACATTGAAAATTTCTGACCGGGAATCGAACCCGAAGTATGTTTTAAACGTTACTAAAATATGAAATATGTTTAGTTATTTAATATATTATTTTAAGGCAGTTATCGATTATTCCGGCATTGTTTATTTATTTATTTATTCAACATTTCTACGGCTTTTACAGCCTTTTACATTTGATAGTTTAGTAAAAATATAATCGAGATAAGACAAATGAATTTTGAAATATGATTGAATTATCTGTTGGTTGTTATTTTTTTAAGAATAGCCAAGTTGTAACATTCTTGACTGTTTGAATATGGGAATATCTTCATAAGTAATTACTATAATGAAGTGAGCACACAAACATATCCTTGTCAGTGAGACGCTCCTCTTGTTACCACATGACTGTTCGAGGGGAAATTTAACTATCATGGAACAGTATAATGCAAAAAAATAATCTGAAAACAACACATTCTGACCGAAAAAAAATAGTCCTACAAAAATGGTTTTCGGTCAGAGATGGGTGAGTAAAAAACGGGTGTGACCCACATTTGTTTGCTCAAAAATTTAAAAATTCGGATACTTTTTAAGTCATTCTCTCCAGAAATAGAGTTAAGAAGATCAATCAATAATTTAGATCGAAGGTGCTTGGATACGTCTAAGAACATTCAACAACAAAAGGCTGATAATAGCTTTACCACACATATATTTGATAAAGAAAATGGTTATCTTCAAAAACCGGTTCATGGTTTAAATGAATTTTTGGTATTTTGTGATTACTGTCGAGTACCTATTTTGAATTTAATTTCCAAATATTTAGGGATTTTCATGCCTTTTCACATCTTTATTCATGGATGTTACCAATATAAATATCATTCAATCAATATTATTGATGTCTTGTTTTTTTTTTCAAATTTGAACCTCCACGTCCCTTAATTCAATTCAGATTTCAATGTGACTTTTAATACTAAAAATACATGTGTAAATCCTTATTTATACCATTTTTTTCGCAATATCGGATTAAGATAGACTTAGATGAGACTATTTTTATGCATAGCAACCAAATTCTAAGGTAATATTGACATCGTATTTAAGATTTGAAACGTATCGGAATAGCGATGTAAATGCAAAATTAGCCCACTAATCTTATTGTTGATTTATATTGTCAGGACTACCTACTATTTTTAGGTTAACAAAAAAAAGGCAGCCACATTTAATTAAATTATAAATTGTGTATTTTTTTTACTTGTCATAGAACTTCGAGCCATTGTGATTTTCAAATAACTTTGATTATGTATTAGCTGTTTAGTTATTCCTGCGAAGGCTTGTTCCGATTCGCTTGGACCCCCAGACTGAATTATTATACTAGATTACAATACGCCAAACTTCCTCCCAAGTAGGTAGCCATGTCAATATTCTCGTCTAGTTAGCAAAGTTTAACTACAAAACGTTCCACTGACGAACAGAGGTAAACTTTAACTGAGCACACTACGAGATATTTATTAGGAACCTACCTTAAGTAAACTTCTTGTCAAATAATATGAAATTACATCACAAAACTATTGAAACGAGATGGGGTAGTTATTTCAATGTTACTCCTAGGTACAAGACCTTTTGGTTAATCTGTAAAATATAATATAATCAACTTATTGCTGCGCCCCAATTCCATAATTCTAGAAGAAGGTGTTACCCCTGAATAAAACATTTATCCATTTATTTTATTAAATCATAAAAATAGGAAAGTTTATATATTTTCATATACTTAGTTCACAAAACAATATTTTTTTTATTTATACCTAAATTCTAGATTGAAATCAAAATTAAACTCGTTATATCTTTACAAGAACAAACAAAACATTTTCATATCATTTATTAATGATCTTGAGTAGCATGTCAGAAGGTGGATGACGCTCAAGGATTCCTTGTCTCTGGGAAAAAGATAAGTGAGAAAAGTTATACCATTACGAAATCTTAGTCGGAATGAAATATCTTTATGATACCAGTTATCAGCCTAATATTAAAAAATAACATTTATATCATTGTCACTTAAATTAAGAAATTCAATGCTTTGTTAATAAAATTACATGCTATGATATATTCTAAATTCAGTGATGTGCCATGACTTTTAAAATTTCATGAAATTAATAAACAAACTCAAGTTTTTTTTATGTTGAAAACATGGTGACGCTGGTCTGGGTATCTGGGCACTATGGACAACAAAGAGACCGATGAACTTGCCAGAACTGGAGCAGAAAACTCACAATTAATAGACCCCGAGTCTTTCTACGGATTTCCACTTATTGCTCTCAGAACCAGCATAACTAATTACAGGTTTCTCGCAGTTCACTTGGATGCAAGGATGCAAGCACCTTGACTGGACACTGCAGGCTGTGAAGGCAAGTATCCAGAATTGGACTATCAGACATCCCAGCCTTTAGATTATGTTCAGAGGAAGATGAAACACCTATTCACATCCTCTGCTATTGTGATTCACTGGCACCAGAAGGCGTGCACTTAGAGGGCCACTATTAAACTCTAGCTGCTTTTCTAACTGATCTGTCTCGAGAAATAATTTCTCTTCAACAAATCGACAGTTGGAATATGACGGTAAGAAGGCACTTCTTGCACCGACAGATATTATTGTGAACTACATGGCTCACATCGGCCTTGAAAGCGAGTTTGAATATCGAAGGACGTCACAGTAGATCTACAGGCACCATGACCTACCCACAAAAAGTACCTACACGGTATACAATATACAACTCAAATAATCGAATCGAAACATTCATAAAAGATGAATTATTTTGCATATTTTTTAATCCAGAATCATAATATGGCTTATGACTTGTTTAGTCTGTACGCCCTTTCCATTCACAGCAATAAGACGGTTGACGTAGAAGTTTTGAGGTTAATAGTCTCGTAATAATTAGTATAATGAGCAAAGAAGACACTAACAAGATTGTATTATTAGATGTTGTCTTTGTTATCATGTATGTTAGACGAGAATCTCATGAGGTTCTAGAAAGGTTATACATTTTTGTTGTAGAAGACTAGAGCCTCTTAATAACATTTTCTAATCTACTGTGTTTCTTGAGTATACGGCTTGTTCTAACAACAGGTGAATTCATACGTCACATTTGAATGGCTCTAAAATGTACAATATACATCCTCATTCCTCATAGCTCATATTTTTTCTCTCCATATGTTTTCTGAAACATACCTTAAGTTTACGCTGTTTTTCACATATTTGTGTTTGTATCGATTTTTTTAGTCAAACTGTATATAGGTATGTAAGGAAGAAAACGGTAATTTAAAAAAAAAATGAATATAATAGTGGTTATACAATAATTAGTTTTGATTTTAAAGTAAGGCCCCGGCGATTTAATATTGTATCAAATTTATTATTGTTTAATGACGTTTGCACTGTTTGAACGTCGATGTCAATTTAAAGGAAAAACTGTTTTTATACTATTTTCTGTTAAACCTACTGTACTTCTGTTTGTTGGAATATAATGTAGAACTAACTTAGTTGCAAAGAATTGAACGGAATAAAAACAAAATAAAAGTAAAATAAATAACTTTACATTTTACCAAGAGGCCCATTTTTTTTTAAAGAAACAGCTATGCACTTAATGGACAGTTCCAGAGTTGTCTAGTCAAGGGCTGTCCCGAGAACAGGTAAAAAGTACTCGAGTGCTTAGTAGAAGTGCAATAAACAAATTGAACCTATTCGAGTACAAGTAATTGAGTAGATGCAATGAGAAGTACTCGAGAACAGAGTACCGAGTAAATTATTGACTAATGAAAGACGAAAGGTTTAATATGGATGATCACTTGACTTGCAAGGACCAAAACATGGATGATCAATGTCCTGGTCTTCAGTCACTCTTAGTTCCAAGTGACAAAGAGGTATGATCACCATGCAGCGATGTGGACGATAATATATAGGTATATTATTGTAGATGGTAATATATGATTGCTTCAAGTGAGGTGCAAGTTTGAGTATATTGCAAGCCGTGTTTGCTGGATGAGCTCCAGTGGTAGACTGAATGAATTTTATTCAACAAGAAATAAAATAATATCACAAAATAAACATAATAAACACAAATACTCACTCAAAGTGAACACAGATACACTCTTTGAGTCTTTCACAGTAAGCTATTTAAAGCTGAAGATGGTCGGCATCTGGGATCTAGCCCACGACCTCCGCACGAAACACTACGAAAGCCGGCATTGCAACCACCAGGCTATCAACCACTTCTTTTTTTATGGTTGATCAAGGTAATTCACTACAAATTCCAAAACTGAAATAGCCATCATATTCAATGACCTTGTCCTCGCTGTACTCACACATCCATCGTAGTTTGCTAATCAGTTATGATTTTAATTGTAACAAGATGCAAGACTTTTTTAACAGTACCTTCAGAACCAGGCCTCAGATGGAACTTTAAAAAAATCATATTTTCTCATTTATTAGTCCATTCTGCCCATTACTGCAACCGATAACGAAAAATCAGAAGCTATCACTTGTGTTCTATTTTATTTTGTCCTTTTTTATAACAAGTTAAATATCTCCGCTACTTTTAATGACACGATTCTTTGACACAAGTTACCAATAAGCTCAAGTGAAGTACGAGCGTTGGGGCGGTGTTGTTGGGAGCAAAATATAAAGCTCTCCGTTTCCTTTGTAAACTTGAAGACAGAACAAAACAGCGGTCTCTATACATCACGCGCTATCTCGCATCTGATCGTACAATTTATTTGTAAACTTTCTCGATGATAAAGGACTACAAAGTTACTTTGATAATATGAATGTGAAACGACTTTTCTTTTGGGAATTTTTATTTTATACTTAGTCTCTCGCTCTCAAACATAACCTTACACTTATATCTTTATAGCGTTTTCAGCAATTTTAAGCTAACAGATACCTATGGTGCCTATATATAGATATTTCAAAAGTATGATAGTTAAAGTAAAAAAATTAACATATTAATCAAATCACATTTCTACGATCTAGGAATATCAATATTTTCAACCTGCCGAAAACTCCCTTATTGTCTCAAGCCTCTCATCATCATTGGCGCTACAGCCCATTATGAGCCTTGGCCTCCTCAAGAAATCTTCTCCATTCCTCTCTGTCCTCCGCCGCTCTCCTCCAGTTTGTCATTCCGATCGCTCTGATGTCGTCCTCCGTGTCATCCATCCATCTCAGTCTGCCTCTACTCCTACGAACATCTGGACAGGTGTTTAGGACCTTTTTTGGGATACGATCATCACTCATTCAGCTGACGTGACCCAACCATTCCAATCTGCGTACTTTTATAAATTGTACGATATTGGGTTCGTCATACAGGATGAGCCTGCAGTTCGTGATTATAGCGTATCCTCCAGTGTACGTTTTCGTTTACTGCTCCAAAGATCTTTCTCAGTATTTTTCGATCAAATATTAGCAGGCTATTTTCATCATTTTTTGTTAAGACCCAACATTCGGCTCCGTACATAACGACAGGTCTTAAGCTCAAGCCTATATATACAGTTTCAAAAATCACTTTTATATTTTATATTAAATTAGGTATTATAAAAGAGTAGGTATATTATTTCATAAACTGAAAATTAGGGGTGTAAGTATTATGGCTCTAATTATGAAAACTCTGAAAACTATTTTATTTCTCTTTTTCTTACCTAAACACACTATAGGTACTATTATGAACTGGATTTTTTGCTCTTAAATAAGACTTCGAAAATCTATATGGTGGTTTGGTTATATAAGTAATTATTCTAATTGATGTGATGAATAAAAATAAAAAATATATACCTAGTTAATATTTTTTTATTAACAAACACTTCACTATGTATGTGTCGTTAGTCACCGTTTCAAGGCCGTGGAGTAATTTGTATAGAGACTATGTAAAAAGCGTTCTTAAATATACCTAGTTATTTGTATTAATTTTCCCCATATATGTACTTATTTTTACTAATGTTACTATAACGAAGACCTCATAAAATACCGAACGAAAAATCCTTTGTAATGCTAAAACGCCTCGTAAGTACATTATACACTTGCTTCAAAAAATCCCCACATGTTTTGTTGGAATGTTCGAGGTTCGTATATGTGTAGAGGAGGTTTGGTAGAATAATGGAGAAGAATAAAGTTGAAAAAAAAGGATTAATTAAATACGATCCACCGTAATGGTTCATATACTTTCTTTACCAAAACGGGCGACTCAATCCCTTTTTTAGCTCACCAAAGCCAATTTTAAATGGGGACATTTTTTCCTAATTCGGTTCTCTAAATAACCCCAAATTGACATTTAATTGTATTTTTGTAATGAAAACATTTTAAAATTGACATTTCATCAGTGTTTCAATTGAAAATTTTTTCTTTGAATATTTAATCGCTATATATTAAAATATTTGCCGTGGGGTTGCCGGCTAAGAATAGCACCTCTGCACTTTTTGCTGGTTTTTCGAGCATCCTATAAGAGGCGGGAAATCGAAAAATCAGATCGGGACCGTGAGGTTGACCACCTCACGTTCTTAAACTCCAACCGGTCAGAAGAGACACAAAAAGCCTCTGACGCCTTCGAGCGCAATGTAGAGCTCTTGATGCACTATGAGTTAGTTGGGGGGGATCCGCAGCGGGCTTGATTTGTGTGTGGCCGGCTTTTTGGTCCGATTGCTTCAATTGGGCTGGGGAACAAAAGAACAATAGAAAATTGATGAAAACTTAACGAAAGTAATGTTCTAATTGCTTTTATGTTTATTAACTTTTTTTTATTTTATTATATTTATTTATTACACCATAAGCCTCGGACGCCTTTGAGCGCAATGGAGAGCTCTTGGTGCCTCCCTATGCCCCTGCATTGCGGGTTGGTTTGGGGGGGATCTGCGGCGGGCTTGATTTGTGTTGGATCGGCTTTTTGGTTTGATTGCTTCGATCGAAGCTGGTTTTGTGCGGGTTGGGTTTGCTGCAGATTTGTCTCCTCCGGACTGGCTTGCGGTGTGCTGGGGGCGTTAAAGGGAGAATGTATGTATGTATGTATGTATTGACGTTTGAAAAACTGTCAGTTGATTGATAGTTGATGTGGATGTGAGAACGTGCATTGTAAACACCGTTCAAAACAGATGCATCGATCGAAATTGTAATGTTTAAATCGATCACAAAAATGATTTATCGGTTTGGAAAGTATTTTTTTTTTCATGAAATTTTTCATCTTGGGGGCGAAAATCTAATTGGACAAAATCGGTTGAATGGAAGAAATTTTTCTTTAGTATTGTTATTTTCCTGACACCTATTTAAGTTTATTATAATGTTATTAAAATAGCTGCCCGGAATACAAATGAATTTTTATTTTACCTATGATTAAAATGATTTTTTTTAGCAAAACTGTTGTTCGATTTTCATAAATATAGATTACTAGCTAGTTACCCGTGGCTTCGCTCACGTGTTACTGTATTTGCTTTCTCTTCCTAAACAATGCAGAATTAATTATATTCGCATCAAAATTAATAATAATAAGAAACATCATCAACATTTCTTTTTTTAAATATATATTCTAAAATTTCCATTAAATTACTATATTTTTATTTATATTTGTCGTTATTAATCTGTATTTAAAAAATATGTGCTTATTATACAAATAGAATCAGCCCGCGAACTTAAAAAGTTCGCTAACTTGACTGACATTGTTCTATGAGAATCCCAAAAAATAACTCGAATAACTTTTATTCCATCAAATGACGTTATTTGAAATCAATTTTTATATTGCTGGATATGAATAAAAAAATATTCAGGTCTCGAAAAGCAATGAAATTAGTGATCTTTAAAACACTTATTTCTATCTGCTTTGGGCATTTTTCAAGCTACAGACGTTTTTTTAACATTTCAATTTATATCTTTCACGTTGATTTGTTGTTGTTTGTCTGGTCGTAGGTTCGAAATTTAGTTCATAAATATCTTATCCTGAGCAAACACGACATAAAAAGAATAAACGATATCGGTCCAGCCGTTCAGGTCGAAATAAATAACGTTAAACGTGAAAACTGTTAACGTTCCGAACGTTAACGTTTACCAAATTGAAAATAGTTTCCAAACAAAAAAAAATGCGTTTCGTCTTCAATATAATAGCAGCGTCGTAATACTTCCAAAGATTTTGAGGTAACGTTTAACGTTAATTTTGAATAACTGACAGAATTATTTTTTTGACTCGGAATTTGGAACAGCATTGTTTAACGCACGTTGAACAACAGTTTTTACGTTATCTCTATGGAAATAACAACAAATTGTTAACGTTGGAGCTGTCGTTAATATTTCGACTTGGCCTCCAGGCGTGATGCGATGACCACGTAAAGTAGGTCTCCATTTTTATAATAACGTAATATTCTCCCTTTTAAGCCCCCCCCCCCCCCCCGCTCACCGCAAGCCAGCCCGGAGGAAACTAAATTTGCCCGATTGCCAAAAAGCCAGCCGCACACAAATCAAGCCCGTGGCGGTTCCCCCCAAACCACCCCATAATACGGGAGGCCTTGGACCCACTCAGGAGAATAGGTTAGGCATAAAGAACTCTCCATTGCGCTCGAAGTCGTCCGAGGCTCATTGTGCCTTTTCTAAACGGTTGAGGTTTAAGGAAGTGAGGTGGTCAACTTAGTATTCTAATGGTATAAGTAATTGGCGTTCTACTATAAACGAATTTTCGACAATATAGAGTAGGAAGAAAATTAACTGTCCACTGTTTATATTTTTTATTAGATGAAACGGATATCGGCAACTATCCGATATCCGGTCTATCCGGCGGCGTAAATAATATCCTGCCGGATACCGGATAGTAAAAAGAGACATGTTTGGATAACTCATTGATTTGTTTATTAAAGTATCACTTAAGAAATACACCTTATAATCACAAAATAAATTCTACAACTTAGAAAATTGATTATCAAGCATAAGGTAAATTATGGAGAGTAATTCTATATAATATTTCGTTATATAGACTATTAGACTATATAGAGGAAAACAGCAGCTTTGCTGGTCTTCGTAAGTAAGGAAAGTTTAATAAAACAACGTTTCGTCATATATCATCCTGGCTGAAGATGCAGATAGTTTCCGCTATTTTTGGAACAATAACGTTCCGGCAACGGAGTCAGTCCAATTGGTATATACCGCCTACGTAAGCGTAATTCATGCGTTGTACCCATGGTAATTTACGCACTGGCCGGGCTCTAGTAAGGACTTATTTAGCATTCTACGAATTTTATAAATTTTTGAAAATAAAAACACCGATATTTTAAGGGGAGCGCTTTTCTTCCTCCCGCAAGGGTTCCGAAGACAAAGAAGATCTTCTCATACCGAGAGGGTCTTCCTCGTGTTCTGCTCCTTCGAAGCAGAGCTGAGGGATCTGGAAATGGTGTGTGAGGAGGTCATAATATCCGGCTAACTGCTATCCCTTTCGTCTCTATTTTTTATACGTTCCAGTGGACAGTTAATTTTTTCGCACTATACAGTGACGAAATGATATGGTCATTGACTTGCCAGTGTTTTCAAAACAATTATTTACGATCTATCCTAAAATGATGTGAGGATTTTGTAGATAATTTTAAAATTTAATATTTTGCACTTTTACTACATTTGATATAAAATAATTTACCTATTGACTTCATAATACTATTTACCTTTTTTCAACATAATATTATATCAACTTGCTATTCATGGTTTACGCAATAAATTCAAAGCAAGATTACTCACATAGTTTTTTTTTTTGCTAGTGTTTTTATGAAATGGCTTCAAATATTTTAATATACAGATCAAGACATAAAGAATTGCAATACAATCCAGATTCTTTTCGTGAACTTACCGTAAATTATTTTAGTAGAGACAATAAATTACTAAAATAGGTAGGTACCTACATAATGATTTTAATGTCGATCGTAAAAAAAACAATTCAGAATCGCTGTACAGGATGCATGGTACGAAAAATATATTGAAGTAGGTAGGTACGTAAAGTGTTTCTCTGAATTCACGGAAAGTGTATTATCTCTTATATAAAAATGGAACGCTAATTTGCGCGGTCATCGTATGGGTAAGAACACGTTGAAAGCCGATTACAATCCGCGCCGACCAGCTCAAAGATTGTTGTCTATGGTTTCCATGCATTTAAATGGGCATGTCGGAAAGCGGGTTCCTGCTTTTTCTGTGGGTTTCCCCATTCAAATGCATAGTAACATTCTTTGCGCCGGTTGGCGCTAGTCAGAATCGGCATTCTACGTGTTTCTTACCCTATGAGAACAGCTGAACTTATATCGCCCATTTTTTTGTCGTGTTTGCTTTTGTCTGAAGGGTCTTATGAAAGAAAAAAGTTGCACGGAATAAAAATAAAACTTCCATATTATTATTATATTTTTTCTAATTTTGAAATTAAATCAGGCGTTTGACAGGAATCAGTTGTTTGATGAATGATACGATTCACGGAATGCTGATAGTAAATAATATAATGATATGTTTTATAACAGATGCAGCGGTTACAGTAGTTAAAAAGGTAATAATAATGTATCATTATACTAATTCAAATTCAATAATATAAGGACCACGTCGTCGTCTGTGTTAAATAACTTTAAACTGAAATCAACTTAACCCGTTTTTTACCAAATTTTATTATTCATTTTTTCTGCCATATTGTGTTAGGTTTTAGGACAAAAATAAAAAGTTAACCAGAAATTTTTCGAATTCAAAAAGAAAAACCAGCATTTTATTGAAAATTTTCATGATCCCCATATGGGGCCGACGGCTAATGGCGTGTTATAATTTACTCCATACAATTATTATTGCAGTATTTCTTGTGTTCATATTCAAACAAAATTTAACAATTATTTGTTAAATAAATGCAATTTACATACTAGGTATGTCATCGTTTTACACATTCAACATGTCACCCTTCACATTTTATAAAAGAATATCTGAGATTTTTTTAACGAATCACACATTTTCATTGCTTTTGTCCTTTCTAAATATGTATTTCCCTGTTTGATATTTTCTCAGAGCATCAGAAACAATATGCTTTTCTGCACTGGTGCTATAAAGAAGACAACAAACTGCATAAAATCGGTATTTAGTGCATCAATTTTGCAAGCCGAACTTTGAAATGTTTATCTCTTTGGTTTCTTATCTAATGGGTAGGTATTCCTATTAGCATTATCTGGGAAGTGTAAATTCCGTTTTATTTCCATATATTTATCATCGGTATACAGTTCTTGACAATTCTACAGACAGATCTTTCTTTTCTGACCGGTAGGTACATTTGAAAGTGGCAGAGAATGGTATCCTATCTGCAAAACAATACCTACCTAAAATCTTTTTCAGGACTTCTTGAAAATAATAAATAATTGATACTGTTTATTTTTTGGAACTTCGTTTGATGGAGTGGCATATACCTACACACGGCCGTAGCAAAAGCTATCGCATGGAGGGGATCGTCACCCCCCCCCCCCCCCTCAACATAACAATAATTGTTCCAAAGGATTTTGCTATACTCACCTGAAAAATCATTTGCTCCAAATTATTTGCGAGTTTTAATTGCATCGGATACTTAGAGGGGGGGGGGGGTGGACCCCAGATCCCCCTCTACTTATGTACGCTCATTTAGGTACCTATGTTTTTCAAAAGCCCTTGCACCATTGGGAAAATATTTCCATTAGGTATTGTTTCGTCAAAACTTTTTCAATGGACAAACCATCCACATCACTAGGCGGCAACAAAACCAAGTGCAAACCTTCTCTTAACTCTTCAATATCATAAAAATAACTTTTATCCATATAATTCTCAAGATTCTTCAATAAAAAGTGCAATGCTGCCTAAAAAAGCAATAAAATCAAAACGAAAATTTTGTTACCAATACTTATACTAAGTACACGCTATTTACCATGAGCCCCATTTGGGGATCGTTCTATTTTTTGTACATAAAAAGTCTGACATATTATTTTAAATTAAAAATATGAATATTCTACTTAAAATACATGTTTCTATCACTTTTAAACGAAAAAAGTAAAAATTTAATTTATTTAACCTTTCAAAATCAGATGTGAATTGGTTCAATGATATATCGAAAAAATTATCGATAAAATTAAGCTTCGATGATTATTTTTTTACTAAAAATACTAACAAAAAGTTATAAAATGTTTTCCTATGTAAAGAAGCACTCTTTCTCGATGATATCTAACTTTAAAATATACTAAAAACTCCTAGATGGTGTTGCTGGCAGGATTTAAAGAAACGATCCCCAAATGGGGCCCACGGTATAAAACGGGTTAAAGTTATACATAAAATCTCGAACATATTATTTATATTCCAAGGCGGGACGAAGTTTGACGGGTCGGCTAGTTCAAAACTATATTATTATTATAGATTACGCAATAGTTTCGACACGTGTATTGGAGAAAGTAGGTTGGGTTGGTTAGGTACCTACCTACGTATATATTCATACACGCTGCACCGGACCAGCTCGCGGTGTATGTATGTTTATTGTATGAAACGATGTCGTCAATAAATTAAATTTTTACAAAAGTTGTTAAGAAAAGTTCGAGATGTACTGCTATGATGTATGTATTTTTTATAGAAAAATAAATTATCTAGTTGTAGCGTTTCAGCGTTTTTCGATATTTTTATAAAATTCTGAAATATAGGCACTGAAACTCGTAAATTTGTCATAAAAAAAATATTTTTCTTTATAAAAAAAGTTTGAGAAATTCTGGAACGTCTTCATTAAATTATATTTTAGATATTGTATTTTTCTATATACATACACAATTTTAGGGTTCTAGATTTTATGGTTTTTGAGATATATGGAAAAATTAAATAAAAATTCAAAGGTTGATAACCCCTGACTGAAAAAAAAATTCAACATTCTGAGTATACAAATTTTGTATGCTTAAAGTATTCAATATTTTCTGAAATTTTAGGATCTGTGCATCAAGCGAATCAAAAGTTATAAAGAGGGGACGGATACCCACACATACACGTTGGAAAAGTGCCCCTCACCCCCTCCCCTCTAATTAATGATATCTTTTGAAAACGAAATAGTATAATTTGACTCTTTCTGAAGAAATCATTTTTTTGAAATTTCTATAAAACCAGTTTTAAACTTTTTAGGAGGCACTTAAAAATCATCCCTTTTTATATGTGCCCTTTTTCGTCCCTTTTAGTTAAATTTTGGAAAAATTGCCGAATACGCTAACACTCATTTCTATAGAAGAATTCATATGCCAAATCTCAAGTTCGTACCATGTCTAGTTTCCGAGATATTCGCATACTTTGAAAAACATTCAACCCTATTTTTCACCCCCTTAAAGGTGGAATTTCCAAAAATCCTTTCTTAGTGGAAGGTTTTGTATTGAGACCTACCTGATTTCCAAATTTCACTTCTCTACGATTAGCCGTTTGGGTTGTGCGTTGATGAGTCAGTCAGTCAGTCAGTCAATCAGTCAGTCAGTCAGGCACTTTCCTTTATTATTATAGATGTCGTCAATAAATTAAATTTTTACAAAAGTTGTTAAGAAAAGTTCGAGATGTACTGCTATGATGTATGTATTTTTTATAGAAAAATAAATTATCTAGTTGTAGCGTTTCAGCGTTTTTCGATATTTTTATAAAATTCTGAAATATAGGCACTGAAACTCGTAAATTTGTCATAAAAAAAATATTTTTCTTTATAAAAAAAGTTTGAGAAATCCTGGAACGTCTTCATTAAATTATATTTTAGATATTGTATTTTTCTATATACATACACAATTTTAGGGTTCTAGATTTTATGGTTTTCGAGATATATGGAAAAATTAAATAAAAATTCAAAGGTTGATAACCCCTGACTGAAAAAAAAATTCAACATTCTGAGTATACAAATTTTGTATGCTTAAAGTATTCAATATTTTCTGAAATTTTAGGATCTGTGCATCAAGCGAATCAAAAGTTATAAAGAGGGGACGGATACCCACACATACACGTTGGAAAAGTGCCCCTCACCCCCTCCCCTCTAATTAATGATATCTTTTGAAAACGAAATAGTATAATTTGACTCTTTCTGAAGAAATCATTTTTTTGAAATTTCTATAAAACCAGTTTTAAACTTTTTAGGAGGCACTTAAAAATCATCCCTTTTTATATGTGCCCTTTTTCGTCCCTTTTAGTTAAATTTTGGAAAAATTGCCGAATACGCTAACACTCATTTCTATAGAAGAATTCATATGCCAAATCTCAAGTTCGTACCATGTCTAGTTTCCGAGATATTCGCATACTTTGAAAAACATTCAACCCTATTTTTCACCCCCTTAGGGGTGGAATTTCCAAAAATCCTTTCTTAGTGGAAGGTTTTGTATTGAGACCTACCTGATTTCCAAATTTCACTTCTCTACGATTAGCCGTTTGGGCTGTGCGTTGATGAGTCAGTCAGTCAATCAGTCAGTCAGTCAGGCACTTTCCTTTATTATTATAGATTGTAATGGTTTTATCAAGAAAAGTACCAAATTTTATGTTTTTTTTTTATTTTGTTCAAGAATGGGTATCTAATAAAAATATTTCGAAGATATGGGGAGATTTTCGCACGAGAAAGGGAAAATTACCTCATCAATTATTTTTTATTGTATTGGCGAGGAAATCATAAAAAAATGTAGGTACAAGCTATTTCTTGGATTACATTCTTTAAAATTATTTCATGAGTTCAAATAAAATAAATAATTTTGCGAGAGGATTCTAGTTTTTTGGGAGAGAACATTTTTCTTTTAAAGAAGAAACTGGTAGAGTGTTTGTTTGCATTCTGCATTCTGACAATCGTACTATCAACATTTGACGGATATCTATCAAACGCCAATCAAAATTCAAAAATTGAAAAGATTATTTTGTCATTAGCACTAAGAAGTTGATATAAATTTTCTTTAATTTTCGAATGTTCCATAACAACCTTCTCCTGACAAAAACAAACACAACAAAAAGAGAAATATCAAAATTGGTCCGGCCGTTCATTCGTTATGCGGTGATCAAGGAAATAAGGACTCCATTTTTATATAAAGAGATTTGTGATAAATCTATGAATAGGTATCTCCACAATCAAATATAAAATTTACAGTTAAAAAAATAAAATCTGCAATAGAAATAATACTATACTGTTTTTAGGTTTTGACAGTTTTCTATAGAGATTCGTAGTCCACTAAATATGAATCGCTGCCCTTGTTAAACAGCTGAATTTTTAAGGTGCATTTATACCATACGAACAAAGACCCCGAGCTTGAAAAAAGAGTATACTTTCCTAATCCATGGTATCCAATATCAACCATTAGGAAAACATTTTTCAATTAATTTTGTCGTTCTACTCGCTTTTTTTCTTCAGTAAAATAATTAATTATGGCGGATAGGTATAGGCCTGCATGAAAAATTTGTGGAGTATACGCGTGTTATAAATTTGAGACTCAAATCTTTATTGAACACAAATGTGTATTTTAAATGGCCGGCAAAGTGGGCATTGCACAGAAAAATGAAATTTTCTTTCTATGTGCAGGATCTCGAGTTTGTCGTTTTATTTCTAGCTATTCTATCTTCTATTCTGTCTTTAAGCCGAGCGGAACTCAGTATGAGTTGGATTTCGTGAAAAACTTGTCTTTCTGCTATAACGGTGAGTTGGCTTTACTTATAAATTTCGTCCATAGACGTCGGTAGCGGGGTCATCTCCTGTTGATCAAAAATGTGAATATAGTCTTCTATCATAATCAGCTATTAAGATTGTTTATAACACTTCTTATCGTCATTCTTTGTTAAAATGAGAGCACATAGAAAGTAGGCTTATTTTAACCAAACTTCTCACTATAATTCATGTAAAAGAATAAGCGGAGGTCCACACTCTAGGGTGGGACTAATAAAGACGTTATTTATACTATGTGAAGGGTGTCGAGGGAGGCGTCGGCGTCGTACAGAAGGTTCGCCACGCCACTCGTGAGAAAGGACGGCTCAATACCCACTGTAATGGAATATTTTATTGTCAAGAAATATGGTTAAAGTGTCCTATTAGTACAATTGATATTCATATACGAGGATGTTTTCAAAAATATAGCCATTTCTTACTTACAACGGCGCTTAACAATGGTTGCCAAATTCTTACAATATTTTTCTTGTGTCTTGTCAAGTTTACTATCATTAAAGAGAATTTTTCCTGGTCCTGGACGAAACAAAATTTCTGATTTTTATCACTCACTACAGCCAGGATATCTGTCGTCGACCCATCCAATGTTGATCATCTAGTATTTCATATGGTTGCCATGTGCAATTCTTATTTTAATGCTTGTCAAAAATCTAGAGCAGTAATCCTCAAAGAGGTAAATGTCGACCCCAGGGTCTAGGAAGACCTGAAGGGGTCAAAGGAATAAAATGAAAATCAAAGTCCATCATAGGAAACCACGTCAAGTTGACTAAGAATGAAAATATAGTTTAGGAACCTCTGATTTAGTGTGTAAACAACAAGCACTTAGTTCCATAAGAAACCTGCTGATAATCTTGTTCTTGATGAACTAAATTGTAGAAAAATGTTCCTTAATTAATGGATTTAAAATTAATATACAAAACATGACCAAACCATATCAAAATATAATTTATTGTATTTTCATCTAAACGCGGGAAATATTTCACGTGTAATATTTTTCATACTATCACAATCAATCAACAGATATTCGCTGGAAAGATTGTCCCCACGTACAACTATTGCTACGGGAAGAAATGTCAAATTATCCGCAGTTTTCAACGTGGTAAGGTAAAATCGGGAGCATTTAAAGGACAATAATCTTACTGATTTATTGAACAATCAAACAGTTAATAATGACAGTAACAAAAATGATTATAGTCATATCCTGGCGCCAAATACATGACAGCAGTCGCAGTCTTTAAATTTGGTTGCTCTCTTGTTCTCAATAATTTCCAACTTTTATCTCTATATTTCATTTATTATTATATTTCTACTTGTTGCATACATGAGATTTTTCGACATGTTGAGAATTCAAATGATTAGGAGTTTCGGAGACAAACATTACCACCTAATGGCGAACGTTGTTAACGTAAAGTGATCACACTAAGCTAGCCTTCGAAATAACAGTAGAAGACGGTCGTAAGCCCGTAGTGGTTTGTTCCATTTAAAAATCGAACATTAGTAATAAATTGTTAGAGTCATTAGTTGCTATTTTTTTTTTAGTTAATAATGAGCATATTCAATGCCTGTCATCCGACAGGTTTCTCTGCTAGTTGAGTATATTTTTCTTGATCGGCTAACCGCACGTAACAGCCCCTCGTACGCATGTAGGTTCCTATTAAAGCTGCTCACCTCCTCATAGAATTTAAAAGATGCCATAAATTCTAAGCTCCCATTTTACATAAGGGTGCCGCGTCCAACATTGTTCCTCGTATTCCCGTATTTCGTGATTTGCTCGCCTTCCTCCTGGGTTATCCAGATACCTGTGCAATAATAATGATATGATCGATATTATAATGTTTTATTGTTATAGATTTTAACCTTTTGGATACCCCGGCTATTGGCTGCCAGCTAAATCGATACCTTTATTTTTTCTGCTGATAACAGCGTCTTCATGTTGAATGTAAATTAGCTTGCCCCCCTTTCATATTTTTTCATGTTTTTATACTTGAAAAGAAAACCTTTTTCAAGCTATTTCTAACCGCAACATGACTTTTAATAAGCATTTTACGAAACAAAAATGTATTAAAAAAGATGAAATAAACAGACAATTTTATTGTTATCCAGTTCAAAGTGAAGAAAATGTTATATTTAGAAAACATATAATATTGAAAGTAGTATATGTACTTACAATTTTGTAGGGAAGTAATACTCGCCTCCTTTTTATAAGGCTAAAGATTCTTCTCCAGAGTGATGTGATTTTTTTGTGATGTGATCTTTTGTATTCCAGGGTGATGTGTTTTTATTTGATATGCGATCTTTTTTATTCCAGAGGGTACCTATATGAAACATTTCAGTAGTTTTTTTTTTTTTTTTTATTAATGGCTCATATTATACAATCTAGATGAAAAGTAACATATGCTTCTGGGATGCCTGGACTCGCCAACTTGCTCATGTGGGATTTCACAAACTATTGACCATCCGATTTACAACTGCCTCACGTTCTTATTTCGCTAGGGACTGGCTGCAGGACTTGGAAGTTTTGAGGAACGTCGTGATCATAGAGTCTGGTCGCTGAAGTTTGATTATTAACTACAATGAGAAAATAGGGAATTGTTCAAGAATATTATGCCTATAAAAGCGTTCTATTCTTCTTTTCATTAGCCTTTTGCTCTATCAAATATCTGCATATTTTACCTGAGATGTGGATACCCAACCATCGCGCTTCGTTTCAACTTTTGAAAGATCATTGTGTAGATCCGAGAGCTTAAGCGCCCGTATGATCCATTTTCAAACGTGTTTTTCTATTTAATCAAAGTTAATGACGTGTATGAGGAAAATAATCGGCTTTAGGGATCGAACCAACGTTCTACACTACGAAAGTTAGCTATCAAACCTCTAGGCTATCAACTTCTTAGTTTCAGAACCATCTTTTTTGATATCTTTTAACACCCTTGCCAGTTATTATCATCGAATTCATTACAATAGTCTACGAAAAAAAAACATCTTTTGTTTTATTATTTTCCAATTCATTTTGTCTTAATGACCATTTTCAATCAATTCACTTCTGATTCGAACCAAAAGGACGCGGCACCTACACCGTATAAAGCATAATAGTACGGTCACACCTATATTATGTTACCGAAAGGGTAATATCTACAGTTCTTAGCCATTAAGTACTGGGTTTTACTACACTTTGCTAATTTTGAAATCCTTCACAGCTATCTACATTTGACAGATTTTAAAGCACAATTAAAGAAGGTTACCTTTTTTTTAACTTTCTGCGCAACTCTTGCTTAAAAATATAGATTAACTTACACTTCGTGAATACAACAATGGAAGAATAATTATTATTGTTGTATTGTTTTAATAAGATATTAAACTAGAAATTTGATATGAGTAAATAAATCTTATATACAAAAAATATTAGGTACTTATTGTGTGCGTGCGTCTCGCTGAAACTCGGGAACTGAACTGACCTATTTGGGTTATTTTGGCTTCGAAATATTCGTATAAGTTCAGGGTAGTTTTAAACAACGAGAAAATCTATAGGACTAATAAAGTTTTTCTACTTTCGAATGTGCCATAACTAAGGAGTGGTTGGTTACGACGCCAGCTTTCGCACTGTTTCGTGCGGAGGTCGTGGGTTCGATACCAGGTGCCGACTATCTTCCTCTTTCACGACGCATGCTTTTAAGTAGCTTACTGTGTAAGAGTCAAAGAGTGTATTTGCAATCACTTTGATAAGAGCACAGATTCATTTTTATAAAAAAGGTATGATTCGTGAAATTACAAAGTTTTTTTTGGTTTTTGTTGTTTTATAGTGTTGTCGTGAACTGCATGATTCACCCTGGCAGAGGTAAGTAGTCGATGATTCCCCACGCGATGAAGTGTGATAATTACTAGGACCATTTTACTCCTTCTCATTGTCAAACCTTAATTAATATTTCCCTTCCAATAGTTGGACCATTCAAAGGGAAAGCGCTGATTTCAATTAGTTCTCAATCGAATTGTTCAAATCAATTTCCATATAGATGAACACTCAGAATTCAACATCCCTTACGATAATATGACCATAATTACACCATTGTACACCTCTATGGACTATCTCCACCCTTCTTTTAACCCTCTCCTCAATGCCTTTTTGTCAGTTATTTTATTTCAGAAAGGATTATTCTTATAAAGGAATTAAAATGATTTTTTTTTCATTGAATGAAAACATGAAAAGGGAGAGGTACCTATGGCTACTAACAAATAGTTTCCTCGTTAAATATACCGAATAGACAAATTCATTGGCTGTTTTATTAACTAACAATTTTTAAGTAACAAATTTTTAGGAACCTATTTTTAATAATATTACGCAAAGTTATAATAAAGATAATAGTATTAACGTAAAAGCAACACGTTTTTCACTGTATTTCGGAAAATGTAAGAACATAGTTGAGGTTAAAGCAGTAACTACTGCCTATTTCCACTTTCTTCTTCTAAGTCCCTTATTCCTATCCCTCACCCTTAGCCTACAACCTTTCATCCCAGCTTAGCTTAGAGATACCCATTTATACTAATATCTTCGTTTTTCTTTTGTCTTTTACTTCTCACCTATTTTCAATAATTGATCTATTATTCTATGAATGTGGCGGTCCACTCTTGGTAGTGCGATCGACGCCAAAATTTTTTGACGTTAGATCTCCAGTATTATAAAACTAAAATATATATTTATCTCTTTGTATAATAATTTCATAATGGGGTATCATTTAGTCAAAAAATCCAATAACTAAAATACAGACGTTCGTATATTGTTGATTTTTTTTAAATAAACAATTCAATAAATATATACCCTTTGATATAAATTATTTTGGTATAATTTGTTACCACTTGTGATTATTTTAATAATGACTTTAAACTGATATTATCAACAATCGATCCTTTGATTCTCTTCACTCAAGCTATTAAGATATCATCAGGTCTCCCACGAACAAACCTTACTCCATAATGAGCATACATAGGCTGGTAATGAGATAGACGAAGGGTGAGCTTTGTACTAGCTTCTAAATGGTTCCTGAGAAAGGATTAATTCCAGTGAAGCCTCTCTCTTCACCCGTGTATTGCTAATGATGGCTCCCTGCCTCCCCCCCCCCCCTTTTAATCGATTTATTGCGTATTATTATGACTTTCCTCATATTATTAGAAATTTTCAAATTTTTAAATATTTATCAATATCTATATCATATTGTCACCTCCAGAAAAGTCTTAACATGACACCCAAAAATGAAAAAAACTAAAGCTTGTTCTTTAAACGAGATTGTAATGACCATTATTACAACTTCCTTTTCGGGGTCGTTTAAGGTTTCGAGGTTGTTATGTATTGACATCGCGTTTAAATTTTTTTTCTTTTTCTTTTCCATGCCCATTCCCAGTTCATCTGGGGTCGGCTCTCCTGGTACGTAGTCTCCACGTCTTTCTGTCTTGCGTCATCTCACTGGTCAGCTGACCCTCCCTCAACTCTCTCTCGATATTTTTCCACCATATGGCCTGTGGACGACCTCTCCCCCTGGGTTGTGTTGGGATGTTGAGAGCCACCTTGACCACGTGATCGTCCCCCCTTCTATTCACATGTCCATACCATCGGAGTCTTGTCTCTTTAATTTTCTCCGGGACAGGTGCGACCCCAAAACTTCCGTGAATATACGCGAAATACGACAAATATATTAGTGTTTTAATGAAATGAAATGAATCGAATGAATTTATTTTATTTATCGTATGGTCATATGTACATCACAATATGTTTACAGATAGAAACAATGCAGATAATTATATTGTATATTAAAATATATCATAAACGTCAGATGTAATCGCTTGTAGTTTCTTGTACCAATATTCAGTATCTTCTGTATTCATTGTTTTCTTTGTCTTCTCTGCGATGTGATGTACGCCAGGAGATTGATGTTAATAATTGTCTGGCGACCTGCAGTGCTAGTTCATTTAGCGTTACCCAGGGTGAACCACGAGGAGGCGAACTAGCTTTTCACCCACCCAATCGAATGAAAAAAAGATGCTATAAGACAAGGTAAAATACCCAGAAGAAATGTATCATCTATAAAATATAATAATGTCGGGTTGGTGCGAGCACGTCTTATATAGCTCGAGATCGGCTGAAGAGATTTTTATAATGCTTGGTTTATTGGATTCTTCTCCGCTCCGGATAACAGAATAATTGTTAAAAAATCAAAAAATGGATAGGAAATAATTATAAATAAAATATCAGTTTGTATGGAACGAATTTACTGGCAACAACACTATCTGTGAAAAATTCCAATACAACACATTTTTAATTGTTACAAATGTTTTACAGTTTCAAAACATTGCTACGCAGATTTTTTTATAGAATTTTTTCAAGCTTTCAGAAATCATTTCATTCAAACATATTTTACGTATCTACTATATCTACATAATAATTCAGTAATGTATGTATATTTATTTATTTATTTATTTATTTATTTGTTTCACTCCAACTGTATGTAAGAGCATCACGCTAAAACCGTAGGTTCTGCGTTGAATATTTTTCTTCGCAGTTTTTCGCAAATACAATTGTGGTAATCTGAGATACAAATATTTACATTTCATTAAATATATTTTAAATTATTTACAAATTTCTAACAATTTAAAATCTTCATACAAAAATGAGAAAGTCATGTTTTAAAAGTAAAATTATACGTCTAAATTTTGTGTAGAACTGTAGCATTACGGTATGAAAATGTACAAAATCAATCGAAGTTTGATTTGAAATACAAAAAATATAAGTAGAAGTCTTTTAATTCTTATTTTATAAAGATTTTCACCGAAACTTCTTATAAAATATGTACGCCATGACAGATGACTAAAGCCGGTAAAGCAGTGTTCGCTTGCACCCTCTCTCTCCTAAGGTACCTCATTAAATGTATCACTACAGTCATAAGTAGGTCAAACTAACTATACATAATATAATACTAGGTAGGTAGGTACCTATATCTACAAACAGGTTTTCATTAGGAACAACTACACGTATTATATAATACTAGGTAGGTAGGTACCTATGTATAACTACATTCTTCTTTTAATTTTTTCGCGTATTAACAGTGAGTATTAATTTTTCCTCATCTTCTATTTTTTTTATACTTAAATATTGAAAGTGACATTAGTTTTTCAAACTTTTCGCATATTTAGCAGTGACTCTTATTTTTTCCTTTTTTGAAACATTAGCTGGGTACACATTCTAAATCTTAGCGTGAAATGCCGCCGTAGACAAATTCAAATTGGCGTTCGACTACAAACAAAGATATCGCTAATGTATAGTGCGAAAAAATTAACTGTCCACTGGAACATATAAACATTTATTCAAACCAAACAATGATCCTTATAATATAAAATATAAAAAGTGGACAGTTAATTTTCTTCCTACTCTACATTGTCGAAGTAGTTTGTAGTCTATTGCCAAATGCATTTTGTCTAGGCCTACTGGTCCTGAGAAGGGGAAAGCTGCATACAAAACCTGTTCAATAACCTACGGCTCAAGTCTGACTAGCCAAATCAACAACGTAAAGCAAGACGGGTATCAGCTAGTATTATATAACAAAGAGTCTGGTTTGTTCCAACACTTATAACAGGAGAACGGCTGAACCGATTTTCATCGTTTTTGATTTGTTGTATTCGTCTCCGTCCCGAATAGGCTACTAGCTATTAAAAAATGAAAAAGTGATAAGGAATAAAAAATTTAACGAAATTAAAATTTCCATACATTTTGTATGGAACGAGTATTCCTTTCTGTGATAAATTTCTTGACAACGTAATTTTATTTACCTACCATTGAGTTTCAAAACATACATAGGTACCTATATCAAGATAGGTATAGAATATTCGATAATCGCGTATTAAAAATTAAAAAACGTAGAATAATGTCAGTGATAAAAATAAAAACCATGTTAAAAGGATTGACATATTATTATTATCATATTGGTTCTCAATCTACTTCTACTATCTACTATAAAAGAGAGTCGGGTTTGTTCCAACACTTATAACAGGAGAACGGCTTAACCGATTTTCATCGTTTTTGATTTGTTGTATTCGTCTCCGTCCCGAATAGGCTACTACATAGCTATTAAAAAAATGAAAAAGTTATAAGGAATCAAATTGAGTTTTAAAACATAAATAAATAAATAAATCTTTATTGGACACAAAAAATACAGTGTTAATACAATTTTAAAAAACTACCAAAAGGCGGACTTATTGCTGCAAAGCAATGTCTTACAGCCAACCTCATAAGATCAAAAACTACAAAATAAATAGACGTGTAAATGTAAATACATAAAGGAATCTAGAATATATACATATATAAATACAAAAAAAAGAGAAAAATACATACATATACCCTTAGTTGAAATAGGAACCCTATCGGGTCCCACACGTTGGGATTGCCAAAATTACTTGTCGTCCAACTAAAATCGGGTCCCACGTTGCCAGCGCCAAAATTGACGTGGCGTCCTTCAAAAATCGAGCCCCACACGTTGGGGTCATTTAAAGATACGACAACTTTCATACTGGTGGTTATGCCCGCTTCATTCATAGTGAGGACTACTCAGGACAACGTCTGTCGGGAAAGCTACTTTTAAATTGATAGTAACTATCTATTGTTCTTATAATAATTGTTAATAAGTATTTTCAGTAAATTTTATTACAATAATCTACTGTTAATGAATCTATCATCACAAAGAAGAAAAACTACTCAAGGTTTCAAATTTATTTACTTTGTTCTTAAGGGAAACTATTAATTTATTAAGGAGTCGTTACGAGAAGCGATAGATCAAGCATGAAAACACAGATCGTTTGGAGTGAAAAATTTTGATGTAATCTTTATGAGTAGGTACTGTAGCATGTATTTTTGTTATGAAGCTTCACCCGTCTCATAGTACGGAATATTCTTTATAAATTTCAAATATTGCTATGCATACCCACACCTATACTAACAGGTAGGCATCTATATATAATTTGGTTTCTGTTGATCGTGCGCTCAAGCACGTAGGCCACAGGTGCTGTTGCCAAATATTAATATTATTGCACTAGTGTAAGTGGGATGGATGCCTATGCATTTCACTCACTCACTTTCTCTCCACCCCGTTCTAATTATTTACGACGTAGATTATATTCCCAGGTTGTCAGACTTTGGCTAAAGAGTATGGTGAATGTGAGAGGCAGATATCTTCCATCTCTCTCACCCATGGTCACATGATTCAGGACCTGTTGACTCATGTAGAAACGACCGTTAAGCTTTTTTTCCTTTGTTTCAAATTGCATTCTATAAACTCCCTTGGTGGGAATCAGACGTATAAATTTTAGAGTACTCCCTGATAGTTGGAGAAACTCACACTTTTACCGCGATTTTCTTAGAATCCAACCAATTATATTCATAGATACGAAAAGTGATTATTATTGTTGTTTTAAAAAGAATAAACAAACTTTCTATAATTAATTGTAAACTTGATACAATTACTATTGTGAATTACGTGATATATTTGAACTTTTGTATATTTTTCCAATTTCCTGTTAAACGCAATAAACAAGTGTTTCTTAAATTATCAAACAACATCTTTGATTAAAAATCATCATCTCCTCCTGGATCGAACTTCCAAAGACCAGAGAGTTCGGAGTCCGCTCTACCAGCACTAGCCGAGGCAAGTATTCATGGTTAAAAGAAGAAGAGAAGCTGAAGCAGATTCCAATTCACTCTGACCAAGAAGACACGCAACAATTATGGCGCTTTCCAACGTGTGAGCATCAAATCCAGAACGAGCTGATGGCAATGCGAGCAGCGTCAAGATCCGAAGACATCCAGGAACCTGGTCTGCGTCTCCCTTGACTCACATAGATGTCGGACAGGAAATTGGTGAGCGAAACGTAATTGATAATCCAATTCTTTTGAAAAACGTTAAATAATGCAATAACACAGTGTTCTGGTGTTTAAAGTTTTTTTTTGAAATAACAATGGTGTATTAAGTTGCTTTTTTTTCCTTTTCTTTTCTCTTGAGTATTAGCAAGTTCTATTATCTCAATTTAAATTTCTGCAATTGCTAAAATTTTGTTGTGGGCCAAAAGCCATGAATTCTTGCAATACCTACTGATAAATTCAGCCGACGGCAACTAGAAAAGTTTTTTTTGTGTTTTGTTGCAATTTTTCTTAAAAATTTTTATTTTTGCATTTGGGTACTCTGCTTTGCCACAATAATTCAATAACTTTCCTTGAGAAAGGGTCTTCCTCCCTTGAATGTTGGATAAGTGAGTGAGGTCGAGATAAAACTTCGATAATTTTAATTTTTTTTTGACTTTCTTGTGATCGAATACTCCCGACGGTAGTCAAAGTTTGAGATAGTCACACTCCGGTAGTTTTATTTGTTAATAATGTCATCCCTGGTCGATCGAGTTATTCCGCGTGTGGAGAGGGCGACCTGCAAGACTCTCTCTAAAGCACTGTTGAATAGAGGTATCCAGCCTGATGTAGGTATTGAATCTCTGCGAAGGCAATGCAGACTTTTCAATTCTAACTTATTGTCTGATGTGGGTCAGCGTGACAATCACCCTTCGGAATTGTTAAGTATCCAACGCCCTGATAGCCTCTCGGAAACTAATCCACCTCGTGACAGTTTTGTACCTTCTTCTCCGCCCACTCAGGCTGTGACAATGATAAATACTAATGTTTCCAACGATTTAATTATTACACCGGTTCGTAGAAATTTAGATAGACCCAATCCTACAGTTAACCAATCACACATCATACATTCAGTAAATTTTAGTTCATGGCCAGTTCAACATTATTCCGGTGTCGAGGATGTTAGGGATTTTTTTTTGAGATTGGAGGAAATTTCCAGAGCTCGAAATTTTCCAGTGGAAAACCTAGGCCCCGCCTTGCCTGAATTTTTGGAGGGAAAAGCACTCACCTTCTACCGGACATTTTATAACAGTGTTAAAACTTGGACACAGCTTAAACAATCGTTTATCAAGCGCTTCGATTTGCCTGATGCTGAAGGCAACAGACGATTGGAAATCTTAACTGCATCCCAGCAACCTTTGGAGAGTGCTAGTGATTACATTTCACGTATAACCCTTTTGAATCAGTCCTTACAGTCTCCATTGCGTATGTCAGATATCCTAAAGGCCATCAGAAAGGGATTAGATAGCAGATACGCCAGTGTATTAGTGTCCAGGCGACCGAACTCAATTGCTGAGCTGGATGAAGTTTGCACGGAGTTGGAGTGTGTTTCGGTTGCAGTTCCAACCCGCTCTCCCTCTAAAGTTAAGATAGTAAGGAAACACCCTGTTCAATCAATTTCTTCTCAACAGCCTTCTGCTCCTATGCTTAAATGTTTTCACTGCGGACGTATAGGTCACATTGCTCGAAACTGCTACTCTAAGTCAGGGCCCAGTGCCAATAATGTTCATTCATTTCAGTTTAGGAAACCCTTCAATCCTGTGCCACGTCAACGCTTACCTGACGTGAGTAAACCGCCTCCCCCACTTAGAAATTCAAAAAACGAATAATGAATCCTGCAATTTTCCCGAGCCCAGAGACCTCAGCTCGCGAGAGATTGTCGTGGATTCAGAGTGTTAAATTGTTCTTTTCAACATTGCAGGTCAATAAAGTTTCCGTAATAAACGAGAGAGATCGACGACCTTATTTGCTATTTTCTATCTCTCAAATACAACTCCGAGCCTTGCTTGACACCGGGTCAGCTTGTAATGTCCTAGGGGGTCAGTTATATCGGTCTTTTGTCGAAATAGGGTTCCGTCCTGAATATTGTCAGCAAAATATTCGTGGGGTTGACAATAATTCCATAAGATCTATAGGTACCATAGTTTTGCCATTATGTTACAACAATAAAATTCAGCATGTTAAATTTGTTATTGTTCCTTCCATTCCTGACCAATTCATTTTGGGGTCACCCTTTCTGGAAAAGTCAGGAATAATTCCTCGTTTGTTCCCCACTAAAACCCATGTTACTGTAGCATCCATATCTGATCAACAGTCGTCTAATGTAGAATCAGCTCCAAAATGTCTTAACTCCATAAACGATTTGACAGTGTCGCAGAGGAAAATTTTGGATGACCTTATGAATGAATTCGAGAATATTTCTTTTGAGAAGATGGGTTTGGGTAGGACGAATGTAGTTTCTCATGTCATTGATACAGGTGATAGTTTGCCCGTTAAACAGAGATTATATCCAGCGTCCCATGTACGACGAATTCAGATGTGTCAAGAGGTAGATAAAATGTTAGCTTTAAAAATAATAGAACCTTCACGTTCCCCTTGGTTAAATTCCTGCTTCTGTGTACCAAAATCTGATGGCACAGCTAGATTCGTTCTCGATCCTAGAAGATTGAATGAGGTCACAGTCTCAGACTCTTATAGACTCCCAAATATCAACCATATGTTGGATAATCTGAGAGACACCAAGTTCTTAACCACCTTAGACTTGAGCTACGGCTTCTGGCAAATTCCTTTGAGTCCAGAAAGCAGACCTAAAACAGCCTTCTATGTAGAATCCAAAGGGATGTACCAGTTTGTTACCTGCCCGTTCGGCCTTAAAAACGTGCCCGCCGAAATGCAGAGAATTATGGATAAGCTTTTCTCCGATTTGGGACAACGAGTATTCAGTTTCCTGGATGATGTTTTGATTTGTAGTTCAGATTTTGATTCCCATATTTCCACCTTACGAATTGTTCTCCAGCGCTTGAAAGAAGCCAACTTGACAATTAGGCTCAGTAAATCCGTGTTTTGTAAATCATCGCTTAAGTACCTTGGTCATATTATTGACAGGGAGGGAATTCATACGGACCCAGATAAGATTAGTGCTATGAAGAATTACCCAAGACCATCCACCAGTAAAGAAATCCGCTCATTTCTGGGATTAATGTCTTATTACAGGCGTTTCATTAAGGACTTTTCCAAGATTGCTTCTCCCTTGACTCGCCTCACGAGTAATAAATTTAACGGTAAAAAATTCGAATGGTCAAATGAAGCTGAACTTGCCTTCCAAGCCTTGAAACAAGCAATGATTTCCGCTCCAATCCTTAAACCACCAGACTATTCCCTTCCGTATACATTGACGTGTGATGCAAGTGGAGTTTCCTTGGGCAGCTTCTTGTCCCAAAAAGGCTCAAATGGAGTAGAATATATAATTGCTTATCATTCACGTAAATTGTCCGGTCCAGAACGAAATTATAGTACCACGGAGAGAGAACTTCTCGCCATAGTAGATTCTATACAACACTTTAAAAGCTATTTAGACGGAGTACACTTTACAGTAGTCAGTGATCACGGATGTTTAAAATACCTAAACTCAATTTCTTCACCTTCTGGTAGGTTAGCCAGATGGGCTTGCCGACTTTCACAGTTTGATTTCACTTTTGTATTTAAGCGTGGCTGCGAAAACAACCTTGCCGACGGATTGAGCCGTATTCCTGTCTCTAGTTTATCTGTTCCAGAACCGTTTGAAAATATTATAGACCCCTGGTATAAAAAAGTGTACAATTCTTGTCTTCAAAAACCCCAATCGTTCACTAATTTTATGATAAATGATGGACACTTGTATCGTTATTCTAGGTATAAAAAAGATTCCTTGTCTAACTCTCCCACTCACCTTTGGAAATTGGTTGTCCCTGCGTGTAAGATAGAAAGTCTCATATTGGACTACCATAAGGGAAACTGTCATTCTGGAATGGAAAAAACCTACGAATTTATTTCCCGTACATACTTCTGTAAACGATTATTACCTCTTGTTAGACAGGTTGTGAATGAGTGTGAAATATGCAAGGCCTACAAGTATAATAACCAAATGCCCCATGGTCTTATGAAATACCCTAAAAAAATCGAACGTCCCATGGAAAGTATATCTATGGATTTCATAGGTCCCTTACCGCTGAGTCATAAGCGAAACCGTTACATTTTCACTGTAGTTTGTAATTTTAGTAAAATAACTTGGGCATTTCCTCTCCGAGCCGCAAATACCAGTAGTATAATTCAAATCTTAGAAGAAAGAATCTTTAAAGTCTTTGGAATCCCTCGACAGATTGTTTTAGACAACGGGAAACAGTTTGTTTCTCGACAGTTTAAAGAATTCTTACACTCCCGCGGAATAAATGATCTTAGATATAACGCATATTTTCATCCCCAGCATAATGTCTCCGAAAGATATAATCAGTCTCTAGTAACCTTGTTGGCAATATTAGTAGAGGAAGACCAACGTAATTGGTGTAAACATCTTCCAAAAATCTGTTCTTGTTTAAATTCTATGACTAACATTGCTACCGGATATTCTCCACATTTTTTGATGTTCGGTAGAGAATACATTCCCCACGCCTCTTTTTATAAGCCACTACAGATAAATCATGATTCCCCGTCTGAAACATTTGATCCCTTAAAACAAAGATTGAATGACATTTCCACCTTAGAAAATCTATATAATAAAGTCTCACAAACGTTAGTACAAGCTTTTAATAAAAATAAGGACCGTTAAAATTTGCGTCGTAAAGACATATCCTTGTCTATTGGTCAGCTGGTATGGAGACGATCCCATTATCTCTCAAATGCTTCCCAATATTTTTCAAAAAAATTAGCTCCTCGCTTCATTAAGTCTCAGGTAGTACGTAAAATATCAAGAACAATTTTTGAACTAAAGGATTGTGATGGTGGATCCATCGGTAGGTTCCATACGAAGGATATAATAAAGTTGTAGTTTAAGTTCTATCATATCTTGATTTATGGTTAAAGGGCTCCTGAGGACCCGTTCCCATACGTTTATTATCTTTTAACACCCTGACTAGTCTCGTACAGTCAGAATCATAAGTCAAATTGGGCTCACCCCCAATACATGTGAATTTTTGTTTAACAAAGAAATTCTAATCGAAGTATATTCAGAAATCCTAAGTGTGCCTCCTGGAACCCAACCTTCTGTTGGCTATTCATTTGGGAGGAGCAGGGCGAGAATTCCAAGTATACGATGCTACTTGGCATCTCTCTTCCTTGTGGTCCAGTATAATAGCTTACTTCTTGCTTCAGGCTATCATATTGGGACAACCCACGTTTAAATACTGTTTTACCCGGTAAGAAGCATGATCTCCACCTTTCTTATTAATTTTTTTTTTGTTGCACTAAGTGTAACTTCATGTTTTTATTAATTATTTTTTTTTCGTCTAACGACTTGAACTCGGTACGCCTTCTCATTAGATTACCGTGTTCCATGTCCGAGGATGTAGGCTAAGCCATTAAAGACTTCTTTAATTATGAGAATTCCAATATCGTGTCTTCTATACCACCCACATCCCTGTAGGTTGTCGAGTGATTTTTTTTTTAAAATTATCTCAAATAATTTGTAGAAGAATTACGTTCTAAGTTCCTTTTGTGACTGTAGTAAATGAAATGCTTCCCAGAATATCTTAATAAATGAATGTTGCGACAGTGCGTTACGCCGCTCCGATTTTCATATTGTAACTTCACATCACTAACAATAAATGTGTGCTCCCCCCTTCATTAATTTATTGGTTTTTCACTCACTAATCGTGTTGCGCTCTCGACACACAGCCCCCACAGGCCATCGAGTAAGCGAGATGTCATGATTAAAACATGCGCGAGAGTGAAACAGACGTATGTTTCCTTCAATGTTTCTTCAAGCGGCTGCTGTGTGTTAGACTGCGCTGCGCTCCGCCCAGAGCCAGCGAGTGAGCGAGATGTCATGTTTTGGACCTGTGAGAGAGTGGTTCAGACATATCACTCACTATAAAATTCCACAGCTGTTTACCAATCGCACCGCCCGCCTCGTCTAAACCACCTTGGCCCGCTGCTAGACCCAGCTCCCAGCCGACAAAAAAATTGCATTCCCGCCGCACCACGGCTAACCAGTGTCCTTGAAGCGCGTCAGAATATCGACTCTTTTCATAAATCTACCACAGAAGTACGACCGCCCCGTTAGCTTCCCCACTAAAATTTTTTTTTCTTTGTCGAATACGTTTTGTTTACTAGGTCAGTGTATTTCTGGGTGTCCTATATAATTTCTGGTTTGGTATTGAACACGGATACTATTCTGTGTTGTTGTTTTTCGCTTCTGCGATAGTTATTTTTTTTATTTTTTTTTAAGGGACGTTAATTGTAGTCCTGATTTATCCACATGGAACTATTCCTTCTTCATGATATTACTATAATCGTAGTAATACCTTCTATATTGTTTTGTTACATACAGGGTCAATATTAATTATTCTCTTCTTTTTTTTTGGAATGCTCTATTCAGATCTCCTTGATCTAATCGCACCCGTTAAGAAAATTTGTGCGAATGATAAACTTGGTACACTTTCAACCTTCCTAATTTTTTTTTGAGAGCTGTAAAGGAGCGAAGCACACTTATGAGAATGTGTGTTGAAAGAATATTTTTTTTGGTATGCCAGGCTTGTAAATCTGTGCAATGATAAGCGCGCTATCTGATGTATAAATGACATCTTTCGTCACAGCATTGTTGGCTTAGAGCAAACATCAATTTCAATGAATCTTTTTTTTGTGTTCCTAATTAAGGCCACAAATCTTCTTAATTATTAGTTAATATTTTAGTCGACTCATAACGTTAGTCTACTGATAATTTGTAGTTCCTACTTCTCTAATAATCTTAGACAAATTTTTTTTGAGTTGCAACTCGTTTTTTTTTTATTTAAGTATATTCTTAACTTTTCTATTCGATTGAAATGAGGACGCTCGGATCAGTCTTATACAACTTTGGCATACTCAAATCTTTCTCTCTTGTCAAGAGGTTAGAATATTTTTTTTTGTTGTTTTGTTTATCATTGGAATTTTCCTAGTTTATTCCACGTATTTTCCCAAACTAGGTGGCGCTCCAAAACTTAGTATTGTGTCCTAATTACCAGGACAATAGCTAGCATGAAGTTTAACATCTCTTCTTACTCGTCGATCCGTAATCCTTGGGCAACGGATACCTTTTTTTTATATATATTTTTTTTTTGAAAGTGGAATTTCTTTCTTTGCAGGATACTCTTATGCAGTTGTAAATAATATAATAATTTTTTTTTTTGTAAAACACCAGAACATTTAAATTAGTTCTCTCCAAATCTTTGAGCTACAAGCTAACCTTAGGAGTGCTCTTAAACTAATCAGTGAACAGTGAACCAAAATCAGTGGACATTTCTCACTTTGAGAAATGTTATGGGCATTTTAAAATCAAAATTAATAATAATCTAAGTGAGCACTATCAGATATTGTTAAGAGATGTCCTTGATGAAGGAAAAATATTGTACGATATATTTTTTTTATATTTTTTTTGTTTATGTTTACTATTCTGTCACCTTCTACTTCTTGACAGTTGGATTGTTAATTGTATTAATTAATTTTCTTAATTTAGTTTTTTATTGTGGAATTATTGGATTACGGTCTCTGCTTTGAACCATAATTTAATAAAAAAAATTTTGTGTTGTTTGTCTAACCGTGTGATAGTAATTATTGATGAATAAATCTAGGAGTGAGAGGTTATGAATGAAGGCCGTTAGGGATGGATGAATAGGTAAGAAAGGGTGACAAACAATTTACCAATCTAGGTTCTACTCTTCATGAGGGTTGTCCCATACTTCCACAATCAAATTTTCTTCTCATGCCATGGTTTAACTCCTTATCTATATGTATGAGAATATAATACTTTTTTTTTGTTTTATACCTAATTACTAAACTAGGGTATCTATCCTTGGTATACCCCTTACCACTTTGGAACTCTTGAAGTTAAATGTTCAAGGATTATTCTAAATTCCTTGATCCTACCTTATTGGATCAGTTACTCCTTAAGAGATTTTTATGTACTCAAAATCTTCTTTTTTTTTCTTTTTTTTCTTTTAATAACTAAAAATCGATTTGTAGCATGTATTTTTGTTATGAAGCTTCACCCGTCTCATAGTACGGAATATTCTTTATAAATTTCAAATATTGCTATGCATACCCACACCTATACTAACAGGTAGGCATCTATATATAATTTGGTTTCTGTTGATCGTGCGCTCAAGCACGTAGGCCACAGGTGCTGTTGCCAAATATTAATATTATTGCACTAGTGTAAGTGGGATGGATGCCTATGCATTTCACTCACTCACTTTCTCTCCACCCCGTTCTAATTATTTACGACGTAGATTATATTCCCAGGTTGTCAGACTTTGGCTAAAGAGTATGGTGAATGTGAGAGGCAGATATCTTCCATCTCTCTCACCCATGGTCACATGATTCAGGACCTGTTGACTCATGTAGAAACGACCGTTAAGCTTTTTTTCCTTTGTTTCAAATTGCATTCTATAAACTCCCTTGGTGGGAATCAGACGTATAAATTTTAGAGTACTCCCTGATAGTTGGAGAAACTCACACTTTTACCGCGATTTTCTTAGAATCCAACCAATTATATTCATAGATACGAAAAGTGATTATTATTGTTGTTTTAAAAAGAATAAACAAACTTTCTATAATTAATTGTAAACTTGATACAATTACTATTGTGAATTACGTGATATATTTGAACTTTTGTATATTTTTCCAATTTCCTGTTAAACGCAATAAACAAGTGTTTCTTAAATTATCAAACAACATCTTTGATTAAAAATCATCATCTCCTCCTGGATCGAACTTCCAAAGACCAGAGAGTTCGGAGTCCGCTCTACCAGCACTAGCCGAGGCAAGTATTCATGGTTAAAAGAAGAAGAGAAGCTGAAGCAGATTCCAATTCACTCTGACCAAGAAGACACGCAACAGTACATTAATTAAATAATAATTATTAACGTCAATTATTTAAGCACAGAAATATCAAATTGATAGAGTGTGCTTTCTCAATTAATCCATCATTACCAATGTAAGCGATGTGCAGATCATTGCCTACGCCAGTAAGTCATTCATTCAAGTTTAGATTAATGTATTAATGAATTACTCAGCTAGTGAGGGCGAATTGGCGTACGGATCACTTATGGGATCATGGCGTAGTAATGAATCACTTGTTCCCAGTTTATCCTTGTTTCAATGCACAGATATATATCATTGCATTATTTTTACAATGTGGGATAAACAGTAAGAGGCTATGACTTGTAAATCTCGGTTATAAAAAAAGCGTAATTTAAAAGGAGATAAAAATGTTTCGCGTAGTTTGATTGGTTTTCTCATTTGTCTCATATCGGCTTCATTCTTAATATATTTTTTAAACATTATTATTTACTTAAAACTATAATACTTTTACGATATTATTCAAATTAATGTAGGCGTATCTACATATACCTACTTGGTTTTTGAAGGAAATTTTGAAAAAGCGTTCGCTCAGTCTTTGACAATGGAACCTTAATAATGTTC
The DNA here is from genome assembly GCA_963576905.1 of Mystacides longicornis. Classification (NCBI taxonomy): domain Eukaryota; kingdom Metazoa; phylum Arthropoda; class Insecta; order Trichoptera; family Leptoceridae; genus Mystacides; species Mystacides longicornis. The sequence goes on from OY756428.1 coordinate 25,915,872, forward strand.
AAGCTTATAATTTCAATAAGTTATGGTCGAATTTCGATCACTGGTCATTCTTTTTATACATATAGATTTACACTAAATACGCTCGGTAATATAAATCCTATTAAATTACTGTCGGTGGCCTTCTATGTCAAAGTGTTGTGCACAGCACGAATAATACCTACATCACAGGAAAAGGAGTGAAGGAAGGAACCAGAAAACAATCGGTAAGTGAGTCATACCCTTTCCAATACAGTCCACTTCTTCTTCGTTTTTCTGCGTACTTCCTGCTTAAAGCTGGGAGACGTAGTGAACATATTTTTCATAATTTAACGTGGATACGTCAATTTTGAAAAGTTGATATGTACAATTTTTTTCTATTATTATCAAAGACAAACAATATTAATCTATTCTCAATTTACACGCCATTTCCAGCTCCACCTTCCATTTGAATATACCGCCTTCAAAAAGCTTTCTGCGCCCATTGTGAGGCGCTTTTCATTTTACATTTGTTTCTATGAAGTTGATGTTCTTATAAATAGTCTTTAGAAGTGTGTGTGAGAGTATCAAAAACATAACATTAAAGTAGTGTTTGTAGTATGTTTTTAGTGATTTCTATTTTTATGCATAATTTAAAAAATATATTAGCATTCGCCACTACTCATCTGTGCAAAATTTCATACTCCTCCGCCCGCGTAATTTCGTAAAAATAGCTACAAAGTTTTTCCTTGGCGTATTATTATATAGATTATTTAGTAAACATTCAGATCATATTTTACAAAATACAAATCATATTTTACAAACAAGGGAAAGTATATATTATGCTCAAGTTGGAATTTCACAAAATTTACAATCTGACATTTTGTCATGAGATTTACTAAATTTTACTCAGAGTACATTCGTAAACGCCGCGCACTTCAAGACAGAAACTGTCATAAGTAATTTCAATTTTGAAAAAATATAAAAAAATTAACCAGTTCAGCTTATTAACAAGGAACATAGTGGATGCCTAAGTTCAGGAACGGATGCTTCCAGGATGAGACGAAGATTTTAAAAATAACAAAAAGACTAGTCTATCTAACTAGTCTTCCAATAAGTAGGTATTATTCATGTCAAGTTACTCCTGTAAATGCAACCACTATAGTTCGGGTGTAGTGCAGCAAGACACTGGATTATAGATAGGTTTAGAGACATTTAATGGCATCCATATTCTCCACACTCGGAGCGAACGTGAGGTAAGTAAGTAGTCCGGAAATTTCAACGGCCGGTTGACACAAAGTATAAGGAAGAGAAATCCCTATATGTTTTGTGTATTTTCAAACATTTACTAGTTTTTTTTTTTGGAAATTCTTCCTCTCAAAGTACCCAGTCAGGTACCCCGACGTTGACTATCATTTGGGAAAATCAGTTACTCGGTAAATTAGTTGGTTTGGATTCCAGTCGACGCCCTTATGTGGTGGGACGACCCACAACATGTCTCCCCTCGATAATTAGTTGCAGAAGCAAGTCCCCATCGCCTCTGAGAAAGTGTTTGGGTTCTGTTTTATTAAGTGTTCAATGTATAATCTTAGGTATGAGAGGTGCATTTTTACCAAACTAACATATTATAACCAGAGCAAAAATTTGATAATTATTTCTTGGTCGTTGTTATTGACATCAACAAACAACAACGCGCAAAAACTAACCCCAAGAACTTAATAATGGGCGATTTCAGATTACGTGCGTCTAAGTTCTAGTTCTTGCTTGTTGTTCTTTACTTACGAGTAGTTTAAAAATCAAAAAAGAATTCTCTATATCTAGGTCTGGCCCTATGTTCTTTTGATTTTTAAACTCACTCTTAGATTGATCCGACCCGAGGTTATCGAAAAATATTCCCAAAAGTGTGTTTATCTGAAATGTATCTAACATCTAGCGATATAGGATACCTTCTTATTCATCGTTTGAGAGTTTTATTTTTCAAAATATTTCGAGTTGTAACATTTTAGAACTGATGGTGGGAGTAGAGGTTAGTTGGTTGGAACATTATAGACATTTAGTAGCAACGCCATCATACTCGGTGTTAGTATTGTTGAAGCGTCTGGTATCTGGTGTCGGGCCGACATCCTGCCGCTTATCTCTATCTCGACTCTAACTTTCACACAAGTTTGATTTCTTAATCTTACTTGAGAGATTAAGCTTAATCTACACCGCCCTCTTTTAATCAAGACCAACACTAAATTAACTACATTATTATTATTTTAACTTAATTTCGGACCGTTTTGAACTCTTCTCCAGTACCTACTCGTCCTCTAAACACAACACAGAACCCATTTCATAGAAAATGTCGTGTAGATACTTGATGGCATTTCCATTCTAAAACTAGTGGATGTTTATAATACATACAGTAGAAGTTTAGTCTTATAAATGCGCATCTTTAAATTGTTTCAGGCTATTTGCTTCTATTGCTTTTTCTTTATTTGCTCTGATGTGATGTACGCCAGGAGATTTATGTAGTTAATTGTCTGGCGACCTGAAGTGCTAGTTCAGTTAGCGTTACCCAGAATGAACCACGTGGCCAGTGACAGGGAGGAGTGGAGAAGAAGAGTCAACATGCTTGGTGCAGACCAATCCTAGGATTGTGACTCAAAGAGAGAGAGAGCATTAAACACAATATAATGCACTGGCGCGGAAATCGTGGGAAAACGGGACTTTCTATGAAATTTGTTATATAATATAATTAAATTTTCCTTTTTAAAATTCAATTAATTGACGTTTGACAGAAACTGTCAGTTGTTTGATATTTGGTGTGATTTACATAATACGTACAGAAAATATATAGCTTAAAACAGATGCATCGGTCGAAATTACAATGTTTAGAAGGTAATGAATAATTCACCACTACATGTAAAAATTGAGTCCTATTTTTCGTGGTCAACACACCACGTGTGAACGGCTGGAACAACTTCGCCAATTCTTTTTTTTTTAGTGTGGAGAAGATTCTTATAACATGAAAAAATAAGAAAGGTGCGCGGACAATATTTATAAATTTTAAGGAAACTTACAGAATTCATTATTATTAATTAGGACCACGGGAAAACGTCTGTCGGGAAAACTGGTTATTAATAACAACCATTCATAAAACGTAAGCAGAAGAGGACGCACTTGGCTCCATAAGCAGAGATAAAACCTTCCGAATCTGATACGAGGTGTATCATGTCGTGAACAGTCGCATAAAAATGTTATGAATATAAACTGGTCCCATAAAAATCTATCGCGATGACCTGCACGATCTCATATCCCGCTATCTCCTGGGCATCCCGTCCCTGGAATCTTCCTCTAGGATTATTTTATCGCCGAGTCTTATGACTACTACTAAGCCCCTTCGTCTTTTTATATCTGATTCCAGCGAGTGTTAAGGTAAAGAGCGTTCTTATAACACCATTCAAATTAAATCAAATCAAAACTCCCTTTGAACTCTAGTCAGAACATAGGGAGGCAACAACAGCTCGCCATTACGCTCGATCTTGCGCAATATTTATGACCTCCTCCCACACCATGTCCAACTCCCTCACTTCTGCCTCGAAGGAACGAAACACGGTATGAGAAGGTTTTCCACGATCTTGCGCAATGCTTATGACCTCCTCCCACACCAAGTCCAACTCCCTCAGCTCTGCCTCGAAGGAACGGAACATGGTATGAGAGGGTCTTCCACGTCTTCGAGACTCTGATGGGAGGAAAAACAGTGCTCTCCTCGACCAACTGTTATTCGGCATCCTCAACACATGTCCCAGTTATGTCGGCCCCAGGTGCTGAACATCTTCTCTTTCACGACACAAGCTTTAAGAGTGTATTTGTATTCATATTGAGTGAGCACAGATTCATTAAAAATAAAGTCTATTGTGGCATCCATAAATTCGTCTGTGGAGCGCTGCCTCTTATCTATCCTAATCTCCAAAAATCTCTTGCAAAGTGTTAACGCCTTTTGCACCCCGCGCACGAAGTTTTCTTAATCGTCTTCCTGTTGCCCTCAAAATATCCTAGCAAGATTCCCTTTATCCAGTTTCTACTATTATTGTTTTTGAGCTTATGACCTTGTATCAAAACTTTATCTTGTTCTTAGTTCCTTGAGGAAGTCCTAACAAGTCCCGATTTGGGGAGACTATATCCAAAAATGACTCCTTCCAGAAGAAATAAAGCGGCTAATTCTAAGAATATCAGAGGGACACGAAACTTTTGCAATGCCGTCAGAGAGAAATTAAGAAGTCGGGTCTGGTTTCCTTTGAACCGGTAATGAATTTCAACAACAAACAAAAAATGAAGAATATCATGAATGAATATAATATTTTATTTTAATTTTTTTAAGCCTTAGATCATTTCAAATTAATTGGTGATCTGTGTTCCTAAAAGAAACAATAAGGTCCTTACATGTTACAACAGTGAAGACCTGAAGTGGATATCAGCATAAAGGCCAATTATAAATTTCCATAAAATGAAGATTGTTGCGAGTTTTATGATCTAAAATTTTATCAGGGTCCGAGCGCTTACCAACAGTTACATACCTCAATGTTTAGAAGAAATTCTAAGAAACTTTCCGACTGTGGATCGTGGGTGATTTGTGACTATTGTGGACTGTAATATTTGAAGATATGCAGCAGAAAGTTCTGGGAGAAGCCAAAGGGCTCTAGTGACGAGGTATGTAAATACAGTGATGATGATATCTTATAATATAAAAGAAAGTCGGGTTAGTGCGAACACTAATAACTCGAGATTGGTTGAACAGATTTTTATGATGCTTTGTTTATTGGATTCTTCTCCGGTCCGGATATCAGAATAAATAATAAAACATAAGAAAATGATATATTAATATTAAAGTTATTATGGAACAGATTTAGGTACTGACAACAACGCCATCTGTGAACAATTCCATAACACAAATTTTATTTACTTAATAAACATTGGTTCGCAGATTTTTGATAGAATTTCCTTCGAGCTTTCAGAAATATTTGTTTTACATTCAAGCATATTTTAAACGTATTTTTTTATGCAATACAAATTCGAATTCCATATTTATAGTATATGGACTACAGAACAACGTCTGTCGGGAAAGCTAGTATATGGTACAAAATCAGGCATAAAATCTTGGGATTTAAAAGAGAAACATCCGGTCAAAAACCTATTCTTATATCAAACATGCTTAAAATCAAGTATTTCCGCATGTATACAATATTAAGCAGAGAATAATAACTTCATACGACCGCATGGTTCTAGAATCTGAGACAAATGTCTTACTGGATGACAACACTTCGCCTATTGATATCATAGAGATTTTTTACTGATGTTGTATTTATTTTACGTGTAGGTATATATAACGTTCTAAGTATATCTTGATTTTTGTGCCCATTTTTTTTTTTTTTTCTATACAAAAGATCACTGATAATACCGAATATATCCAAAAACCCTCATGGCTTTGGCAGGCTGGATTCCTTAGGGGGCATGAAAATTTTTCGACACTTAGAACATTCTCATTTTATTGGAAGGTAGTTTCGGGGTTCGCGGTTTTTTACGTTAAATGATCACACTAAGGCAGCCTTCGAAACAACTGTAGAAGACGGTCGTAAGCCCGTAGAGATTTGTTCATACCATTTAAAAATCTAACATCAATAGTGAATTATTATTAAAATCATTATATAGTATATTCGTCAATTTTATATAGGGAATGGAGTTGCTTATAATGATATTGTGACGTTAAATGCACATTGTTGAGATAGGTCTTCATTTTAAGCACTCAATAGTAGGTACCTACATAAAACCATAGCATATTATCTTATAGAGAGGTAATATGCAGGCTCTATTAATCTGTAGCTAATAATAATTCTCCCGGACTTAAGGCTTGTGTAATCACTGTAATACACTGTATAACGTAATATGATGACTGACCACAAATATTAACGTCTCTCTCCATTGGACCACCCTGCCACACAGGGTAATTCGTTCACCTTCCACCCAACACTCACTTCCACAGCTACGGAGTTTGTACGGACTAAGAGATGCGCTCTAGAAGAAAATCTTTTAACATCAGGAGGGAACAATATCCTAATATTTTGTCGATTCTCTGCTCTCTATGTTTTTGTTTAGGCAACGATTTGTGACTAAGTTCTCTCGATTTGGTAGCCCCTATAATAACTACTTAAATCTTTTAACATCAGGAGGTAACAATATCCTTATATTTTGTCGATTCTCTGCTCTCTCTGTTTTTGTTTAGGCAACGATTTGTGACTAAGTTCTCTCGATTTGGCAGCCCCTATAATAACTACTTAAATCTTTTAACATCAGGAGGGAACAATATCCTAATATTTTGTCGATTCTCTGCTCTCTCTGTTTTTGTTTAGGCAACGATTTGTGACTAAGTTCTCTCGATTCGGCAGCCCCTATAATAACTACTTAAATCTTTTAACATCAGGAGGGAACAATATCCTAATATTTTGTCGATTCTCTGCTCTCTCTGTTTTTGTTTAGGCAACGATTTGTGACTAAGTTCTCTCGATTCGGCAGCCCCTATAATAACTACTTAAATCTTTTAACATCAGGAGGGAACAATATCCTAATATTTTGTCGATTCTCTGCTCTCTCTGTTTTTGTTTAGGCAACGATTTGTGACTAAGTTCTCTCGATTCGGTAGCCCCTATAATAACTTAACGATTTAAAAACTTTTATAGTTCAGTACTTTTCTAATGTTTAAAATAACTATGTAGATACCTATTACTTATTTTGATAGCATGTACATATGTGCGTTAAGAATAAAATTTACATTATGTAGTTTAACAGTTCCCAATATTAAACATCGTGGAGCTTTTTTGTTGCCCCCCTATTCCGCTGAATGGAAGTATTTATTGATTATACGACGTACGTACAAACAAACATCGTTTTTTGTGAAGCTTGAATAATTAAAACTACTACGGAATTGCGGCCTTCATCTTTCGTTAGTTACTAACCTAAATGGAGTGACACAGCTATGGGCAAGTCAAATTCTAGCCAGGTGTTCTACGAGTTGAGCCACGAACTGTTTAAGGGCAAGTCAAATAATTAATAGATTTTTTTGACATTTTGAACATGTATAGGTATAGATTCGCATGATGGCTCAGGGTCGTGATTCTTGGCAACTTGTGGAAAAAAATACTTTAGTCAGATTTACTGTTTAAAATTCTAAAGAAGAAGATATACCTATAAAGTTGCATATATTTGATTCATTCACTTCTAAATACGTCAGGACGTAAAGCCTTTGTAAATATACCTACTTTTAATAATACAACATAAGTGTGCCCAGCCGCACTACATGAATGCTGGCTCCACATAGCTCCATGTCTTCCTATGTCTCCGACTAATATAATACCTAATAACAACTTGTAATATCTTACTTAATCCTTTGTGGACAAATCTACTCAAGTTTCCATTGTGTGCAGTCATAGATCACAGACGAGCAAACCCCGACCCGGGCGCACACCGCACCACTACACGCAAACACGCCGATACCTACTACGGGGGTATATATTATCTACCCCGGATAATGTGATACTAAAGACACAGACTTAACCATCAACACAGACTGCTATTTTCAAGATAACCATTCGAAATCTACGAAATAGGTAATGCAATAACTAACCCCATTCATGACTGCATTTTCCAAAATTGAATTAATCTTTTTTTTTTTTCGAAAATAAAGTAAATGAATTATCCTAAAACTAGCTGATCTGCCCATCGAACTTCGTCCTAGCCCAGAATAAAAAATCATTTTGACTTCGGTATTACATGAATTAATTACAGTTTATGTGACATAACTGCATTAAATTTAAGTGATAATTTATTGCATTATGTAATAATTATTGTTGATTCGGATGTGAGATGAAGTTCGACAGGTCATATGTTTGTAACAAAAACAATTCCTCTATAGTTGCGTAACTCAAAGTGAATACAAATACACTATTTTGACTCTTTCACAATAAGCTACAAAAAGCTTGTGTCATGAAAGAGAAAGATGGTCGGCACCTGGGATCGAACCCACAACCGCAAAAAGGAAACAGTCGGCGAAGGAACCACTAGACTACCAACCACTTCAGTTACAGTAATAATTATTTATTTTAAAAATAAAAATATTTATGTGCTTAAATGCCGTCCAAATAATATTTTGATACATCCAAACATAACAAATTTATTCAGATACACAACCAGAGCCATCTATCTTGACACCTTAAAAGCTCATAGGTATTATCCTAGGCTCAAACCATCATGAAAATTTAATAAAGCTTCTGAAAATATTCGTTCGTCAATTTGTTGTTATTGCATTGTATTGTGATGTGTAAAACTATTTTGCAATTTCACAATGAATATGAAATTATTTTTTTAGACAAAATATGATTCATTTAGATTTTGTGAGTTTATGATTCATTTAAATTTTGTGAGTTCAGCCGCACGGCTCGAGCCGAGTGACTATGACTCATCTACCGCATTACATCTAGCGCACAGCCGCAAAATCTTAAGATGGACACAAAAATTTTAATAATTATATTGCTAAAACAACATAATATTATATTTTATTTTTATATTTTACTAGCTGATACCCGTCCTGCTTTCCACTTTGAAAGACCAAAAGATCATTCAATTGAAATCTGAATATAAAGATCCCATTGTATCATAAACTAGCTTCCCCGACAGGTTGTCCTGTAGTCCTTATATGAATATTGATTTAGAATTTATGATTTGGTCAAAAAAAAAATACGTTCTAAAATATGTTAGAACGTTAAAAGATTATTTCTGAAAGCTTGAAAGAAATTCAAAAATCTGCGTGCCATATTTTGATGTCAATGGTTTTCAGGTAGGTAAATAAAAATTATGTCTATAGAATTTTCACAGATGGCGTTGTTGTCAGTAAATCTGTTCTATACTAATTTTCATATTATATTTTCTATCCCTTTTTAGATGTTTCATTAGTTATTTCGTCAATAAACCAACCATCATAAAAATATCTTGCAGATATATTTATAAAAACATTTCTATAGTTATATCTGCAAGAATCAGCGACAATCAAAATCGAACGTATTGTCTGATTGATTAACATAAATTCAAACTAGACCCCTGAACGCCTAAACCTACCACCAAAGGGGTTAGTGGTGGAAGGGGGCTGTCTGACCGCCTAACTACCTTATTGGAAAACTTTCTGGGACGAACTTTCAACCTTCTATTATTCTTAACTAGCTTTTCCGGCAGACGTTGTCCTGTAGTCTTTACTATGAATATTGATTTCAAATTTGTAATGTATACAAAACTGCGTTTAAAATATGTTTGAAGCTTAAAAATATTTCTGAATTCTTGAAATAAACTCTATCAAAAATCTACGCACCAATGTTTGAAACTCAATGGTAAATAAAAATTGTGTAGTGTTATGGAATTTTTCAGATATATGACGTTGCTATCAGTAGGTAAATCCGTTGCATACTAACATTAATTTTATATTTTCTATTCCTTTTTCGATGTTTTATTAGTTATTGTGTTATCCGGAGCGGAGAAGAATCCAATAATCCAAGCGTCATAAAAATCCGTTCAGCCGATCTTGAGTTATAAGATATATATATAGATAAGTGGTGAGGTTATAAGTAGTGTGCGAAATTTCATACTCTTCTTACTTTCATAATTTTTTCCTCTCTCTTATGAAGTGCCTAAGGAGAATTCTGGGCGTAAGATGGTACCACCGCATCACGAACGACGCTATACGCCGGCGCACCCAGCGTGAGCCCATCACCTCCACCATTGTGGGGAGGAGATGGCATGGCTGGGACATGTGTTAAGGATGCCGAATGACAGTTGGCCGAGGAGAGCGCTGTTCTTCCTCCCATCAGGGTCCCGAAGACGAGGAAGACCCTCTCACACTGTGTTCCGCTCCTTCGAAGCAGAGCTGAGGGACATGGACATGGTGTGGGAGGAGGTCATAAACATTGCGCAAGATCGAGCGCAATGGAGAGCTCTTGTTGCCTCCCTATGCCCCTGAGTGTGAGAATTGATTGATTGATTGATTACATAATATATACATACTAATTTTTCCTTAAATATTTTCCATTGATTGCAGAAGAACCGATTCCTGATGATCCTCTTGATTCCCTAGAATAAATTCTCTCTACAAGTGTCGGAACTTACAGAATTAAACTTTTACCTACATATTATTTCCATGACTAAACTTAATCGCTGATTTCTCCTCCAGTTTCCAGAACCTATTTTCATCTCTTCTCAAAGTCGCCTCTAATTTACTAAATTCGAAGTTTAGGACAATTACTCTGAATTTGAAATAAGAGAAAAGGATTAGGAAAGAGATTAAGAAATCAAGGAAAGTGGAAGGGAAAACCATTGGGTATTTTTCCAATACAATCATAACATAATATGTTTGCACAATCTCACCCCTTCCTCCAATGAGCTCAAAATGTTGTCACACAAAAGGGGTTAAAGAGTTCTTAAGGGTAAGTAAATAATAAAACATTTGTCTACATATACATAGGTACATTTATATTATAGGTCTAATATATTTTTTGTGAACAAATATCACATATAGTTACATACATTTACGTTCAACATAAAAATATTCTTAACATTTGATTATTATATTTAATACAAAATTGTGCAAATTATATGTACCTAACCTACTCCATGCGAAGTAGCAATATTTTTTTTGTAAAAGTATCTGGGATCACCTCAAGTAAAAACAAGTATACAATCATTGGTAACTTGTCACAGTAAGCAAAGCTTGTGTTGTGAAAAAAGAAGATGGTCTGCACCAGGGATCGAACCCACAAACTTCAAAAGTCGACGAAAGTCAATATATTTTAAAAGCATAATAAGTATAAATTCTCAAATTACTGGTACGATGATTTTTAATGCAGTTTTGTAAATCATATGCATTCTTATTTTACTGTTGATCCAAATGAAAAAAATCTTGGTTTTTTTTTATGGCACGTTTTTAAGGCACACAGTAGAGATCAACTTACGTAGGTACACAACATCGAGCCATTATAATTATTAAACAGTTTTTCAAACAGGGTAACATTTTTAATGAAATAACAATATAGAATGATAAAAATAATCTAAAACTATGAAGAATGACTAGACAATAAAAATGAAAGGTAAAGATAACAAAGAACTCACAATTCGACTAAATCAACGTTTGATGTTCTAGTTGGTGAGCATGACTCAAATCAAAATCAGGAATTTGAAATCAGTAAAATCGTCAAATAGATGGACTGTATTCAATTGTTTCAAACAAAATTTTCTTGAATTTCTTGATAATATGTACACCAAGGAAACAACAATCAGAAGGAACCAAAACTCTGGAGCGCGTAATCTGATATCGCCCATTAATCAGTTGTCAATTAGTTCTATCTCGTTGTTGTTTCCATGGATTCCAATATCAACGATAAAAGAAAGAAGGTATGCTCTATATCAAGCTCCAGCTCTATGTTCTTTCGCTGAAAATTACCTTTATATATCGCTGCTCCAGACGAATACTGTAAGATCTCAAAATATACGAAATTTGAGATATTGGTATCGTTGGAAGCGTCTCGTTCAATAGCATCCAATGAGACCTACTGACAGAAACAACAGAGAATGATGCCGCTATAGCCAAAAAAAAACTAAAAATAAGATCTTCAAAATTGTAAAATATATGAGGATAATAGTGTAACATTTGAATATCTTACACTTCTTACTCAAACCGAGTAAAATTTTTAAGAAAAACACTATAACATTATGGAATGTTACATATCTTTATTTACGGCGCTCAGAAGAATACTGTAACATTCCAAATAATATTACAGTTTTCTTCTGAGGACAACATTGTTTATGGCGGGCTTTTATTGTTTACGTTCTCCAAATTTAGCCAATACACTATACAGTGTTGTCACATTAATTATTAAAACGACGCATCTATGAGATGAATACAGTAAGATCTCTAACTACCGTCAGTTTTCTGTAAAAATAGTATAAAAACATTATGTAAATTAGAAAAAAAAAATGAAATCCATTAAAGGGATAAATGAGTTTTTCAAAAAAGTTTTCAAAAAATCCTAGATGATCTAAAAACAATACTTATCCCAATTTCAATTTCAACAAAATCTTTAAACTTATATCTCAAAACTATAAATTTTGAGATCTTACAGTATTCATCTGGAGCAACGATATGTTCTTTTAAGAACTGTAAACCATCATTCACAGAAGAAAGCCAATCTGGCGTATATTATAACATAACAGTGTATTAATGCGAGTTTTGGCTTTATAAACTGATTTACCCTCTACATAAACGGTCTTAGTTTGCGTTAACATTGAAACCTTTCGTGTTGTAACAGATAACGACAAAGATTTGACACATCAATAATTGACTGCATTAATAACTATTAACTATAAATACATATTAATCATTGTGACGAATCAACATCATTGAGTAATACTCTATATCTGGAGAGAATAATTACCAACAACATTTACGAAATTGAAACTCTTTTGCGAAATTAAAGGCAGGTAACACCCGCTTGTGGCACACCCATCATTGAAATCTGACTGACAAGCGTTTTTATTAGACGAAAGTGCAACGACCAGCTTAAGATTCGCATAAATATTGTGAAAAGGAAACTGTAATTTTTTTTTTGTAAAATCGTCATCACAAGATAAATACACTTAACTAAATTATAAGTAAATTCAGCACATCGAAATTCAATACTTGAAATCATGCATATTCCTTAAAATAAGTATACCTAAATGTAAAAATATACCTAAAACTGGTTTCATCTTTGTATTACAAGACAAATAAAAATTAAATGTCTGAACATTTCTTAAAGAATACTTCTCAACGAAAACGCAATAAAGTACAATAAAATAATATGATTCAAATTATTTATACAGTTTTAAATAAAGGCAATACTAAAAAGTTCGAGAATAATAATTATTAATTATTCAGTACTTTCATCAAGATTTTCAAAGAAAAAATATACTTTGTGGTCCCTTAAATGATTGTTATGTTAAGGCACTAAAGAAAATAAATCGAAAGTGGATTTCCTCATTAAAAAAGAAGAGGAAGAAGATGTAAATAAATGCATTGTTGACAGTTTAAATCTAGGCACAATATACCTAAAGCACAGCTAATAAACACATTCTCGTATAAAAATGCTTACATCAAATACTTTAGTAAAAAAATCTTTGACATCAAAGCTACAATATCCAAAGTTTAAAAAAAGGAAAAACTTCAACCAACAGGTTTAGGTTCCGTCGATTCAAGTTTGTGAGGACACTCTGTGGATTCCGTGGAAGTGCCTGAGTTATCAGAGATCTGCGGCTCTTCCCTGATGCTGGACTTGCCTAACTTGATCATTATGCTGTTCCTCTGCGTCCTATACTTCCTCATGATGCCTTCCCACACTTTTGGCTTCCAGCAGAATATGATGAAAATGAAGACGGCCCGCAGTAAATTGATGAAGTCAGTTAGGTACCAGATGTAACTGGGACCTCCCACCGCCCAAGATATGATTTCGGTCAGCCAGGTCACACCCATGAGGGAGAACATTTTAGCGTACAGAATGTATCTGAAAGAAAACGATCTGATATGAATTATTATTGTTTGAGAATGAAGTGGTTGGAAGTATATCAGTGGCGAGGTATCCATACGAATAATACGTATCCTCACAGCTTGACCAAAAAAAATCAGAAAAAGTGAAGTTTTATAGTTTTAGTATTCAATGTGCAGATAAACTCGTAGGTATTTAAAATCTATTTTGTCAGTTTCACACTTTCTGAAGGTTTACTAAGGATCGTTGCATGTTAACGACATGTATTGTCATAGGACTCATAAGTCACAATAATAAGAAAAAAAAACTTGCAAGGCCATATTATAATATACATACTTGCTTATGTTTTCGGTGGTGACCTTGTGAAACCCCACAAAAATAGTGTTACCTATAACATAATTTTCTGAACAAAATGTCTGGGGTACCCATAGCTGACGGAAATTATTACCTACCAGCACCTTACTACTTATGAACGACTAGAAACGGATTTTTCGACAATGTAGAGTAGGTAACTGTCCACTTTTTATTTTTTTACTAGCTTTCCCGACAGACGTTGTCTTGTGTTCCTAACTATGAGTATTTAATATCACTATTGAATTCGACTTTGTATAGTTATGAATTTATTATCATTTGACCAATGTAATTCCGACCCATGCGTCTGTTTTAAACCATATTCCATGTCAATCGCACCAATTGACAATCTCTGTCAAAATTTCAAAATTGGAATAAATATTTTTTTTTTATATAAAATGAATCTGTGCTCACTCAAAGTGAACACAAATACACTCCTTGACTCTTTCACAGTAAGCTACCTACTAAAAGCTTGTGTCGTGAAAGAGGAAGATGGTCGGCACCTGGGATCGAACCACGACGTCCGCAGTACGAAAGCCGGCGTTGTAACCGCTGGGTCATAAGGTAAAAGTACTAATAAGGTTGTCTACGTAGTTTTCTTTAATTTTCTAATTATCCATGCATTATTCTTGATTTTTTTCTTCTAAAAGTACATTCTCCTGATAAAATCCTACACGACAAAAAAGGAATTAGCGATATCGGTCCAGCCGTTTAGGCGTGATGCGATGACATTGGGAAATTGCTCTCCATTTTTATATATAAGAAGAAGATATAAATATCTTTGTTTGGTTAATATAATTGTTAGTATGTTCCAGTGGACAGTTAATTTATTTCGCACTCTACATTGACGAAATCTTCGTTTGTTATCGAACGCCAATTTTAAATTTTCTAGGAGGGCTACGACAGGATGTCAATCCCAGGTAGAAATACTACATTTTTTAAATAACACATAATAAGTGTAATATTTGCAATTATCATGCAAAAATTTAATAGAGTGATGCACTGTTCTTGCAATGTCGACTTGCAATTGAAATAATATCTAATAATTTATCAATCAATTTCGTCAATACCTTTGTCTTTCCTTGTTGGACGGTCCTCCATGCCTTGCACTGTCACTCTTGCGCAAAGCATCTGTGCCTCTGCTCATGACAATAATCCTCCAAGTTGTGTAGATGAACAAGAAGAGGTTGGCCACCAGTAATATTCCCATTGGACCATAGAAATACAGCAACACTGATTCTGTGTCTGAAATCATAAATAATGTGATTCAATTTTATATGGTTATAGTCTTTATGATGAGAAAAAATATATAAATCTTCCCACAACGTTTGGGAACATGAGAATTACATCAAATGCAGTCTTCAATGGTAGGTAAAGGAAGCTAACACCATCGTTAACCTGTAGTTAACCAGAATCCAAACTCCTCAACGATAAGTAAGTTGATTGATTAACTCTTTTCTATACAAAGATGTCAGGAATGTCGGCGAAAATTATCATCATTAATTACTATTAAATATCTACTTGTTCAATGGTTGACATTTTTCTACATGTTGAACATGATTAGGAGTTCCGGAGACTTAAACATTACCACCTAATGGCGAACGTTGTTAACGTAAAGTGATCACACTAAGTCAGCCTTCGAAATAACAATAGAAGACGGTCGCAAGCCCGTTGTGGTTTGTTCCATTTAAAAATCAAACGTCAGTAATGAATTGTCAGAGTCATTAGTTGTTACATATTCTTATCTGCGAACAGGCCAACCTCGGGTAGAAATTTGATATAAAAATTAGAATTTAGAAAAATGTTGACGTCATTATTTTGACATTTTCCCTGGAAAGCCTACAGTTTTGTAAAATACGTGATGTTTGCCTAGGGCCATCATACAACTCAAATTAACGGCAGAATATAAAAAAAAAATAGAAGAATGCATCGACACACCCGTCAGCACCGTACAAATAGGTACCTACGTGATAGAAAATACACTAAAAAACTCTTGGTTGCCCGCCAAGCAATGTTAAAATCCACGTGACCTTTAATGATATTGTTAAAGAAACAGGAAAAGATTTATGATAACTTAGTTGATATGACGTAGGTCGTACGCTATCAAAATTTTTCTCCAATCAGTCCAAACACTAAAACACTATATAGGCACTATCACAACACGAACAGTTATTACCTCACAGAAAACCGACGTGTTATTCTGTTACTACACTCGCGATTAAATTAATATTAAAGTAATAAGCGCGTATCAAAATTAACACTTCACAGAGAGCAACGTTTTCTCTGCTATTAAATTTGAAGTAAACACAAATATGAAATGAATAAGAAAATCCCGAAATAAATTAGGTACCTCACAGAAAGCAACGTTTAATTCTGCTACGTTATATGCAAGTCGAAAAAAAAAACACTCAGCAAATAGCAAAACAAGTCTACGCGTCGCGAGCTGAATGACAGGAATCAGGGAGATTACCTACTGACCGTGTGCTTAAATATCCTTGTCAGCTGATTAAAAAAAACTTCTAGAATCATCTTAGGGGTGTACCTGTTGATTACACCAGTGCATTGGCCTTCCGAGAAATAGCTGAACCTAGAAAGGAGTCATTAAAACAATACTGTCTCACGGTAATAATTTTATTCAAAACATCAGGTTCATTGTCCTTCTGGCAAATCCCCTAGGACATACGTGCATAGTCATAAATCATAGGATAAGATACATTCCAAATAGCCGAACAAGTTAAAAGAATATTATTTTTTTCATATCAGCGAAAGTATTTATTGCTACCTGTTATCCTTGAAAACAAAAGGTACCTGCCCGCATATCTCAAATCTCTATACTTTAAAACAACAATGGGAGACTTTCGTTTCGAAAAAGCTTTTAAATAATAATCGCTGACCATATCAATACTTAGTAGTAGGGTTTTTTATAAGTTCTACTTAACTATTAAAATTAATGCCATCTTTCGGGCGCAAATACCTACTCACAACAACCGCCCCCTCTCAAACGTCCGAAAGATGTGCATTTTTTTTTTTTTTGCACAACATATTATATAAGTCTAATGACGGTACCTTTCTACTGGGAATCGTGAGTTAAGTGTCTTTTCTATCGTTTAAACATAAAATGAATCGCGGGGATATAGAATGTGTTGGACGCCAGTTTATTCTTTTTATGAAGCTGTGAATAAACAAGACAGCAGTAAAGCTTAGCTCACAAGTCCCTATAACTATCTTAAGTTTACCCTTCACCAACCAACTCACAAAATCTAAGCTAAATTATTATCTATTGTTAGTCTTAAATTCTAATTTTAGTATCTAACCACCACCTTTCTTAAGGAGTTTTTGATATGGCAAGCAACATTAAAAAATAATCAAAATTAACCGCGATCTAGCCAAGATAATGCGTACAGGTGATACCTCGTTTTATATGTATGAATTAGGTTTTTTCTTATAACACATCCTTCAATGAGCTTGTGTGCTGTACAAAACTTGTGCTCCTAAAATTAATAATATCTTAATCTATAAACTTAAATACTAATCAGTTTTTTTTTTTTTTTTTTTTTTTTTTTTTTTTTTTTTTTTTTTTTTTGTACTTTATTCTTAAATTTCTTAACCTACAAGAATGTATAAAGGTTCCTTAGCCTAAAAATTGTCATATTGTGCAACCTTAATCCTAAGCAATATTTATTTTTATAATCCACCATATTTACATATAAAATAAATACATGTCACATTTATCATTATTTTTTTCATAAATTATTTATTTAGGCTAGGTGAGTCTACTCTCCTCCTGAACCTCTTCCTGATTTTCAGGGGCTATGTTTAGATCGTTTGCGTGGACTTTTACCGCCTTACCTCTTCTGTCAATCCAATAAACATTTCCACGTCCTAAAGGTAAAAGAACAGTATAAGGACCCGAGTATTTAGGAGCGAAACCTGCATGAAAGCCTGTCAAGCGATTAGAGAGTGGGTGTTCTCTCATCATTACTTTCTGGCCCGTTACAAAACCGGCAGTATTTCCGTTAGTTTGGGTGTAACTACTTCTATACTGATCCTGGTTTTGACGAATGTTTGTATTTATCTCTACTCTATTTAATCTTTCCGGCTTAGTATTTGGTGCTAACGACGACCATTCGCCAGGTCGTTTAATTTCGTAGCCAAATAGAGCTTGGCTTGGAGTCATTCCCGACGCGTCGTTACGTCTTCCCCTAATTGACTCCAAAATTGAGCTTAAGTGCTCATCCCAACGCTTGTGTTCACGCCCTAGTAGGTGAATACGGAGCAATTTTTTTAAATCTTGATTTCGGCGTTCGGTTACGTTAGCCCTGGGCAAATAAATGGCTGTGGTCCAATGCTGGCATTGCCACCTATCCATTGCCGAGTTCCATGACTCGTGGCCAAACTGTGGTCCATTATCCGAAAGAATTGCCCTAGGATACCCATATCGTGAAAAAATTTCCCTTTCTAATAAACTAACAATCTGAGGTGATCTGCCCGACCTCATAGGAAATGCTTCTACCCATCTTGTGAACATATCTGTAACTACTAGAATAACTGTATTTCCCTAAGCTGATCTAGGATATGGGCCCATCAAGTCGATAGCTAAAATCTCAAAAGGATTCTGTGCTACTGATGATCTTAAAGGCGCGCGTGGACGACTTGGTAATGCTCTCGCTTGAGCACAAGTCATACAATTCTTTACAAATCTCTTAGCATCTCTATTCATACCTGGCCAGATAAAATATCTCCGCGTCGCTCTCAGCGTTTCCCTTTCACCAGGGTGGCCAGCATGTCTACTACTATGATAAAACTTTAATACGTGGGGGACCATAAATTTAGCTACAATCAGTTTCGGAGCTGCTCCTCCGCTAACTTGTCTATATAAGTAACCATTGATTACTTTATATATATCCAACCAATGCCTATCACGGGCATTTGTTGGTGGACTGTTGGCAGACAGTAAGGTTTCCAAATGGTTTATCATTCGAGACAACCGCTGATCGGTGCGTTGGGCCCCACGCACACGATCTGCCAGTTTTCCAGACTGCTGATCTTCAGCGTCCCGAAGATCCAGACCGTTCTCAATGAGCGTCACCTGAGGTAGACCTCCATCTGCTTTCCAACCCTCCTGGCTAACATTGGGATACATTCCCCTGTCTAACGAATCAATATCTTGAGCGATACTTGATTCGGCCGGATTTCTTGACAAGAAATCAGGTAACTCATTTTTCCTACCTGGGCAGTGTTCTAACGTAAAATTAAACTCCTGTAATAACAATGCCCACCTAGTTAACTTAGCTCTTTCATCTTTAACCCGTTCTAGCCATGTCAACGCCTTGTTATCTGTACGTAGGATGAAATGTGTACCTTCCAAATACTGACGATATTTCTTTATCGCCCAAACAGCCGCGAATGCTTCCTGTTCGTTCGAATGCCAGCGTTTTTCTGCATCAGAAAAACGAGCACTAGCGTAAGAGACAATATCACGACCGCCATCAGGTCGCTCGTGA
Source organism: Mystacides longicornis (assembly GCA_963576905.1). Taxonomy (NCBI): domain Eukaryota; kingdom Metazoa; phylum Arthropoda; class Insecta; order Trichoptera; family Leptoceridae; genus Mystacides; species Mystacides longicornis. The sequence goes on from OY756428.1 coordinate 25,935,274, forward strand.
TATAGAACGGCGGCAACGCCGAACTTGCTGGCATCTGTTTGCAATACGAATTGCCTCTCGAAATCTGGCCTGCATAGGGAGAGTGGCCTACTTATAGCAATTTTAATGCTATCCATTGCCTTTTGTGCTGAGGCATTCCATTTGAATGGCCTCTTCGTGCTCAATAAATCCGTTAATGGAGCTGCTATCTCTGCAAAACGGTGAAGATACTCGCGTAACCAATTAGATAAGCCGAGAAAAGACCTCAGCTTCTTTCTTCAAGTAGGCACAGGGAAGTTTGCAATAGAAATTGCATGTAACTTCTGAGGATGGTTACCACTAGACGAAACTACGTGACCTAAAAATTCTAATTCTGTGGTACCGATCTTGCACTTATCCGAAGCGCACCGCAAGTTATATTGCTGTAACCGTTCTAAAACTAATCTCAAATGATACATATGTGAAGCCCAATCTTTAGAATAAACGATCACATCATCGAGATACACAAGGCAAAAATCGCGTAGATATCCAGCCAAGACCTCTTGACTCATTATCCTTTGGAATGTTCCTGGAGAACCTTTCAAACCGAAGAGCATAACTCGAAATTGATAGCAAGCTCCGTCAGGAGTTGAAAAAGCGGTTAAATGTTTACAATCTTCAGACATTGGGATCTGCCAATAACCTTTTTGTAAATCAAACGATGAGAATATTTTCGCGTTACCTAAATCTTTCAATGTTTCGTGAATAATGGGTAGATGTGAAGGCTCATCTTCAGTGATGTCGTTGAGTTTACGATAATCTACACAAAATCGATATTCATCTTTCCCTCGTTTGGGGACCATAACTATCGGGAAACTATAACATGATCTACTGCTTTCGATCACGCCATCAGCTAGCATGCCTTCCAGCTGAGCTAAGAGATACTTTTTTTTTCTCATCAGAGAGCCTATACGGAGGTAAACGAATCGGGCGCGTATCTCTCAGCTTTATCTCGTGAGGTTGTAACGGAGCAGGACCAGAATATGGAAGGAATACCTCTTTAAAATCGTTTAAAATATCATTAAGATTCTCTCGTTGCCCGCGCGGTATATCGGATTGCAACACTGGCAATTCGACCTCACACTTCATTTCCCCACGCACCGGTATCAAATGCGTTGTCATTCTTTCTACTCTACCGAAATGAAGACAACCCCTATGAAAATCTATCACGCACTTTTGTGATGTCATCCACGGCACTCCGAGAATTACATCATCCCTAAGCTTATCTACAACTAAAAACTCACAATTTATCTGTATACCCTGAACCAAAATATTTATTACTATTTTACCCGTAACCTTCATGTGAGCTCCCTGCTCTGCTAAATATAACGTGTCAATCTGGCTTCGTTCGATATTCAAATTTCTAACTACCCGGCTATTAATAATATTATACGACGACGCAGAATCTATCAGTGCTGTCCATTCACACCCATTAAATGACAACCTGATTCGCGGAAGAAGAGACGATCCCGATTCTAAAACTGCTACACACTGTGGTTCTTCAAACAATTCGATCGCATCTAAATCTATATCTGACAACCTCGGTCTGTCCCCTCGTTGTCTACTCGCTACCCTCTCGGTATTCGAGCTCGAGAGCTTAATATTTTCCTGTTCAATATCTTTTCCGTTACTCTCTCTCTGTACCCATGCCTGCACTTCAACTTCCCCGTCATTGCTATCTCCCGAATCTACCCACACTAAAACTTCATCCTCGCTTTTATTTTCCTGCACTATTGTCTTCTTAGACGTAACATTATTATTTTTAAGAATTTGCTCATTTTTAGCGACCTCTACTAAGCTAGGTTGAGGAGTTGGTCGCGCTACTCTTCCAACCGTTTTGTTCTCTACAGGGTTTATATCTATTGGCCCTGGGACGGCTGACCGATTTCGTTCCGACCCGGGCGTTGGGAGTTTAAATTATTATTATTATTTCTGTTCCAGTTTCTATTTTGTCTATCGTTCTGATTAAATTCATTCCTATTATTCTGTGTTTGCCTATTTCTATTCCAATTATCATTATTTCTCGTCTGTCTATTATCGTTATGCCTATCCTGTCTGTTGTTGTTTCTTGTATTTCTGTTCCTGTTCTGATCATTATTTCTGTTATCCATTCTATGATTATTCGTCCTATTCTCATAATTTCTATTGTCATAATTCCTATTCTGATTTAAATTAGCACTGTTCCTGTTCCTAAAATTACCTGAATGATTGTTATATGTTTGCCTATTGAACTGTCCGTTTCTATCTCTACTGTTAAAATTCCTAGTTCTAATTACTGGACAGTTCCTCTGCAAGTGGGGACCTGAGCAAGTGAAACAACTAATATCTGCTCTCCTATTCTGTGGTTGGGGCACCGATACCGATTGAGTGTTGTTAACTGTGTAAACTAGCTCCGTTGGGAAGTCTATTTCTGTAATTCTACCTTCTAAATCATCGAATGTAATTGTCTCTCTAGTAAAGTCTCTTCTAAGAATATTAGTATACCGCGGTAACATCAAATTTAAAACATGCATCGCAAATTCAGCTGAATATACGCAATTATCCCCATAAACGCGATCATGTACTTTAGCTTTCCTACTTAAAAACGTTGAACCTGATTCCCCTTCTTTCTGCTTATCTGAAAGCAAATGGCCTGTCAAACTCATCCTATTATTATCAACCCCGTATCTTTGCATCAAAAGTGTACTAAACGTAGCCCATCTAATTAAACCGTTTCCACGACTATCCCACCATGTCTTTACATCACCCCGCAGCTTCAGAGCAGCCAATCTTACTTTCTCTGTGTCCCTAATATTACGAAGAGTGAAGTATTCTTCGCAATCTTGAATAAATGCCTTAGGGCATTGTTGAGGTAGCCCCGAAAAGGAAAAGTTCTCGTTCAGAACTTCATCTCGAACATAAATTATTTGCGGCATAGATTCAAAAATCGAATTTGAACGTTCCAATGGGTATGGTGGTTGCGTGTTTTCGATCTCGTCATCTTGTGATGAAGGGGGTGGAATTTCATCACAAGTCATCGGCCCTGCCGACCCAGCACCGTTTCGTGTTACAACCGCGAAGATAAAAACTTTAAATATACGTAACAAGAACCCAAACCAGTTAAAGATAAACATTTTGTATACGAAAAGCTAACTCGATTAAAAAAACTTACAAGAATAATATCTCGTGCTACCAATGAGATTCTTATTCAAATACACAGCAAAGTATTGGTGGTATGAGGTCGGATTCCTATTGGAGTCCACGGTAAATACGGAATTAGTTACGATAATATTTTTAACTTATATAAAATTCTGAAAATTAATTATAGAAGAAAACAACTCTATCTCAGTGTGAATTCGCAACCCAGTTTAGTATAACTAAACAATCGTTGGGCGTCAATTGATATGACGTAGGTCGTACGCTATCAAAATTTTTCTCCAATCAGTCCAAACACTAAAACACTATATAGGCACTATCACAACACGAACAGTTATTACCTCACAGAAAACCGACGTGTTATTCTGTTACTACACTCGCGATTAAATTAATATTAAAGTAATAAGCGCGTATCAAAATTAACACTTCACAGAGAGCAACGTTTTCTCTGCTATTAAATTTGAAGTAAACACAAATATGAAATGAATAAGAAAATCCCGAAATAAATTAGGTACCTCACAGAAAGCAACGTTTAATTCTGCTACGTTATATGCAAGTCGAAAAAAAAAAACACTCAGCAAATAGCAAAACAAGTCTACGCGTCGCGAGCTGAATGACAGGAATCAGGGAGATTACCTACTGACCGTGTGCTTAAATATCCTTGTCAGCTGATTAAAAAAAACTTCTAGAATCATCTTAGGGGTGTACCTGTTGATTACACCAGTGCATTGGCCTTCCGAGAAATAGCTGAACCTAGAAAGGAGTCATTAAAACAATACTGTCTCACGGTAATAATTTTATTCAAAACATCAGGTTCATTGTCCTTCTGGCAAATCCCCTAGGACATACGTGCATAGTCATAAATCATAGGATAAGATACATTCCAAATAGCCGAACAAGTTAAAAGAATATTATTTTTTTCATATCAGCGAAAGTATTTATTGCTACCTGTTATCCTTGAAAACAAAAGGTACCTGCCCGCATATCTCAAATCTCTATACTTTAAAACAACAATGGGAGACTTTCGTTTCGAAAAAGCTTTTAAATAATAATCGCTGACCATATCAATACTTAGTAGTAGGGTTTTTTATAAGTTCTACTTAACTATTAAAATTAATGCCATCTTTCGGGCGCAAATACCTACTCACAACATAGTAGGCGCACATATTATCGTTTTAAATACTCCATGCAATGCGTTAAATTATATACTAAAAAGATGATATTAAGGGTCTGTACAGACCCTAAGGGTGCTTCACCTTTTGGGATTAATAGGTAGTCAGTTTATACATATCTATTTAATTAAGAACTTAACTAATTAAGTATCTGTATCTAAAAATGTTGACACATCGCGATTAATTTATCCTAAGCTGTCACTCTTCTATGTTGATGATCATTTGTCTTTTTTGTTTATTCTATTTAAAAAAAAAAGAAAAATGAAGTTCTATGTTTTAAAAATATTAATTCCGTTATCCTTTTAACAATAACGAGTGTCCTATTTGAGTGTTGATATAATTATAAACACGCAATGCCACAAGATTAGACGATCTAATATAATTAAGTTCTCCTAGCCCTAACTATAAAAGGGATGAGTAGGTATGATATTAATGAGCCTTCTGCTATCAAAAATATATGTTGATTAATTCATTATGTTCAAGTCCTACTATCGTGGCTTCTGGAAATGTGTGGACGACGTGCTGAACGAACATATTATTATTATTAAATACTATTCGACGCCTCCCCCAGTGGTCGCTACGTTTATTCGCCAAAAAGCCAAATATCCTACGTTGTTCGTCCGTTACTCGGTATTTTCAAATATTTTTCATACATACGTCAAAACTAATTCAACTACAGGCAATAAATTGTAGGTATACTTACGTGTATTATTCTTCATCAAATATATATAGTTACTATTACATTTAATATCTATAATGATTATATCGATGAAATATGTGATAATCAGACATTCTAACATGCAGTAATTATTGTTGCTATGGGAAAAAAGTGTCAAATTTCCGCAGTCCTCGACGTGGTAAAGTAAAATTTAAACTCTTTAAGGTACGATATACCGAACTGATTTATAGAACAATCTAACAATTGATGGAGATGAGCCACAATGAGAAGCTGCGCTCCATGAATGAATCTAAGGATGTCACTAAACAACTGTTTTGTTCGCAATGACGCAGGGGGCATATTATATGATCCCTTGAATTTCCTTAAAAAAGCCGTCCTAAATAACAAACGAATAGGAAAATTATTCTTGAAGTTCAATAAAATCTATTATTTTTGGCATGGCAATTTTTGGCAAATGAATCCCTGATATATTTATGTTAAAATAGTGTTTCATTTTTTTGTAGATAGTAGTTAATTCAGAGCCTCACTTTGGTGACCACTGATCGAGCCTTTGGTATTTGTATGTATGTTATTATCCAACATTAATCATATGTAGGGTATTCGTTTTAGGTGATAACTATATGTCTTGTTTTATTGACCGAATAAGAGAAGTATTTATGTGTAAGTTTATTTTTGACTGCCGATAAAAGGGAAAATTATATTCATGTCGGAAAACCCTTATAACTTTGTCTTTATTGTTTGTTTTAATTACTTTTTTATTTGAGTTTTTGGCATTTTTTTTTTCATATTCGTCCCCTGTACAAATTTATTTATTATTGCTGGCTTTCGTACTGCATCACTCGGAGGCCGTGGGTTCGGTCCCAGGTGCCGACCATCTTCCTCTTTCACGACACAAACATAAGTAACTTACTGTAAAAGAGTCAAAGAGTATATTAATTTGTGTTCCCTTTGAGTTAGCACAGATTCATATTAAAAAAAATAGAGGCACCTACAGAATACTGAACAACACATACAAAACAAATAGTGAAACAAAAACATAATATCTTTAGTGCTCCAATAACAGAGATCTCCGCATAACTATTGTAAATAGTTAGGTAAGTATAATCAACGTCTCCTGAATATTAAAATTAGACCCAGTAATAAAAAATAGATAGGTATTAGGTACTAATCAACATTTAATTTTGAATCGTGTTATTTTTTTTCCTTATGGTTTTAAAGTATTTTTTCTAGGTATTAAGGGTAATTATTCCACAACGTAGTTGTGATCCTACTCTTCATTGTCGAAAATTTGTTTGTAGTGTCGATCGCCAAATGCAATTTGTCTAGGGCTGCTGGGTTTAATCAGAAGTTAGGTTTCACACCCATATAGAAAATGGGCAAAATACGCGAATCAAACAGTTCAAATTTCGTCTCGATGCTAAAAGTGAAAGCGGAATACTTTGATCATGTTATGAAACTTTACATAATCATCTTAAGCCTTTTTCATTTATTAATACAAGTATGCTACAATACAATGATCATGTTATGAAACTTTACATAATCATCTCAAGCCTTTTTCATTTATTAATACAAGTATGTTACAATACAATGATCATGTTATGAAACTTTACATAATCATCTCAAGCCTTTTTCATTTATTAATACAAGTATTTTACAATACAATGATCATGTTATGAAACTTTACATAATCATCTCAAGCCTTTTTCATTTATTAATACAAGTATGTTACAATACAATGATCATGTTATGAAACTTTACATAATCATCTCAAGCCTTTTTCATTTATTAATACAAGTATGCTACAATACAATGATCATGTTATGAAACTTTACATAATCATCTCAAGCCTTTTTCATTTATTAATACAAGTATGTTACAATACAATGATCATGTTATGAAACTTTACATAATCATCTCAAACCTTTTTCATTTATTAATACAAGTATGTTACAATACAATGATCATGTTATGAAACTTTACATAATCATCTCAAGCCTTTTTCATTTATTAATACAAGTATGTTACAATACAATGATCATGTTATGAAACTTTACATAATCATCTCAAGCCTTTTTCATTTATTAATACAAGTATGTTACAATACAATGATCATGTTATGAAACTTTACATAATCATCTCAAGCCTTTTTCATTTATTAATACAAGTACATATGTTACAATACAATGATCATGTTATGAAACTTTACATAATCATCTCAAGCCTTTTTCATTTATTAATACAAGTATGTTACAATACAATGATCATGTTATGAAACTTTACATAATCATCTCAAGCCTTTTTCATTTATTAATACAAGTATGTTACAATACAATGATCATGTTATGAAACTTTACATAATCATCTCAAGCCTTTTTCATTTATTAATACAAGTATGTTACAATACAATGATCATGTTATGAAACTTTACATAATCATCTCAAGCCTTTTTCATTTATTAATACAAGTATGCTACTGTCCCCGTTGCATTGTCCGATGGCATGAGATCGTCCTCTTGTTCTGCTATAGAGGCCTCGCGACCGGCCGGGGTGGACTCGTTTTCGTTTTCTGCTGTGACTGTTGACGAGGTCTCGAGGGCTTTCCGGGACATCAAGTCTGCTGCGGTGGGTTGCGACGGTCTTGGCTCCATAATGTTGGGGCTCATTTTGTCATCTTTGCTTCCGGCTATAACCTTTATCATAAACGCTTCTTTGTCTTCTTCGGAGTTTCCTTTGGTATGGAAAGAAGCTAACATAATTCCCTTGGCAAAGAGGGCGGCACCTGCAACACCGAATGATTTCCGTCCTATATCGGTGCTTCCGTTGCTTTCTAAAGTAACCGAAAAACTGGTTTTTCATCAATTGAACTCCTTCATTGGAAGCCATAATTTGTACAATCCCCTGCAGTCTGGTTTCAGAAAGGGGCACAGCACCACGACTGCACTCCTGAAGATTACGGACGATATACGTTGTGCTATGGACAACACTCAGTTGACCATAATGGTGTTGCTAGATTTCAGCAGTGCCTTTAATGGCGTTGATTTCGATCTTCTTTTGTCGCGTTTGCGTGCCCTGAATATGTCAGACGGTGTTGTCAGATGGTTTGGTTCATATCTGAGCATGAGAAAGCAGAGGGTGATCTGCAATGACGTCGGCTCGGATTGGGTTCAACTACACGCAGGGGTGCCTCAGGGGTGCATATTATCCCCTCTTTTGTTTTCCATCTTCATCGGCCCCATCACTCAATATATCCGAGGATCATACCATCTGTATGCCGACGATTTGCAGATCTACACTCATTTCAAGCCACATAATGTCGTCGAATCTTTTGCTCTTATGAACAAAGATCTTCAGTACATAGCCTCGTGGTGTGAGCGGCATGGAGTCCTCATAAATCCCAAAAAATCACAGTCCATTGTTCTTGGAAGCTCCAGGCTTCTGTCCTCATTGAACTCTGGCTCCCTGCCCCCTCTATTTTTAAACGGTAACTTAATCCCGTTTTCTGACTATGTAAAGAATTTGGGGTTGTATATTGACAGTAAACTCTCTTGGGACAAGCAGGTGGATGAGCTGAGTAAGAAAATATTTTCCTCACTTCATGCACTTAGAAGACTTCAAAACTTCCTCACTTTTGACATCAAAAAACGTCTCATACAATCCTTGATCCACCCACTTTTTGACTACGCCGACATATCCTACCTGGATATGTCGGTGGAGGCTCAGTCCAGAATCGAACGTCTTCAAAACATGTGCATAAGGTATATCTTCTCGCTGCGAAAGTATGATCACATTTCAGAATACAGACATCAGCTTCAATGGGTAACCATGCGAGAGAGAAGAGACCTCCATACCCTCTGTTTGTTGTACAAAATACTTAATGACCCTTTATCCCCAAATTACCTCAAACAGAGATTCACCTTCCTCAGTTCGCACGAGCGATCGTTGCGATCTGATCAAAATAATTTGTTGCTCATTCCGCCCCACCGATCCGGATTCTACACTGACTCATTTACCGTTCATGCTGCTAGGCTGTGGAATCAACTTCCGATTTCCATAAGAGGCTCTCAGACAATTTACTTGTTCAAAAAGTCGCTGATGACACGATAAAATATTATTCCAATTTCAGAGGATCCCCTCCCTCCCTCCCTCTACCTCTTCTCCCTCCTTCTCTTCGGTCTGCTCTGTTATTTATTTAGATATTTTTTTTATTATTATTATTTATATCTTATCTATGTACCTGTTTATTATATTTTGGTATCAATAATTACTTTTGCAATAAGTCATTTTACTCACTCCATTATGTGTGATTTTTTCATGTATTTTTTATGTATTTAATTTATTTTTTATGTATTTATGTATTTTATAGAATAATTATATTGTCAACTGGGTTGACTGGCAGAGATCTTCTAAGATAAGTCCGCCCTTTGAAACGTACAAATATTTATCCTTACATTGTTATACAGACAGCAATAAAGCTTTTATTTATTTATTTATTTATTTATGTTACAATACAATGATCATGTTATGAAACTTTACATAATCATCTCAAACCTTTTTCATTTATTAATACAAGTATGTTACAATACAATGATCATGTTATGAAACTTTACATAATCATCTCAAACCTTTTTCATTTATTAATACAAGTATGTTACAATACAATGATCATGTTATGAAAGTTTACATAATCATCTCAAGCCTTTTTCATTTATTAATACAAGTATGTTACAATACAATGATCATGTTATGAAACTTTACATAATCATCTCAAGCCTTTTTCATTTATTAATACAAGTTTGTTACAATACAATGATCATGTTATGAAACTTTACATAATCATCTTAAGCCTTTTTCATTTATTAATACAAGTATGTTACAATACAATGATCATGTTATGAAACTTTACATAATCATCTCAAACCTTTTTCATTTATTAATACAAGTATGTTACAATACAATGATCATGTTATGAAACTTTACATAATCATCTCAAGCCTTTTTCATTTATTAATACAAGTATGTAACAATACAATGATCATGTCGTGAAATCAAATAAATGATTAAACAAACTTAAACAACTTTATGATTGCGTTATCCTAGTCGGGCCGAGACATAAAAATATTGGAACATTATGAAGCCGGAATACTAGTTAGGTATCCACCTAATGCCAAACTAATTAACAGAGTTTAATAATATCAAAACATTCTAATCCAATTAACCTCAAAAAAATGCCCGGAGCGTTCAAACCGCAAACACTTCCTGCCAAAATAATTTCAGATAAAAACAATTTAAAATTCATCGGTTCGATTATTGTTTCACATTGTTTATCGAGAAGTATCGTTTTATGAAATTTACAGGCCTCATAGTTGAGTTATATCCAAGATCACCAGGTGTACCAGAGGGCTGAGAAATCTCTTAGACCCTATAAAATACATGGAAGCATTCTGATCACCAACGCTAAGGAGACCTAGCAAAGTCAACTTCTAAAGATTAGGAATAAAAGTTGAAGCCTGCGATGGTTGTGATAATTTTTATACTGCAACTGGTAATGCGATTAATATACACGTTGAGCTCTGCTATCTTTTGACGAACTGACTTCTACGGACACATTGACTACCCTCGAAGATATCGATTCTTCCTTTTGCATTTGTATAGCCATCTATTCTCTCTGCAATGCAATTGTATAGCCATCTATTCTCTCTGCAATGCATTTGTATAGCCACCCATTCTCCCATTAAGAGAAGAAATCAACAAGTAGCTAACTCATATTTTGTATTAGGTATAGAATCTTCCGTCTTAAACATTTGGTTATGGAGACGGTATTATCCGAAAACCTGTTCATATTTTATTTATAAACTAGCTTTCCCGACAGACGTTGTCCTGTGGACCCTGTGGTCCTAACCAGAGGCGACCCGTTCATATGTGCATAATGTGCAGTGTGCACTGCGCCCCCAGAAACAAAAAAAACTAATAAAACAATTACATTAAAATAATATGTATTTCTAAAACCTACATATTTCATTCGTTTTCAAAGCTCAGGCAGGAGGAACGCGAGAATATAATATTATGCGCACATTTTTGTTGACTTTGTATGAAAATTATCTAAAACGCCCGAAACGGTGCAGGTGCAGTAGACAAAAATTAAGTTGTTAGATTTTTTTCATAGATGGCGTCGAGGACATCTTTTTCATACTAACTTTAATATCATATTTTATTTAATGTTTTATGCATTTTCAACATTTTATTAGTTACTAGCTTATACCCGTCTTGCTTTACGTTTTTGATTCCGATTGTCAGGCTTGATCGGTAGGTAATTAAACAGGTTCTAGTCTAGCTTCCCATTGCTTAACAGACCTCTATATTGTAGCTGTTTTACCGACCTCATAATATTATACGAACCTACCGACATAATTTGCAAGTTTTCATAGAGAGAGAGCTCTGTGGTTTGAATCTTAGCTACATTCCCTACACCCTGTGATAATTAATTAGGCATTCCACCCATAGAGGGTGATTTGTGCTATGTGTGATAAATGCAGCTGTCAAACTTCAAAATGGAGGAACTATTTTGCATTTTTTTTTTCATTAAATCTTTATTTATTGAGAATAATAAGATTTGAATAACATTTATATGTATAACAAATCAATCTACAATTATTTTATTACATTTTCATACCATAGCACCAAGATTCCATTCAACTTTTACATGAGTAATTTTGTTTCCAAAAGATGGCTTACTGTCTTTTTTGAGAAATTTGTATGAAGTTCCTAAAAAAAATGGATTTTTTTAAATAGCTCTAAATATATTAAAGTTAATGCAGCAAATTGTATTTAAGAACCTTCTACAGCATTTTGTACGGCTCTGGGCATATTAATATCTGACCTTAACGTCTGTTTTCTACGATTGATGCGCATTCAAAAATATAAACGGACTAAAATATTATGTAGATTCTGTTATCCGGAGCGGAGAAGAATTCAATAAATCAAACATCGAAAGAATCTGTTCAGCTGATCTCGAGTTATAAGTGTTCGCACTAGCCCGACTTTCATTTATATTATAGATTTTGTGATAGAACTATACAAGACTCTCATTTTTATTTTGAAATGGACTATCACCCAACATCCTCTGTCCAAAATATCGAATATCCAATCACACTGTATTTTGAGCAATCATCTTCTATATAATAATTCAGAAATGTTTGTCTGCTTTCTATCGTATATGTGAACATCACGCCTAAACGGCTGAACCGATTTCACTGATTCTTTTTTTGCCGTGTTGGCTTTTATTAGTAGAAGGTTTTTATGAAAGAAAAAATTAAGAAAGTTGCGTGGTAAATCTACATAATAATTTAGAAATGTTTTTTTATTAGCTTTTTACTTAATGTCATCGCATCACGCCTAAACGGCTGAACCGATTTCACTAATTCTTTTTTTGTCGTGTTGGCTTTTATCAGTAGAAGGTTCTTATGAAATAAAAAATTAAGAAAGTTGGGTGGTAAATTGGGAAATTAAATAAAACTCGCATTAGCCCCTCCTTCTCTATCTAAATAATAATTCAGAAATGTTTTTTTATTTTGCTTTTTACCGTATGTCATAGCATCACGCTCAAAATACAAATGCTACGTCAGATATGAATCTGCACAGAGCCGTGCAAAATGCCGGAGAAGGTTCTTTAATACAATTTGCTGCATTAACTTTAATATATTTAGAGCTAATTAAAAAACCATATTTTTAGGATCTTCATACAAAATTTTAATAAACATTAAAAGTGTCATTCTTCTTTTTCTGTGCTTATGTCAGTTATAGAGGTCTGCAAAGCAATGGGAAGCTAGACTAGAACCTGTTTAATTACCTACCGATCAAGCCTGACAATCGGAATCATAAACGTAAAGCAAGACGGGTATAAGCTAGTCTAATTAATAAATCATTCAATTATTCTGTTTTTAGGCGATCCCCACAAAAACAAAATGTTCATATCAATTTTGTCGACATTTGTAGATAATCTTTCGTGGGTTAGTTTGACATCAATATTTATTATTCTTATCAAATAATATGCAGAAAATAATCTAAACCGCAAATTAAATTTCGGTTAATGCGGTAAAAATAACTAAATGGTTACGCGAACGTCTACATCTACAAATTCGGATGACGAATATTTAGGCCGAGTTTTCCGCCTAAAAATTATCATTTCCAGACACCGTTTGTTCCATTTAAAAATCGAACATTAGCAATGAATTGTTAGTCATTAGTTGTTATTTTTTCTTTAGATCTAGTCCTGAAAAGTTCACAAGAATCTAGACATAATTAGAACGTTGTGTACCAACAAAGCCAATAGGCAATAAATATGAGACATTAACAAAAATGGATATAGTCATATCCTGGCGCCAAATACATAACAGCAGTCGCAGTCTTTAAATTTGGTTGCTCTCTTGTTCTCAATAATTTCCAATTTTTATCTCTATTTTTCATTTTATTATTAAATTTCTACTTGTTGCATATATGAGATTTTTCGACATGTTGAACATGTTGAGAATTCTCATGATTAGGAGTCTCGGAGACAAACATTACCACCTAATGGCGAGCGTTGTTAGCGTAAAGTGATCACACTAAGCCAGCCTTCGAAATAACAGTAGAAGACGGTCGTAAGCCCGTAGTGGTTTGTTCCATTTAAAAATCGAACATTAGTAATGAATTGTTAGTCATTAGTTGTTATTTTTTCTTTAATTTCCAGACACGTTTGTCCACACAAACAGTTTCTAAGAAGGGTAAAGTACGGAATTGATTTACCAAGTATCTAGTGTTTTTTTTACAGTGTAACACTTTGAGATGAATTTGTACTCAGTGGTGTAACATTAGATACAGAATTTCGCTTGTTTTGCGAAACCTATTTTCCCTCGCAAAACAACGTACCTACCTAATGTACAAAAATGCGTTCCATTTCGAAAAGTATTTTTTGTGCAATCCGTAATATATACCAATAATAATTATTTATGAACGCAACTTTTTTCCAATGCTTACACACAATTAGGTTGGCTGGAAGAGATCCTGCGGGATCAAGTCCGCCCTTTGACTCTAGTGAATGGATTGTATCAGGAATGTATTTTTAATTAAGGTATGGCTTGTAACGCAAGCTTGGAAATACATTTAAGAGTGCATTTACAGCGATAGAACATAGAACCAGAGCTGGAAGTAGAGTATATTTTTCTTGATCGTCGATATAGACACTAATCTGTCATCGCTTAATTAGTTCTTGCTTGTTATTATTTCAATGGTATCCAATATCAACCATAAAAGAAAGTATGCTCTGTTTCTATAGATTCGGCTCTGTGTTCATTTGGTTTAAGGGCACATTGACACCTAATTGCCCCTTATTCGAAACATTCGTTCTACTTATTATGTTTGTTATCTAACTAATATTTTAATCGAAACGTGTTTAGTTAGTTAAACTTGAGATCAATCCAACATTCTTGAACTTGACACATGTCTACATTTTGAACTGACATTTAACAATCCCATTGTGTTCATTTTTCAGTCAATCACAGACCCGCATCGTTCACTTGGATCTGATCCAAGATATTTTGTCTTGACGGTTTTTTTTTTATATTATTTATGACTTTGTTTTACTAGGTCGTCTTTATAAAAAATAATAAACAGATGCCGCAGAATATAAACAAACTAAAATGGTGTCCATCCGGATTTATCGTAACATTTTTGCAAAGGCGGCTTATCTCAAAAACAGAGTACACTATCGCGTTTTCAAGTCATTGATATTGCGTAGAGCGACAAATCCTCGAAAAGAGGACTGTGCAGTGTACCTAGCCCTATTGCGTTTCCGTGACATTTGCGCTCGCAAACAAAATTTTGTATAGAAACGTGTGTATAGCGTCCCCGCAGAAAATTTCGGAAAGCGCCACAGCCCGTTCAAAATTCCCGTGAGTTTCTCACTTACGTTAGTGACTAAAATTCGGAATAAAGGTACCTACTCTTCTTTCACCCTTCAGACCATCTTATCAAGTGTTGCGTTCTTTTAAAACAATGCTGAGGAATTTGGACATGGTTTGAGAGGAGCCCATTGACACAGCCTCATAAACTTCTTGTGCTGCATTCGGTGATACTGGAAAAATATCATAATCAACTTCGAAATAATCGTCTCTGTTGGCTCTTGAAATCAGCTCTTTCGTACTTAATTTGTATTTTCTACGGGTTTTGGTATCTTCTTCCGTTATTGCGTTTGTCTGCAGTATCCTACCACATTGCATCACCCAGGTTCTTATTGTTCTTCCTATGTAAATATGAATGACAGGACCAATGACACTGGGCGATTCACAGTAATAGTTGATGGTCTTGGTTTTCTCTACCTACCCATACCATCTTTAGTGGTATTCTTCTAATTTTCTATGTATGTCGGTAGCTTCCAGACCGTCACATCTCACATATGCGTGAACTTATTATCTTTGGTAAATTACACATTCATTGTATATTCACCTACATATTATACGATCAAGAGTACGAAAATAAATTAAGAGTTGTGATAATGATGTATAGAGTATGATTGATTCCGCTTGAGATCGCTTGAACAAAGCAAACAATCATGTAATTGGCATCAGACAGCTAATGGTCATATGGTCAAAATAAGAGTATACAATTACAAGGGTAAACAAATTTGGCAGACGAGAAGACACATCATTGTACCCACCACAAAGACCAAACTGGTATGGGTAATGTTTGAACAAGTCTCGATAAAAAATTGGGCAAACACACGCATACATAAACATTCCAATATAATATTATATTCATTTCATATACGTAACTATTCGCTGAAGTAAACAATCAAGTGATTTTGTAGCTGGTGTATTTTGCAGTTTCCAATAGCTTTCTTTGTTAAGCATTCATATCCATTAATGAACGTTTTTTTGAAAGAAGGTCAAGGTGTCGTGTACCCCTTGTATCACCGTGACCAGAATAGATCTATTGTGATGTCTTTCGATGTTTCAACTTACTCTCAATGCCGATGTGAGTCAAAATTCAATAGTGGTCCTCCAATTACACGGCTTCTTTTGTGAGCCAGTGCATTACAGTAACGTCAGTTGCAGAGGATGTCTAGAACAGAATCTAGAAGCTGGAGTATCTGATAGTCTTATTGGACCTGCATTGTCCAGTTAAAGCTTGAGGTGGTGAACTTCTGCCAGAACCCTATAATCAATTCCTTCACATGTTTCAACCCTGTACTCTTTGATTATTAATGAACATATTATTCCTCCCTCTTAGATTCCAATCCTCTGTATCCTGAGCCAATCCATCTATCTGCCACCAACAACGTTTCTGAAGTCATCAGAGTAATTTCTTTCGTCTTGCCTGAGGTTTGCCAACTCTTCTCCGACCACTTGCTTAACGTCATTATAGAATTTGTTTGGTCCATCAGCTGGCGCCAGAAACACTTTTGTTTGACAACCTTTGCCCCACGTCAGTGACTCCTGTTTTCTCTCGTATCCAATTATTTAGCATCCCGCTTAATGAGATACCTTGATTTCTTATGTTGTAACATAGGTTATTTATTTATTATTATTTGGGAGAATACTAGGATGTCACACGAAGAACACACATCCATTCAAAGCACAGAACTCGTAGATGATCGACCTGTAAAAATAACGCATCCAAGGCAAACCACAAGATTGTTTTTGATAGATTAACGGATTCCTGTTTCAATAAGTTTTGAATATTTCAATGTGTAGTGAAGTCATCAAAATATGATTGATAGTTAATAATTACATTATCTAAATGGAATGCCAGAAATAAAAACGGCATCTCAAACATTAACCAACACTTGACGCGCCATTTAACGTCCTCCGAATCTTTTCATCTTTGGTTATTATTACTAACTAATGGTGAACTATGTTGAAAAAAAAAAACAGAAGTATTTTTATGTACAGATTGTGAAATGTTTTTATACGAAACCATTATTCTTTTCTGAACGCCAATACAAGATGTCTGGTTGGATTTGTTACGGGGATTGATTCGTCATGGCTCCACGTGATTAAGGATCTTTTTATTATCACTATGTTTTCGTCTCAATCAACTTGAGCTTCAAATTGCTTACTTAGATACTTTGTTCATTTGTTAAATCAGTAGATACTTGAACAACGTTAATATCATTAAAATAGTTGTGGTCCAGATGCTCTCCATCTTAAAACATACTCTTTTATTGGAAGAATCCATTAATTGAATTATATCTCTCCACTCCAGGGATTCGAACGTTCGATTTAGTATGTGAAACGGTTATTTGTTTAAACCGTAAATCACAAAATCAACGGAATACTGCTGAAATTGGCATCCCGATAATAAATTGAATCCAAAGTTCACTGTACAGATGTTAAATAGTAAGGGACTGAAAATTGATCCTTGTGGAATACCTCTATACATTATAATATTTTCACGATTTCCGGTAATTCAATTAAAATTATATTCATGTTGAAATTGTTTTGTCAGGATGTGAAGATTGAATAAGCATCTTTCGGGCAATTAGCAGTGTGAGGTATATTTTGCACTGATCTAGATTGCTACTGAATCCCCTCGCAAATATTATAATATATAATATATTATATTCCCTATTGCTAAAATAGAGATAAAAATATATGTGCTTATTAACCACACTATAGAAATAATGTAAGCCTACAGATATTTTAGTTTAAAAAATGACACTTTTCTGCCCTTTTGTAAGTTCAACAAGTGGACATGAGCCAGAAACACGTTGGTTTTTATTTTTATCTATCGTTCGAAAATAATGCAGACAGGTGAGCTGGGAATTATTAATGAGAGCAAAAACTTGAGTAAGATTCACGCAGAGATATAGAAAAAAAACAGATGCGACTTACTTTTAAACCAGCACTTGATATGCCCAAGATTAGGCTTGAAAGGAGAATCTATCGGAACTGCTGGCAGAATATCCACGATGATGGCTGACAGAGTGAAGGCTGTGGATCCACCCCAGGCGTAGATGGAGTACCAGATGAACTTTCTCCTGTCTTTATCACGTTTGGTTCCTTTGCTAGTGGGTCTTATGGCGCTGAAGGTGTACGACATGTCAATACACATGATGTTCAGCCAGAAGAAGGAAGCCAAAAAGGAAAACTGCATCAGGTACCCTGAAAAAATATGAAATATTATGAATCAAATGTATACATTTTTTCCTTACATCAAACATAAATAAGCTTAGTACCACAGATTTGAATAACTATAATAATTATAGTAAAAAAAGAGGAAATTTGATCTTCAATTATTGAAGATCAAATTTCCTCAACTGTAAAGTTCAAAGTGGTTGGCAGCCTAGCTCTTAAGTCATCAACTTTCGTATTAATGTTCTGAAGGTCTTGGGTATGAACCTCGGAGCGGTTTATTTCAATTTATAGACCAAAGAGGCCGCTTTTTTATTACTAAGCGAAGGATGCCATTTCCTGCATTGGATCGAAAAAGCTTCTAAGCAAATTAATAACTAAGGTTTATTCTAAAATTTCAGTAAAATGTTAGGTTTGATGTAATTTAGAGTTATTATCATATTAGTAATTTCCAATTCATACCTTAAATTCATCAACATCTTATATATAAAAACAAGTGTTACGGTGGTTTTTACCATACTCTTCAGAAACGGCTCGACTGATTTTTGTTATTTTTTCTATAATGTAGTATGAGAATGTACATTTCATACCGCTGGCGGGCTGGGTGCCGATTCCAGATTTTTTTCTGTTTTCCTTTGTAATTATATTTTATTTGGCATCAACAACCCCAAACTTTCTCGCCTATCCATCCTCCCATTTTCTATCATGTATACGATGGTTTGCCCTGTGCTGTTTCATGTAATCCAAGAAGATGGAGGATGTACATAATTTGACGACTGAAGCCAGGTTATGGCTGAGGAACTAAAGTCTTTTCATATATCCCCTACATATATACCCTAGTGTGTATGTGCGTGTATGCCTATATAAAAAAATTAACAAATAATAAAAAAATATATAAAAATAATAAAAAATTTAATAAAAAAAAAATATATATATATATATATATATATATATATATATATATTTTTTTTTTTTTTTTTTAAATCATTTACTTATTTATCGGTGTTAGGGAGGGTGTGTGTGTGTGTAAAGAATATCGTAACTACTTATATGTGATTTTATTTTATTCTAATTAGCTATAGATTTGTTTGTAAATTGCTATCTTAATTAAGTTTTAAATTAAGTTTTTTTTAATTTCCCCATACACAAGTTTTTAACTTTAAATGGGGCATATAAAATTCACATTTATTTGTTATTGTATATTTTTTTTATGTAGATACCTATGTGTCTTTATTTGAATATATTTTTCATTAATAAAAAAATATTAATATATGCGGGAAGAAACTGGTCGAGAGCAGTGCAAAATTGTAAAAGGTGGAAAAATATAGAAAAGGCCTACATCACATCCAGTAGGTAGTGGAGGAACGGCTGACAAAGAAGAAGATATATGTGTATACTGTAAACATATATGGAAAGGATGGCGATTCACTATATTGACTTAATTAAAAATGAAATTAATCTACTTATAAAAATGAAATTAATCTACTAGTTACTAAGTTAACACAAAGATTTTTGGTTTTGAGGCGGGACAAAGTTCAACGGTATAGCTAGTATTTTTTTTTCATTTTCACATTTTTCATCAGAAACCTACGGCAGGTATCAAACAGAATATTTCTACAACTCTACGAATTAATTAGGTATGTAGCATTGAAACATGTTGAAATGTATAAACAATATTACTTTATTAGACCGTTTCCAAGTAGGTAGATTATTTTTTTTTAATTATTTGATTGACAACAAGGTGAATAAAAATTATTTATTTCATAACTTCGATGGTGGGTCTCCAACATAAAAGGTTGATATGCTATATTTTTATTTTTAAGACTAAATTTCACATTAAAAAAATATGTTTTGGGTATATCATAAATAATACAGTTAAACAATATTTTAGAAATTTCTTCCGACAAAGGTTTCACGAAAAAGCATTGTGACGAAAGAAACTAACATTCGTATTGTTCTTAAAGTGTTAAAAAACTAGGAACTGAATAGGATATTGTCTTAAATTTCGGATGTTTTAAAAAGGGTACAAATTATTGAGGGTAATAAAATATAACTGTAGCAGGAATAATATTCTAGAAAGTCCTTAATGGCACTCGGTTTATTTTCAAAACAAGAGGGACCATAAATGAACGCTTTCTAAATCAATAAAAATATTGAACATGGGTCGGTTTTTGAGTTTGGACAATGACGAAAAAAACGGCATCGAAAAATAAAATAATTTCTGAATGCTCCTAAATATAAACAATGAGTTAGGAGTTGACAATAGTTTATAATATAATAGGTGAATTTTGTAAGGATTGAAGAGACAATAAGTACAGTAAATAATCTGTTAAACACATGTTTATCTATGTCGCAAGTGTGTAGAAACGAGTTAGGTACTTACATTAGGTACAGTAAGGAAGCCGTTCGATAAAATAAATTATACACAAAAATTGCATTTCTAATTGGAATAATTGTAAATTTTAATCGCAGACCTGTCACACCTTGTTTAGATTAAAGTACCCTTGATACAGAATGTAAGACTTAATTTATATAAGATGTCACCCATGTATTTCCTTGTAATTCTTCATAAATAATTATTGTGTACTTGAAAGATGTAATTTTAATAGTAAATCTTGTATACAGACTATAATTAAATTGTCCTTGATCATGAATCAATTAATCTCAAGGGATATTCTCAAGTTTGTTTAAGATAAGGAATTAATGATATTCAGTCGACTTTTATTTGGAGGACATAGCATGTTTCGAATTGGAAAATGTGTAATTTTTTTAAATGAGTAATTTTAATGTTAAAAAATAACGTCAGCCAGTAGGTACTGAGCTCTTGGTGTAATAAATGAAATAATATCGAAAAACTCACATCCCTTTATCAATGTAATTAATAATAATAATAATGCTTTGTCTTAGTAGTATGGTTGAGGCCAAGGATCCTCCAGTGATACATTGTAATTAAATTGTATATACATATTATCTATATTTGTAATTTTTTTACTATAATTAAGAAATTACTTTGCAATTAATTAAGAGATTGAATTAGTCGACCAAGTTATAGTTGTAAGTTATTTTTTTTATAATTTAGATATTTAGTTTCATAATTTTATATTATGCACACCCCAAAAATACAAATTTCCCTGTAAGTACTTATTAAATAATTTAAATAATAATCACTTATTTAAAAAAAAAAAAAAAAAAATATGAATTAATGTATAAAATAGAAAGTAGGTAATTATGTATGCAACTATGTAATTAATTTAATAGATGATTATTTTTCATTATAATCGTCATTGCGTTCGATGGGGCGTCAAAAATAACGTTGAGGAAGCCGGATAGTACAGGAGAGATGATCAGATGGTACACTTTGCCCGAGTCCATAAATCATCTAGAAAAGGCGTGCAGTCGTGCACCCACACCGAGTGATGCGACGAATCACGGAGATCACAGAATGGTCCCACCACCGAAAGCAACCCCCACATTGGCCGAAAGGGGTTGGTTTGCTGGAAGGCCTATATAACCCAATATGAGGTCCCAGCACAGACAGTTAATAGTTGACAGACGGTTGACAGTTAATAGTCCTGACGGTGAGGGAGGCACCTGCCTTCGGGCAGGGTGCCCTTGGACACGTACGCAAATATAATTCGGGTCGGAGTGAAGTAATACGAACCTTGTTGTGTGAAAATCCTAGAGACAATAATAATTATTAAAAAAAATGAATAGTTTCGTTCGAGAAGAGATGTTTTGTTCAAAGTGAATAGTGCGCGACAGTTACTAAGGGGAGAAGACGAGGCAGCCTGATCGATGGCTGAGAGACTCACACAGAGGGTGGAGAGTTCCCCAGGATGCGCCCGGAAGGGAAGAGTACGGGCAAGAAGCTTGAAGCCATAATTATTGTAAGTCGTCAGATCTTTTACAAAAATGTATAATGCTCAGTGGAGGACGCCAGGACCACTAATCCTCGCCCAGCCCAGGTGGCGATGTCCCTACTTGATGGGGTGCCGACAAGGATGCATTTCAAGTGGACCATAAATCGCCGGCCGTCAGGGCCTTGTAAATAATTTTGTTTGGACATTACAATTTTTTGCATACCTAACTTAAGTTTATGTTTTTATTATTTTCATAAGTATTTACTTATTGTAATCATATTCTTCTTTCTTGGGGTGTGACATCTGTTAGGATGAATTCATGTTTTTTTTTTCTTCCTTGTAATAAGTCGTAATACGTAAGTTAGTTTTATTTTTTTTAGTTAGATTTTTATTATTACTAATTTCTTAATTTAACTAATTTCTTGACCAACATATTGATTTATTTTTTTTTGTTTATTTTAAAGAAATAAAGTAAGGATTATTGGTCGTTGTACTTACCCAAATCGGTAATTTGATTTGATAACTCCATGCATGCATCCCTCTATCAGTCACTAGCTTACCAGAGAGAGAATGTTTGTTGATATAGAGGTAGTGTGGTCCTCGGTGAAGACTGAGCTAGCCACAGGGCATTTTCGGGGACCAACTACCGCCCCTCTCGGTTAGGAGATTTAACTGAGAGGGTGGAGAGAGAGGAAGGAAGAGACAGACCCCCTTTGTGCTCTGATCTCTCTCCCTCTTGTTGCAAAAGAGGTGTATCAAAGTGGCGGTCCCAACGTCGGGCTTTGCTTGATTAGCATGCTAGTAGTAGCACCCACCGCGGTGTGAAAACAGCAAATTTTCGCGTCAAGCACGGACCTGGGTGTGTAATGCTTTACAGCAGGTACACGAGTTTGAATCTCTCTCTGGAGCGCGATATGGGTGACGTGAGTGGATGCCATGGACGGGCGTGTAATGTACGCGGTTACATTACTATTGATTAGGGTAGACCGGTTGTTTTATTGTAAATTCGGAAAATGTTGTAGTGTACACGGCTATTTTAGAATTATTGTGTTAGAGTGGTAGGATTTAATGTAGAGAAATATATGACGTTATGGGGAATGTGTAATGCTTACGTTTGCATTACGTTAGATAAGGGTAGATCGAAATTTTTGTTGTGAATATCCGGTGGATATAATGTATGTGTATTTGATTTTGTTTTTTTGAGCTATGTGTTAGCAAGCTATAGGCTATTTTGTATTTTGGGCTATGCGTAAACAAGCTACAGTGGGCTGTTGAACCCCAGATTGCCGCTATAGGGGCAATAGGTATATTATACGATGTCGGTTATAGAGACGCGTAGAAGGGACCTCCACACAGGTGCGAATGTTACTATTGCTCGGTACTTTGATCGGCTTCCGTAGACCTTGGGAAAGCGAGATGTGACTAGTATTTGGAAGAAAAAGTTTTGAGAATGTGATTTGATTGTGAGTCAGGAATTGTATCCGTGTAGGCCGGATTAGAGGCGAAGTGAAGCGCGGGTTAATGCGTGAAGAAACCAAGCTTGTAGTAGATGGAAGGGGAGTACAGGTTGCTGGTAATGCAACATTATGTGTACAAATTGTGAATAGTAGATAAATTAAATTTCGGATATTTTTAAAGATGAATAGACCAATATGATATTAATTGGGTATTGTGTTACTGGTAGTTAGTACGTGTATAAAATAGTGAATTAGATATATGTACATAGGTATTTGATAATATAAGGTACGAAGGGTCGCACACGAAATAGGATTATGTATTTTGTGAATAGGTTATTATATTAGCAAGTTAGGTAGATAGATAGTTTGTAGATGGTTGTCAAAATTACGTTTATAATCATAGGTATTGTAATTGTTATTTAGATATTAGGTCAAGTGAATATGTTTAATTTTAGGGGGATTTATGACTTCATTTAAAAGGTTGATCTATTTAAGGAGATAGGTATTATTGTTTAGTGTGTGTGCACCTATAATTGAATGGGTGAAGATTCACATAGGAGTATAGTTGAGGTGTACTCAACATCTTTGATGTTTTTGGAGTAGGTACGTAAATTTACGGGTAGGTATGTATATCAAATTACGCGTAGTTTTTTTTGTTCAGAAGTTGATAGTAAAGCGCAGTGTGTAGATTATTTGCTTGTTTCGCTTTAGTTTTGGTACCAGGGTTGTTCAGATGCGCGATACAGGTTGAGCGCTAGTTAGTATGGATAGGTATTTAGGAAGTTCGTGTGTCTCTAGTTGGGTAGGTTAATGTGAAAACCGAAGGCTAGAACGGGGAGGTTTATGTGGAAACCGAAAGATAGGTTGACGTCTGAAGCGAAGGATAAACTGATGTGAGGGCCTGAAGATAGGCTGGATGAGCCGGATGATAGGCTGGAGGGTGATGTGTGAGCCGGATGATAGGTTGAAATGAGAGCTGACGGATAGACTGAAGTGAGGATTGAAAGCTAGGATCAAAAGGGCTGTTGAGGGATGGATAACAGTGGATACCAAGACGAATACGGGATAAATAAAGAAAAGTTATCAGAGGGTTTCTTTCGCTTTGAGACTGGGATGTGCCGGAGACAGTAGACCCCTTTCTTATATAGTAAAGTGGACGTGAATAAAAATACCTACCTGTAATTATAACGATGTAATAGTGGACGAGAGAGAAATTTTTGTAGCGTTTGGTAAGAATAATTCGTATTATAATAATCATATTTTAATGTTGTGCGTAGTTGATATTATATTAGGATAGTGATAGCTTGGTCGACTCAGAAATTAAGTGTTTCTTTTTCCCTTTTTGTTTTTACGTGTTAATAATTATTATTGATAATGTCTTTTTTGTGCATTGTTTTGATTAAGAAGTGACGTAAGGGGTTAGGTGTTGTAACTGGTAATCCGATAAGGAATAGAGAGTTCACACAGGTGTTTTGTACATACCTTACACGTAGTAGGACTTAACTAGGTACACGTAATGTAAATATTTTGTAGATTTTTAGTAATTAGCCAACAGATAGATTGGGTCTAGAGGAAGATATTGGTACAGCCCGTTGTGTACCTGTAGCTTGGTCTACGGTTCAGTTTATAGTTTCAATTATGGATACTGTGAATAGAGAAGGCAGGCAGATGGAGTTCATTGCGATTGTTTTAATGTTTTTTTTTTTTGAATAGTTGTGATTAGGTATCATAGTGTTAGAATGTTATGATATGATGGTAGACTCGGGTTAGTGCCGTGAAAGCACGGTGCAGAAGAAACGTAAAACTCACATAGGGTGTAAGATTTAGGTTAGTAGTATTTAGTTTGGTAGACTAGAAGAAAATGTTCACTGGGGGAATCGCTAGGTAGAATAGGTTCAGTATCGTTTTAGTAAGCATTGTTTCAGGGATTTTCGTGCTAGATTGATTTCAGAATAAGTTGGAGGGTAGATGCGTTAATAATATATAGGTGGGTGGATATAAATAGTGTTGCGTGTTCTTTTGTAACCTGGTCCAGGACAGATGATAGGGTAGTCGGTACGTTTGCGTCGTAGTGGGGATAATGAGTGGAATGGCTCGAGTGGTAACTGGTGATGTAGCAGGACTCCGTGAGGCAACAGAATGACTCGCTCTTCTGGTCCAGTTCAGAGGGGAATTGGACACGGCCTGGAGGTTTGAGAGAAAGGTTACGGTTAGGTGAGAGCTCCGTGAGGCAACAGAATGACTCGCTCTTCTGGTCCAGTTCAGAGGGGAATTGGACACGGCCTGGAGGTTTGAGAGAAAGGTTACGGTGAGGTGAGAGCTCCGTGAGGCAACAGAATGACTCGCTCTTCTGGTCCAGTTCAGAGGGGAATTGGACACGGCCTGGAGGTTTGTGGAAAAGGTTGCGAATAGGTGAGGACTCCGTGAGGCAACAGAATGACTCGCTCTTCTGGTCCAGTTCAGAGGGGAATTGGACACGGCCTGGAGGCAGAGGAAAGTGTAGGTCAGGGCAAGATAAGTGAGGGATGTTCGTACGGAACAGGTGTAGGAGGCGTGAGGATAGGTATGAGGAAAAGTTGCGAGTTTGGACCCGAAGTAGGGAATCTGATCAATTCCCAGGGGGGTTAGTTGTTTTGGTTAAAGAAGGAAAGGCGATGAGTGCAGGTAAATAGTTAGGGTTAGGACAGGTGTAGCAAGGACACGTAAACGAGTTCAGGGGTTATCCACCAGCACTTGAGGGAGTTGTGTTAAAATAAAAATGAAGGGATTGAATGACAGTAAATTCGTAAATTCGGGTTATTGAGGGATAGTTTATTTTTAGTTTGATGTATCCAGTTAATTAGCGAAGTCAACGTACATACGTGGAATTAGTAGCATATACATAGATAGGAGAGTCACGGGCTTATAAGATCTTAAGGATGCATGTTATATTCCTTACCATTTGGGATTATAACAGAGAAACGTAAGACATAACAAATGGTTGGCGCCTAGGGAAAATCGAGGGATAGTGATGTTGCTAATTATGTGATTACGTATGAATCTGTAATTCTATAAAGTGAAATTTAGTCTTTTTGAAGGGGGGCGACTTGATATGCTATATTTTTATTTTTAAGACTAAATTTCACATTAAAAAAATATGTTTTGGGTATATCATAAATAATACAGTTAAACAATATTTTAGAAATTTCTTCCGACAAAGGTTTCACGAAAAAGCATTGTGACGAAAGAAACTAACATTCGTATTGTTCTTAAAGTGTTAAAAAACTAGGAACTGAATAGGATATTGTCTTAAATTTCGGATGTTTTAAAAAGGGTACAAATTATTGAGGGTAATAAAATATAACTGTAGCAGGAATAATATTCTAGAAAGTCCTTAATGGCACTCGGTTTATTTTCAAAACAAGAGGGACCATAAATGAACGCTTTCTAAATCAATAAAAATATTGAACATGGGTCGGTTTTTGAGTTTGGACAATGACGAAAAAAACGGCATCGAAAAATAAAATAATTTCTGAATGCTCCTAAATATAAACAATGAGTTAGGAGTTGACAATAGTTTATAATATAATAGGTGAATTTTGTAAGGATTGAAGAGACAATAAGTACAGTAAATAATCTGTTAAACACATGTTTATCTATGTCGCAAGTGTGTAGAAACGAGTTAGGTACTTACATTAGGTACAGTAAGGAAGCCGTTCGATAAAATAAATTATACACAAAAATTGCATTTCTAATTGGAATAATTGTAAATTTTAATCGCAGACCTGTCACACCTTGTTTAGATTAAAGTACCCTTGATACAGAATGTAAGACTTAATTTATATAAGATGTCACCCATGTATTTCCTTGTAATTCTTCATAAATAATTATTGTGTACTTGAAAGATGTAATTTTAATAGTAAATCTTGTATACAGACTATAATTAAATTGTCCTTGATCATGAATCAATTAATCTCAAGGGATATTCTCAAGTTTGTTTAAGATAAGGAATTAATGATATTCAGTCGACTTTTATTTGGAGGACATAGCATGTTTCGAATTGGAAAATGTGTAATTTTTTTAAATGAGTAATTTTAATGTTAAAAAATAACGTCAGCCAGTAGGTACTGAGCTCTTGGTGTAATAAATGAAATAATATCGAAAAACTCACATCCCTTTATCAATGTAATTAATAATAATAATAATGCTTTGTCTTAGTAGTATGGTTGAGGCCAAGGATCCTCCAGTGATACATTGTAATTAAATTGTATATACATATTATCTATATTTGTAATTTTTTTACTATAATTAAGAAATTACTTTGCAATTAATTAAGAGATTGAATTAGTCGACCAAGTTATAGTTGTAAGTTATTTTTTTTATAATTTAGATATTTAGTTTCATAATTTTATATTATGCACACCCCAAAAATACAAATTTCCCTGTAAGTACTTATTAAATAATTTAAATAATAATCACTTATTTAAAAAAAAAAAAAAAAAAAAAATATGAATTAATGTATAAAATAGAAAGTAGGTAATTATGTATGCAACTATGTAATTAATTTAATAGATGATTATTTTTCATTATAATCGTCATTGCGTTCGATGGGGCGTCAAAAATAACGTTGAGGAAGCCGGATAGTACAGGAGAGATGATCAGATGGTACACTTTGCCCGAGTCCATAAATCATCTAGAAAGGGCGTGCAGTCGTGCACCCACACCGAGTGATGCGACGAATCACGGAGATCACAGAATGGTCCCACCACCGAAAGCAACCCCCACATTGGCCGAAAGGGGTTGGTTTGCTGGAAGGCCTATATAACCCAATATGAGGTCCCAGCACAGACAGTTAATAGTTGACAGACGGTTGACAGTTAATAGTCCTGACGGTGAGGGAGGCACCTGCCTTCGGGCAGGGTGCCCTTGGACACGTACGCAAATATAATTCGGGTCGGAGTGAAGTAATACGAACCTTGTTGTGTGAAAATCCTAGAGACAATAATAATTATTAAAAAAAATGAATAGTTTCGTTCGAGAAGAGATGTTTTGTTCAAAGTGAATAGTGCGCGACAGTTACTAAGGGGAGAAGACGAGGCAGCCTGATCGATGGCTGAGAGACTCACACAGAGGGTGGAGAGTTCCCCAGGATGCGCCCGGAAGGGAAGAGTACGGGCAAGAAGCTTGAAGCCATAATTATTGTAAGTCGTCAGATCTTTTACAAAAATGTATAATGCTCAGTGGAGGACGCCAGGACCACTAATCCTCGCCCAGCCCAGGTGGCGAT
Source organism: Mystacides longicornis (assembly GCA_963576905.1). Taxonomy (NCBI): domain Eukaryota; kingdom Metazoa; phylum Arthropoda; class Insecta; order Trichoptera; family Leptoceridae; genus Mystacides; species Mystacides longicornis. Next base: position 25,963,966 of record OY756428.1, read on the forward strand.
GTCCCTACTTGATGGGGTGCCGACAAGGATGCATTTCAAGTGGACCATAAATCGCCGGCCGTCAGGGCCTTGTAAATAATTTTGTTTGGACATTACAATTTTTTGCATACCTAACTTAAGTTTATGTTTTTATTATTTTCATAAGTATTTACTTATTGTAATCATATTCTTCTTTCTTGGGGTGTGACATCTGTTAGGATGAATTCATGTTTTTTTTTTCTTCCTTGTAATAAGTCGTAATACGTAAGTTAGTTTTATTTTTTTTAGTTAGATTTTTATTATTACTAATTTCTTAATTTAACTAATTTCTTGACCAACATATTGATTTATTTTTTTTTGTTTATTTTAAAGAAATAAAGTAAGGATTATTGGTCGTTGTACTTACCCAAATCGGTAATTTGATTTGATAACTCCATGCATGCATCCCTCTATCAGTCACTAGCTTACCAGAGAGAGAATGTTTGTTGATATAGAGGTAGTGTGGTCCTCGGTGAAGACTGAGCTAGCCACAGGGCATTTTCGGGGACCAACTACCGCCCCTCTCGGTTAGGAGATTTAACTGAGAGGGTGGAGAGAGAGGAAGGAAGAGACAGACCCCCTTTGTGCTCTGATCTCTCTCCCTCTTGTTGCAAAAGAGGTGTATCAAGGTTCATACAAAAAATCCTTTTGCATGTATTAGTTGTTAAGTGTAAGCAATCAAAAAAATATTTTTGTAACAATTATAAGCAATTACATCAAATTTATTGATAATTTTTGTGTATTTTATTCATTCAAAATTGTGCCCTGAAGTTGTTTTTAGAAATCTAAAATATAATTGTTGATAATTATTATTGCTCGAACAATAATTGCTGTTTGTCATTTATAATTTATTTTATGTTATTCTACTAATATTTATTATTATTTACCCGTAAATTATTTAACAGCAGAAATATTGCTATTTTAAAACCATAAGTATTAATAAAAAAAAATATCGCTATTGCTCGATCTATAATAATTGTTGTTTATCTATTTTTATTTTATTTATTCATTATTAATTCTATTTTATTCTTGAAACATTAAAAATTTACACGTATATTATTGTAAATATGTGTGCATTCCTGGTGGAAAAACTAGAGGTCGACCAGTGCTCGAAATTCAACCATAACTTATTTAAATTCTCATAGGTACTACATAACATTGCAGTAGTGTTTGTAATGTTTTTTTTATTGATTTAATCTATTTTTATGCATAATTTAAAAAAATATTTGCATTCGCCACTCCTTCTCTATATACTTATGTACACTATAAGTGTGCGAATTTCATACTCCTCCGAGCGCGCAATATTCGTAAAGTTTTTCCTTCACGTATAAATATATAGATAAAGTAATTTAAATAAAACAATTAAGTTTGTAATTCCAAAAATTATTTCATGCCCTAACTAAGTTTCGCAGTTTCAGGTCCTGCGCAAGGTTCTTCCACAGATGACAAAGAAACTTCGATCTGTGGTCATGCAGGCTGTTTCTTTGTCACCTGTGACCATGCAGGACATGTGAAATAGAATATTATTTGTTGAACATGTTGAGAATTCTCATGATTAGAAGTTTCGGAGACAAACATTACCACCTAATGGCGAACGTTGTTAACGTAAAGTGATCACACTAAGCCAGCCTTCGAAATAACAGTAGAAGATGGTCGCATTTAAACATCGAACATCAGTAATGAATTCTTACCGTCTTAGTCATAAAAAAATTGTTAATCGTAAGATTACGTATAACTCACCGATCAGTTTTTTTTACTTAATTTATAAAAATATATTTTATCCGAGTTTGTTATGTATGAAGATGACATTTCATACAAAATTTTGTGAACAAAGAAAATAGTAGCCCGGCAACGCGAGTGCTTACAACCTATGTCAGATTTGAATGATTTCGACTAGGTGCCATACCTTATTTTTTAATTTTTTATTTTATATTATCAAAATATTGTTAAGTCCTTATAAAATCACACGAAACCTTTATGTTTGATCAATTCAATTTTAATATTTGTACCTACTTTGTAAGTACTCTTTGAATATTTTCTTCAAAACGTCATTATATTTATCATAAATTTAGTTGGTGCATCATGGTTGTAAGACCTCGATGATTACGGGAATGCAATATTTGCTTTATTTGTTAAAAAAATATATTATTAAAATGATAAACAAAAACAAAATGGACCAAAATATGAAGGGAGAACCTAATTGGACGGGAAAAAAACTTAAAAACACTATATTTATAACAGAAAGCGTTGTTGTACACTCGAAACCATTGTCAGTTGACATAAAATCCAATATGGCGGGCTAAAATCTGCAGAGATCAGCTCGCAATCAATCGATATGGGTTAAACTATCTCGACAACGGCTTGATCGCAAATTTTCTACCGCTGATGGGCTCTTTTTTTCCACTGATCGGAGTTTTTAAATAAAGCAGTTGGAGTTTTTAGTTGTTACATATTCGAGAAAATTATTTGTTTTACAGCAGAAATATCATAATAATATTCAATAATAAATTATTTTAATCCCATATAAATGTCAAACGACGAAAATCTCACAAGACAAAATAACCGAAAACATATTTCGCAAGGCACGTAAAAGGTTTCATACGACATAATTATACGAAACATGTTCAATACGACATAATTTCACGGAATATTATCAAAAAAAGGTTCGGAGTTTCAGAAGGTGTTGGGAAATTTTAAGACCACAGCTAAACGCTTCACATTCAGAAGATTTTCAGCGAAACATAATTTTGAAAGGGTGTTATTTTGTCTAAGGGATTATTTCAGCGCAATATACTCTATTTCTAGTGTACCTATGCATATTGTTTCTTTATACCTCTCAGTGACATTGTGTCATTTTTTGTGGATGGTGTGCTAGTTCAATAAATAATATTTTTTGTATATGTCGCAATATGTTATTTTATCGCATGAAACATCTGTCGTGTTATTTAATCGCATTGGACGATATAACCATCGTAGGCATTTGATCACAGAAATTATAATTGTTAAGCCAACTATGAAATATGAGAATGATAATTTGACCGCGGAGTCTAATTTAGTGGCTCTCTGTATTAATTACGGGGATATTACATACCTACATACAGCGCACCACTTCATAATAATTAAGAATTTTTAATCAAACCACATGACGAATGACAGTCAAATAGTCGACAACTTAATTATTACACAGTAAAACTGACCTCGCTAATGTCATTTGATACGCGTAGATTTTAAACCAACATCCGACATAATAGGTTTAACAGTGTAGCGCAAATGAATCTAAAAAGTGCATATATAAATTTAAAGTATAGGTTTAAATTTCAAGAAGAGCGGTCTTCAATTTATTTGCTGAATGTTCTCGACAAACACAATTAAGAACACATGCATCGGTCAAATCTGTGCTCACTCAAAGTAAACACAGACACACTTGTTAACTCTTTCACATTAAGCTACTTAAAGCTTGTGTCGTGAAAGAGGAAGATGGTCGGCACCTGGGATCGAACCCACGACCTCCAGTACGAAACAGCGGGGCTAGTAAGTGCGGGTTTTATCGAAGACTATACGCTAGTAAGCGCTTATTTGCGCGCAAATTATAGTAACAAATAATTATCGAATTATTCGATCATTTTGTATGGAAATTTTTTTCGATGATCATTTCGAAATTCGATCGTCGAAAACTAATACTAGGGGAACAGTACGACAGCCGACGTTGCAACAGTTAGGCTAGGATATCGGTAAAATAATATATTTATCATTATAAAAATTCGAAGTTTAGATAGGAGAACGTCTGTCGGGAAAGCTAGTACAAAATATAAATAGGTATGTACCTAAGTACATTATTTTCATGTTTGGCATCGCGTAGGTACATCGATAACAGGTGTCTATGATTTTAATATAATTAATTTAAACATACCTACACAGCTCACATATCTATGGAATCTTCTAGGTATAAGGTCAGTTCAATTATATTAATTCATTCGCGTAAAATAATACTTACACAAAATGATATCAATTTTATCGTTGAATTTTTACTGAAAATTATATTCGTCTAGCTAGGTCAGTGATAACCCAACGGTAGAACGAGAGCTTCAGGTTGGTATGGATTTCCAGTCTAGTAAAAAAATCAAGTGTTTTTGACATTTGAAATTTACCGGAAACGACATTTACGTCTTGCCCCAAGTCAAGCCGAACAAGTTGGCTGGATGAAATTATTTGAACCATTAAAACCTGTTATGCTGTAGAATTCTCGTACAGGATTGAGATTTTGATAACCGATTGGAGCGGTTAAAAGAAGAAAGCGACAGACACCTGCAATTGGAGCACTGGAGTTAATGTTTTTGTAATGCAAGCATGTATATAAAATTTGACTTCCGTTCTACTGATGGCGTCGTTTTCTTTACGAAATACCTAGACAAAAAATGATGAAAAAAAACATGTGAAATTAGTTCAGCATAATTTGACCAAAGTGTTTCACATTCTTATAAAGTTTGGAGACCACTGGTCTAGGTTTTTTTATTGACGTGCTCGCATGACCTTTATAATTAATATTTATATGAGTACTAGCTAGTTACCCGTGGCTTCGCTCACGTGTTACTGTATTTGCTTTCTCTTCCTAAACAATGCAGAATTAATTATATTCGCATCAAAATTAATAATAATAAGAAACATCATCAACATTTCTTTTTTTAAATATATATTCTAAAATTTCCATTAAATTACTATATTTTTATTTATATTTGTCGTTATTAATCTGTATTTAAAAAATATGTGCTTCTTATACAAATAGAATCAGCCCGCGAACTTAAAAATTTCGATAACTTGACTGACATTGTTCTATGAGAATCCCAAAAAATAGCTCGAATAACTTTTATTCCATCAAATGACGTTATTTGAAATCAATTTTTATATTGCTGGATATGAATAAAAAAATATTCAGGTCTCGAAAAGCAATGAAATTAATTATCTTTAAAACACTTATTTCTATCTGCTTTGGGCATTTTTCAAGCTACAGACGTTTTTTTTAACATTTCAATTTATATCTTTCACGTTGATTTGTTGTTGTTTTTCTGGTCGTAGGTTCGAAATTTAGTTCATAAATATCTTATCCTGAGCAAACACGACATAAAAAGAATAAACGATATCGGTCCAGCCGTTTAGGTCGAAATAAATAACGTTAAACGTGAAAACTGTTAACGTTCCGAACGTTAACGTTTACCAAATTGAAAATGGTTTCCAAATAAAAAAAAATGCGTTTCGTCTTCAATATAATAGCAGCGTCGTAATACTTCCAAAGATTTTGAGGTAACTTTTAACGTTAATTTTGAATAACTGACAGAATTATTTTTTTGACTCGGAATTTGGAACAGCATTGTTTAACGCACGTTGAACAACAGTTTTTACGTTATCTCTATGGAAATAACAACAAATTGTTAACGTTGGAGCTGTCGTTAATATTTCGACTTGGCCTCCAGACGTGATGCGATGACCACGTAAATTAGGTCTCCATTTTTATAATAACGTAATATTATCCCTTTTAAGCCCCCCCCCGCTCACCGCAAGCCAGCCCGGAGGAAACTAAACCGCAGCAAACCCGATCCGCACAAAGCCAAACCCTAGCCCGATTGCCAAAAAGCCAGCCGCACACAAATCAAGCCCGTGGCGGTTCCCCCCAAACCACCCCATAATACGGTAGGCCTTGGACCCACTCAGGAGAATAGGTTAGGCATAAAGAACTCTCCATTGCGCTCGAAGTCGTCCGAGGCTCATTGTGCCTTTTCTAACCGGTTGAGTTTTAAGGAAGTGAGGTGGTCAACCTCAGTATTCTAATGGTATAAGTAATTGGCGTTCGACTATAAACGAATTTTCGACAATGTAGAGTAGGAAGAAAATTAACTGTCCACTGTTTATATTTTTTATTAGATGAAACGGATATCGGCAACTATCCGATATCCGGTCTGTCCGGCGGCGTAAATAATATCCTGCCGGATACCGAATAGTAAAAAGAGACATGTTTGGATAACTCATTGATTTGTTTATTAAAGTATCACTTAAGAAATACACCTTATAATCACAAAATAAATTCTACAACTTAGAAAATTGATTATCAAGCATAAGGTAAATTATGGAGAGTAATTCTATATAATATTTCGTTATATAGACTATTAGACTATATAGAGGAAAACAGCAGCTTTGCTGGTCTTCGTAAGTAAGGGAAGTTTAATAAAACAACATTTCGTCATATATCATCCTGGCTGAAGATGCAGATAGTTTCCGCGATTTTTGGAACAATAACGTTCCGGCAACGGAGTCAGTCCAATTTGTTTATACCGCCTACGTAAGCATAATTCATGCGTTGTACCCATGGTAATTTACGCACTGGCTGGGCTCTAGTAAGGACTTCTTTAATTTTTGAAAATAAAAACACCGATATTTTAAGGGGAGCGCTTTTCTTCCTCCCGCAAGGGTTCCGAAGACAAAGAAGATCTTCTCATACCGAGAGGGTCTTCCTCGTGTTCTGCTCCTTCGAAGCAGAGCTGAGGGATCTGGAAATGGTGTGTGAGGAGGTCATAATATCCGGCTAACTGCTATCCCTTTCGTCTCTATTTTTTATACGTTCCAGTGGACAGTTAATTTTTTCGCACTATACAGTGACGAAATGATATGGTCATTGACTTGCCAGTGTTTTCAAAACAATTATTTACGATCTATCCTAAAATGATGTGAGGATTTTGTAGATAATTTTAAAATTTAATATTTTGCACTTTTACTACATTTGATATAAAATAATTTACCTATTGACTTCATAATACTATTTACCTTTTTTCAACATAATATTATATCAACTTGCTTTTCATGGTTTACGCAATAAATTCAAAGCAAGATTACTCACATAGTTTTTTTTTTTGCTAGTGTTTTTATGAAATGGCTTCAAATATTTTGACAGATCAAGACATAAAGAATTGCAATACAATCCAGATTCTTTTCGTGAACTTACCGTAAATTATTTTAGTAGAGATAATAAATTACTAAAATAGGTAGGTACCTACATAATGATTTTAATGTCGATCGTAAAAAAAAAACAATTCAGAATCGCTGTACAGGATGCATGGTACGAAAAATATATTGAAGTAGGTAGGTACGTAAAGTGTTTGTCTGAATTCACGGAAAGTGTATTATTTATCTCTTATATAAAAATGGAACGCTAATTTGCGCGGTCATCGTATGGGTAAGAACACGTTGAAAGCCGATTACGATCCGCGCCGACCAGCTCAAAGATTGTTGTCTATGGTTTCCATGCATTTAAATGGGCATGTCGGGAAGCGGGTTCCTGCTTTTTCTGTGGGTTTCCCCATTCAAATGCATAGTAACATTCTTTGCTCCGGTTGGCGCTAGTCAGAATCGGCATTCTACGTGTTTCTTACCCTATGAGAACAGCTGAACTTATATCGCCCATTTTTTTGTCGTGTTTGCTTTTGTCTGAAGGGTCTTATGAAAGAAAAAAGTTGCACGGAATAAAAATAAAACTTCCATATTATTATTAGATTTTTTCTAATTTTGAAATTAAATCAGGCGTTTGACAGGAATCAGTTGTTTGATGAATGATACGATTCACGGAATGCTGATAGTAAATAATATAATGATATGTTTTATAACAGATGCAGCGGTTACAGTAGTTAAAAAGGTAATAATGAATTGTATCATTATACTAATTCAAATTCAATAATATAAGGACCACGTCGTCGTCTGTGTTAAATAACTTTAAACTGAAATCAACTTAAAGTTATACATAAAATCTCGAACATATTATTTATATTCCAAGGCGGGACGAAGTTTGACGGGTCGGCTAGTTCAAAACTATATTATTATAGATTACGCAATAGTTTCGTCACGTGTATTAGAGAAAGTAGGTTGGGTTGGGTATACCTACCTACGTATATATTCATACACGCTGCACCGGACCAGCTCGCGGTGTATGTATGTTTATTGTATGAAACGATGTCGTCAATAAATTAAATTTTTACAAAAATTGTTAAGAAAAGTTTGAGATGTACTGCTATGATGTATATATTTTTTATAGAAAAATAAATTATCTAGTTGTAGCGTTTCGGCGTTTTTCGATATTTTTATAAAATTCTGAAATATAGGCACTGAAACTCGTAAATTTGTCATAAAATAAATATTTTTCTTTATAAAAAAAGTTTGAGAAATCCTGGAACTTCTTCATTAAATTAGATTTTAGATATTGTATTTTTCTATATACATACACAATTTTAGGGTTCTAGATTTTATGGTTTTCGAGATATATGGAAAAATTAAATAAAAATTCAAAGGTTGATAACCCCTGACTGAAAAAAAATTTAAAAATTCTGAGTATACAAATTTTGTATGCTTAAAATATTCAATAGTTTCTGAAATTTTAGGATCTGTGCATCAAGCGAATCAAAAGTTATAAAGAGGGGACGGATACACGGATACACACACATACACGTTGGAAAAGTGCCCCTCACCCCCTACCCTCTAATTAATGATATCTTTTGAAAACGAAATAGTATAATTTGACTCTTTCTGAAGAAATCATTTTTTTGAAATTTCGATAAAACCAGTTTTAAACTTTTTAGGAGGCACTTAAAATCACCCCGTTTTATATGTGCCCTTTTTCGTCCCTTTTAGTTAAATTTTGGAAAAATTGCCAAATACCCTAACACTCATTTTTATAGAAGAATTCATATGCCAAATCTCAAGTTCGTACCATGTCTAGTTTCCGAGATATTCGCATACTTTGAAAAACATTCAACCCTTATTTTCACCCCCTTAGGGGTGGAATTTCCAAAAATCCTTTCTTAGTGGAAGGTTTTGTATTGAGACCTACCTGATTTCCAAATTTCACTTCTCTACGATTAGCCGTTTGGGCTGTGCGTTGATGAGTCAGTCAGTCAGTCAGTCAGGCACTTTCCTTTATTATTATAGATAACACTGAAATGGATTTTTAAACTGAGTAAGTCACCAAACTCTGGCCAAGTTTTTTTTCCGTATCTATTGACAATAAATATAATACCCTGAAACTGAACACAGAATGAGAGGTTTTTCGTCTTCGTCGAGACTAATATAGGAGGGAAAATAATGGGGACTTCGTCAGTACTTAGGTATATAGTAGGAAATTCTTCTTGACCAACTCTCCATCGGCATTCTTAATGCATGTCCCAGTCATGTCCATCGTCACTCCGTACCAATTATTGTAGAATTATAGCGTTGTTCGTGATGCGGTGTTATTACCTTATTCGTATTGGTCTTTAAGGGAACTATGTTTCAGACAGAGATTGTTGTTCCTGGGATTTATTCAGCCCTTGTGAACATTTTAATATAATTTTAACCTTTCAAAATCAAATCATACAGACTCATTGAAGGCCTGGGTATTACATTAATTATTAATCTAATTAATAAACAAGATATTGCATAATACAGCATTATTTCAAAACTCTAATTCACCTCTAAAAACAAATCATACAAACTCACCTAGGTGTTCCATAAATCATACCGACTCACCTAAACCAACAATAAATCACCAGCACTCGTGCGGATGATGAGATTATCTTGAAATAATTTTTCACATATTAATTCTCGCAAATTGGACGTTTCGAACGTCACTTGTTGTCTAGTCACTTGTGTCAAGACGATTAGGATGGAACGAAAAAAAACATGTCATAATAATTGCCGCTATATTTTCGTAAATAAATCTGTACTTATAATATAAATCTCTGACATCTGCGAATTCATAACAAAGGAAATTCAAGACAGTTATCTACAGACTTTGGTTTAAACGCAAAAAAAACGCTAAAGCTTTTTTTTAAGTAGATATAACCGACCTCGGTAGCCTAGTGGTAAAAGCGAGGACTTCAGATCACGAGATCCCGGGTTCGATTCCTGGTCAGGTCAGAGTTTTGTGTGTTTTTTTCACATGAAATTTCTACCCGGGGTTGGCCTGTCTCAGATTGTACGGGACCGAATGACTGGAAAAAATCGCCTCAGGCAATAAGTTCCGCCGACTATACTGACACCTTTATATAGAAAAGTGTTTATTTATTTATAAAAATAAATTTAAATGGTTATTTTTAAACTCAGAAATCGGAGAAAATTGTAAAACTAGTAATTGAAAAATTGGGTGTATTTTGTTGGAGACATTTTCAATTCATAACATATAGAACTATAATGAGTGTCAATAATAAATTATTGCAAAAACTGTTCAATTTTCAATCACATTCATAGTGGAGATGAATCTAACATGGCACGTATTACCCCAAAAAGTAGATTGCTAATTGAGAGCACCGAATTTTTTTAAAAATGATTTTAAAGTATATCATGTTTATTTTAGAAATGAACGGTAAAAAAATGCGGTGTGCTGCTAGTGTTGACATGATTATTTTTACTTTCAATATAGGTATTATGTATTGATGGAAAGTGAATTTGCATTGAATCATTTTGCTATAAAATATTCTTGGGATGACATCATCATCACAACTTCAAACGTAAGGACAAAATAAATAATTCATGTGAGTACTCATTATTGGCAATAATTTAAAGTTAACCTGTTTAACTCACACTTGTTAGATCTAAATGGCAAGCCAGTCAAATAAATTCTTCTAAATACCTAGTCCTGAAAAGTGATGAAGGTTGGATGCGCAAAAAAACTGAACTATTCCGTGAGGTTGTTTATACCTGTACCCTGTATAAACAACCTCTCTTTTCAGAGACACTTTTAAAATGTTTCCTTTACATGGAATGTAATTGAACCCACGACCACGATTTTAAACACCAATAAATTCTCGAGAGTGTTTTGAAAATAGCGACAGTATTACTTACGTAATAAACAAATCGCAATAAAAATATTGAAGTATTTTTAAAGAAATATTATTCAAAGAGTTGATTTTAAGTTCTTTTTTTTTTTCTTTTATCAATATTATATCATGCAGACATTGAATTTTATTTACGTAATTTTAGAAAAAATATTTTACTATTCTGTTAGCAATATGCAAAATGTAAAACCAAACAAAAGTTGTCGAGACGTCAGATTTCTGAAGGCAGTGACGAGACTGTTTCCCAATACTTCGGATTAGGGAATCCAATCCCGCATCAAATTCGCGATCCCGCAAGCTTGCGGGATTGGTGACCTCAATCCCGCGGATCCCGCGGGATTTGCGGGATCAGCGGGATTGACATTTCTTTGTTTGAAGTAGGTTATTATTATCAAGAAAACAATGAAATAAAAATATGTATGCATATTTTTAATTATTAGAAATGTTAGCAATTGAAAATAATGATATTTTAGAGGTAGGTATAAAAATAACGCTTCTTTTAAGGAACGATATAATACAACATTTGAACGTTTAAGCTTTTAGCATTGTGATTAGTATTGACAAATGAACACATTTATTGATTTAAGAGGCACAAAAACTAGTTATTTTTTCTGATAATACTTCCGAAGAAATCATAAAGTGTCTAAACGTTTTAGACGGAATTGACTTTACATAATTGTAAGCAGTTTCCAAGTAGAGGTGAGCGTTATAACGAAAGCTGATAAAAATATTCGATAAATAAAAATAACTTATTCTCGTTATTCGTATTAAACAATATTTGTAAATATATCAGAGTTATGACTTTACTGAATTACTTTTTTAGCGAAATTATACCTTACCGCCAACGGACATCAAATTTTCGGAATGATTTTTTTTTGTAGAAAAGTCTTTCTTCCAGATACTAATGAAATAAATAAGCCTTTAAAAATAACGTTATTTAAAATTTATGAAATTGCTATAAAAAGTTTATGAATTTAAGCCCACCTCTACAACATCCAAGTGATTTCCTCTATTCCCTCCACATCAGATTAAGAGAATTATCTCAAGTGGGTACGGATACAGGTACTCAGCTATCCATTCGGTACGGAGACTACGTTCTCATTCATTTTCTAGTGTAAGCGAAGGATCATCCTTTAACAGATTCGTTAAAGGTATGCCTTTTTCATCGTCGTTGATGTCGTTGTCATCAACTTGCTGGTGTTCAGTTTCTTGTTGGATCCGCGCGTCTGACAACATTCTCTTTATTCAACACACACATTTTAATTCTTACTTTGCTCAGATAAAATAATGGATCGTCCACCACATTTGTAGATCCTGAATCTTTTTCTAGATATTTTTACGGCAGTCTTTGATGTACTTACTTACATAATCCACGATCGCTCCCAGTGTGGAGCATGTGGACTCCACTAAGTTCCTCCCAGCCTCTCTATCTTGCGCCAGTTTCACAGCTTCATCCCAGCTCAGTCCAGCATCTCGTAGAACCGCAGTGAATGCCCGCATCATTGTTAATTTCAGCCTGCCTCGCCTTCTTGTCCCATCCGGATTGTAGTAAAGACTTGCATATTCAAGACTCTCGGGGGACATGCGGAGAACATGGCCAAGCCAGCTCAATTTGCGATTCTGGATCACTGAGGTGATTCGTTGTTATGACATAGTGGTACTATATAATCCCCAAAATCTGTCGCAAAAATCTATTCTTAACACTAAGGATCTTCTTCTGTTGAGGCTTCGTCAGATGCCAGGATTCACAACCATATAACGGCCATTGATGTACGGCGTTCTTTTATCCGACGAGATAGCGACACTATAAGTTCCTGGCTTATCCTGGTATTTTGTCGATCAATTTGGTTTCTGCATTAACTAACATTGCATCACGCAGTAACCTTCTTTGACAATTCACTACGCTCGATACTGAATATCCTACCGTGGGAGAATCCCTAGCCACAGAGTAATTCAAATGACATTGATTTAGTTCCGTTCCGATACAGGATTCACACAAAATATAAATTCAAAACTTACTTAGTTGTAACTTAAAAACTGAAAGAATAATTATTTTCCTTAGGAATTTCAAGGAAAAGTCCCGTTTTTCCAGCGAAAGTTGATAAATCTTTCATTAATGAGGTTGTACAGGATCTAAAAAATAATCAGAACTTCATCTGAGCCCATTCTTATTGTTTATTATTTTTTCCTTTTCTAAACTGAGTAAGTCACCAAACTCTGGCCAAGTTTTTTTTCCGTATCTATTGACAATAAATATAATACCCTGAAACTGAACACAGAATGAGAGGTTTTTCGTCTTCGTCGAGACTAATATAGGAGGGAAAATAATGGGGACTTCGTCAGTACTTAGGTATATAGTAGGAAATTCTTCTTGACCAACTCTCCATCGGCATTCTTAATGCATGTCCCAGTCATGTCCATCGTCACTCCGTACCAATTATTGTAGAATTATAGCGTTGTTCGTGATGCGGTGTTATTACCTTATTCGTATTGGTCTTTAAGGGAACTATGTTTCAGACAGAGATTGTTGTTCCTGGGATTTATTCAGCCCTTGTGAACATTTTAATATAATTTTAACCTTTCAAAATCAAATCATACAGACTCATTGAAGGCCTGGGTATTACATTAATTATTAATCTAATTAATAAACAAGATATTGCATAATACAGCATTATTTCAAAACTCTAATTCACCTCTAAAAACAAATCATACAAACTCACCTAGGTGTTCCATAAATCATACCGACTCACCTAAACCAACAATAAATCACCAGCACTCGTGCGGATGATGAGATTATCTTGAAATAATTTTTCACATATTAATTCTCGCAAATTGGACGTTTCGAACGTCACTTGTTGTCTAGTCACTTGTGTCAAGACGATTAGGATGGAACGAAAAAAAACATGTCATAATAATTGCCGCTATATTTTCGTAAATAAATCTGTACTTATAATATAAATCTCTGACATCTGCGAATTCATAACAAAGGAAATTCAAGACAGTTATCTACAGACTTTGGTTTAAACGCAAAAAAAACGCTAAAGCTTTTTTTTAAGTAGATATAACCGACCTCGGTAGCCTAGTGGTAAAAGCGAGGACTTCAGATCACGAGATCCCGGGTTCGATTCCTGGTCAGGTCAGAGTTTTGTGTGTTTTTTTCACATGAAATTTCTACCCGGGGTTGGCCTGTCTCAGATTGTACGGGACCGAATGACTGGAAAAAATCGCCTCAGGCAATAAGTTCCGCCGACTATACTGACACCTTTATATAGAAAAGTGTTTATTTATTTATAAAAATAAATTTAAATGGTTATTTTTAAACTCAGAAATCGGAGAAAATTGTAAAACTAGTAATTGAAAAATTGGGTGTATTTTGTTGGAGACATTTTCAATTCATAACATATAGAACTATAATGAGTGTCAATAATAAATTATTGCAAAAACTGTTCAATTTTCAATCACATTCATAGTGGAGATGAATCTAACATGGCACGTATTACCCCAAAAAGTAGATTGCTAATTGAGAGCACCGAATTTTTTTAAAAATGATTTTAAAGTATATCATGTTTATTTTAGAAATGAACGGTAAAAAAATGCGGTGTGCTGCTAGTGTTGACATGATTATTTTTACTTTCAATATAGGTATTATGTATTGATGGAAAGTGAATTTGCATTGAATCATTTTGCTATAAAATATTCTTGGGATGACATCATCATCACAACTTCAAACGTAAGGACAAAATAAATAATTCATGTGAGTACTCATTATTGGCAATAATTTAAAGTTAACCTGTTTAACTCACACTTGTTAGATCTAAATGGCAAGCCAGTCAAATAAATTCTTCTAAATACCTAGTCCTGAAAAGTGATGAAGGTTGGATGCGCAAAAAAACTGAACTATTCCGTGAGGTTGTTTATACCTGTACCCTGTATAAACAACCTCTCTTTTCAGAGACACTTTTAAAATGTTTCCTTTACATGGAATGTAATTGAACCCACGACCACGATTTTAAACACCAATAAATTCTCGAGAGTGTTTTGAAAATAGCGACAGTATTACTTACGTAATAAACAAATCGCAATAAAAATATTGAAGTATTTTTAAAGAAATATTATTCAAAGAGTTGATTTTAAGTTCTTTTTTTTTTTCTTTTATCAATATTATATCATGCAGACATTGAATTTTATTTACGTAATTTTAGAAAAAATATTTTACTATTCTGTTAGCAATATGCAAAATGTAAAACCAAACAAAAGTTGTCGAGACGTCAGATTTCTGAAGGCAGTGACGAGACTGTTTCCCAATACTTCGGATTAGGGAATCCAATCCCGCATCAAATTCGCGATCCCGCAAGCTTGCGGGATTGGTGACCTCAATCCCGCGGATCCCGCGGGATTTGCGGGATCAGCGGGATTGACATTTCTTTGTTTGAAGTAGGTTATTATTATCAAGAAAACAATGAAATAAAAATATGTATGCATATTTTTAATTATTAGAAATGTTAGCAATTGAAAATAATGATATTTTAGAGGTAGGTATAAAAATAACGCTTCTTTTAAGGAACGATATAATACAACATTTGAACGTTTAAGCTTTTAGCATTGTGATTAGTATTGACAAATGAACACATTTATTGATTTAAGAGGCACAAAAACTAGTTATTTTTTCTGATAATACTTCCGAAGAAATCATAAAGTGTCTAAACGTTTTAGACGGAATTGACTTTACATAATTGTAAGCAGTTTCCAAGTAGAGGTGAGCGTTATAACGAAAGCTGATAAAAATATTCGATAAATAAAAATAACTTATTCTCGTTATTCGTATTAAACAATATTTGTAAATATATCAGAGTTATGACTTTACTGAATTACTTTTTTAGCGAAATTATACCTTACCGCCAACGGACATCAAATTTTCGGAATGATTTTTTTTTGTAGAAAAGTCTTTCTTCCAGATACTAATGAAATAAATAAGCCTTTAAAAATAACGTTATTTAAAATTTATGAAATTGCTATAAAAAGTTTATGAATTTAAGCCCACCTCTACAACATCCAAGTGATTTCCTCTATTCCCTCCACATCAGATTAAGAGAATTATCTCAAGTGGGTACGGATACAGGTACTCAGCTATCCATTCGGTACGGAGACTACGTTCTCATTCATTTTCTAGTGTAAGCGAAGGATCATCCTTTAACAGATTCGTTAAAGGTATGCCTTTTTCATCGTCGTTGATGTCGTTGTCATCAACTTGCTGGTGTTCAGTTTCTTGTTGGATCCGCGCGTCTGACAACATTCTCTTTATTCAACACACACATTTTAATTCTTACTTTGCTCAGATAAAATAATGGATCGTCCACCACATTTGTAGATCCTGAATCTTTTTCTAGATATTTTTACGGCAGTCTTTGATGTACTTACTTACATAATCCACGATCGCTCCCAGTGTGGAGCATGTGGACTCCACTAAGTTCCTCCCAGCCTCTCTATCTTGCGCCAGTTTCACAGCTTCATCCCAGCTCAGTCCAGCATCTCGTAGAACCGCAGTGAATGCCCGCATCATTGTTAATTTCAGCCTGCCTCGCCTTCTTGTCCCATCCGGATTGTAGTAAAGACTTGCATATTCAAGACTCTCGGGGGACATGCGGAGAACATGGCCAAGCCAGCTCAATTTGCGATTCTGGATCACTGAGGTGATTCGTTGTTATGACATAGTGGTACTATATAATCCCCAAAATCTGTCGCAAAAATCTATTCTTAACACTAAGGATCTTCTTCTGTTGAGGCTTCGTCAGATGCCAGGATTCACAACCATATAACGGCCATTGATGTACGGCGTTCTTTTATCCGACGAGATAGCGACACTATAAGTTCCTGGCTTATCCTGGTATTTTGTCGATCAATTTGGTTTCTGCATTAACTAACATTGCATCACGCAGTAACCTTCTTTGACAATTCACTACGCTCGATACTGAATATCCTACCGTGGGAGAATCCCTAGCCACAGAGTAATTCAAATGACATTGATTTAGTTCCGTTCCGATACAGGATTCACACAAAATATAAATTCAAAACTTACTTAGTTGTAACTTAAAAACTGAAAGAATAATTATTTTCCTTAGGAATTTCAAGGAAAAGTCCCGTTTTTCCAGCGAAAGTTGATAAATCTTTCATTAATGAGGTTGTACAGGATCTAAAAAATAATCAGAACTTCATCTGAGCCCATTCTTATTGTTTATTATTTTTTCCTTTTCAGTCCCGCAAACGTGCGGGATCCCGCATGAGAAATCCCGCATTTCTGATCCCGCCAAAAAGGTGCGGGATCCCGCATTTGCGGGATCCGCGGTTTGCGGGATTGGATTCCCTACTTCGGATTGATTTAGTAGTTTGGAAAATATCCAATCCAAACTCCCTTAAGGCCCCACTTAGGGGCATAGGGAGGCAACAAGAGTTCTCCATTGCGCAACGTTTATGACCTCCTCCCACACCATGTCCAGATTCGTCAGCTCTGCTTCGAAGGAGCGGAACACAGTATGAGAGGGTCTTCCTCGTCTTCGGGACCCCGATGGGAAGCAGAACAGCGCTCTCCTCGGTCAACTGTCACTCGGCATCCTTAACACATGTCCCATCCAAGTCCATCTCCTCCACATAATGGTAGAAGTGGTAAAATATAGTACGTATTTATTAAAGTTGAATAAATTGAGGTGGTTTAGGCATGTAGAGCGAATGAATGATGATATAATATTACAATACATCAAATCTGAAAGAATGGGTTCACGTGGACTGATAATATCGGTGCCGTCTTAAAGAAGTTAGGATTATAAAGAAGAGTAGAAATTGTATAAGGGATATGTTGTTGGATAAAGTGGAAGAAGCTTGGAAGAAGAATGAAAGTCTTCACTTTCTGCCTATACACGGATGATGGTAAAAAAAATTAAATTTAATCTAATAATTATTGTCATAGACATCGTTATTGAGGTTGCAATTGTATCGGAATCACGATGAAAGCATTAAAAGGTCATTATAGCATTTTAACACGTTTCTTTAGCCGATGTTCACAAAAAAATGTTTAATTCTACAGCTAAAGGATGGCAAACTACAAATCCATTAGAAGTTAATAAATACGTACAAAGAAGAAGAGTTTAGATCTGCCGGTCTAGACAAATTCAAATTGACGACTACAAAAAATTAAGATTTCGCCAATGTATAGTGCGAAAAAATTAACTGTCCATTGGAACATATAAACAATAATTTTAAACTAAACAAAGACACTTATAAAAATATAAAACGTGGACAGTTAATTTTCTTCCTACTCTAAATTGTCGAAGAATTCGTTTGTAGTCGATCGCCAAATGCAATTTGTCTAGGCCTACAGGGCTTTACAAAAAATATGAGAAGAAGTGAACTGCTCTTTTTGTACTTTGTACCTAATTTTTTTTTTTTTAAATCAGTTGCACTTTTGTTTCGATAATCTCAAAACTGCTTGTGACAATGAGCATCGGTTAAAATTCATCGCAAACAATTTTAATTGATTTTCAAGATAGAAATGTAATATACATCATATTAAAGTACCCATGTTTTATTTAAAAATAAAAGGTTTTTAAGATTATAATAATTATTGTTCTGAATTAATGGCGGTGTAAAATTTGAAGATATTTTTATGATTATACAATAATTTATTTAAAGATCTAAACTTGTGGACTGTTCCAATCAGGAAGAATATGTCAATGTTTTCATAAACATTTATAAAAATCTTCATAAGATTCAATAATGGCGGCCCGCAGTTCGCCCGGTCTGCTTTAGATGAACAGATATAAGAGATTAGGTATTTTTTAAATCATCTACTATATAAATTAAAGTCGGGTTAGTGCGAACACTTATAACTCGAGATTGGCTCAACAGATTCTTTTGATGTTTGATTTATTGGATTCTTCTCCGCTCCGGATAACAGAATAACTGATAAAAAGTTAAAAAAATGGATAACAAATGATGTAAAATACAATATTTAAGTTTGTATGGAAAGGTTACTGGGACGCGCCCACAACATCGCGGGTAGTTCCCTCTCGTTCTCGCATACGCTCTTACAGTAGCCCATCCCACTTACTCCACCGCACCGTTTCGATAGTTTTAGAAAATTTTCATACAAAGCCAACAATATTATCGGGCACATTCGTGTTGGTAATAGGCGAGGTAGGGTGTGTGCGCGAGCGCATTTTTCTCAAGTTGTTCCCGCCAGAGCGTTGAATACGAATGAAATAGGGAAGTTTCAGAAATAGTTTAATGTTATTATTTTATAAGTTTAATTCAATCGAATTAATTTTGTATTATTTAACGGGGGGCGCAGTGCACATCATGTACATATTAACGGGCCACTTCGGGCTAGAACCACAGGACAACGTCTGTCGGGAAAGCTAGTTATGAATATGAGATTATGTAACATATTGACATTTTGGTTATCCAAGACATGCAAACAGGTTAGTCAAAATAATAATGAAGAGACTTTTACATAGACGGCATCTCACACTTGACACAATCTCCCAACATAATGATTAGATTATTTCAAAAGAGCAATAATAATTTAACTTTCAATTTTTAATCAAGTTATTGATATCAAAGATACAACAGCTCGTTGTTCAATGACATTTTTTATCCTTTATCGAAAAGATGTTCGTTTTAAACCTGTTTCTCAACAGTTTCAAAATAATAAGTGTAAAAGTTGGTAAACGTGTTATTTATGCAAGGTGCCATCTTAACGCGATGTCATTGTTTGTATTGATATACCTAACGTTATACCCTTTGAGAAGAAATAATACTGGAGAAATAATTTGCCACTACGCATGTTCCCAACATGTACCACGTGACTGCTGTTAAACTCATACAAACTATGACGTTTGTCGGTAGCGGTGTGTGACAGTCGATTTTTTATTTTTAATATTTTAGCGTTCACTCAGAGGAATTTTATGTTTTAATCATACAAATTGGTTAAAGGAAGAACCTATGGGTTTTGTTGTGTTGTCTTGTGCTTGTGGATGAAAGTAAAATGAATTATTTTCGATAATTTATCTTCAGTCACGTGACTGTTGAATAAAGGAACCGATTTTCGGTTCTGCGCATCCAAAAAAGTTCTCTATTAATATTTGTACTCGGTGGTTATACCAAATTATATATGATTTCCAACTACAATGATACCGTCAACAACAAAATTATAAAACAATAGATACCTATATCGTTTAAAATACTTTTGGATACCTTTCGTTTTATAATTTTTCGGTATTTCTTACTGCGGACATTCTTCATTCAAACACAACTTGATGACTAGGAATAGCCATATAATTCAAATAAAAACAATCGGGTTTCTTCTTGTATTATTTAAAAGTCTATCATGACAAAATACTTAAGGGTTTGATTTTATATTTATAGTATTTCTATATTCTATATTTTTAATATGTACGCGAAGCAAAAAATATGTGACCATTTTTACGAAAATTGCGCGGGCGGAGGAATATGAAATTTCGCACACTTATCTTATCTTTTTATAATATAAAAGAAAGTCAGGTTATTGCCAACACTTGTAACTCGAGATCAGCTAAACAGATTTTTATGATGCTTGATTTATTGGATTCTTCTTCTTGTTCTCAATAATTTCCAACTTATATCTCTTTATTTCATTAATTATTTAATATCTACTTGTTGCATACATGAGATTTTTCGTCATGTTGAACATGTTGAGAATTCTCATGATTAGGAGTTTCGGAGATTTAAACATTAATACCACCTAATGGCGAACGTTGTTAACGTAAAATGATCACACTAAGCCAGCCTTCGAAATAACAGTAGAAGACGGTCGTAAGCCCGTGGTGGTTTGTTCCATTTAAAAATCGAACATCAGTAATGAATTCTTAGAGTTTTTAGTTGTTAGATATTCGTTGGATTCTTCTCCGCTCTGGATAACAGAATAACTAATAAAAAGTTGAAAATGCATAAGAAATACTATAAAATATAATATTAAAGTTAGTATGGAACGGGTTTTCTGCGGGTCAACGCCATCTATGAAAAATTCTATAACAACAAAATTATTGTTTACCATTGACATTAAAAATATTGGTAGGTACGCAGATTTTATGGATTTTTTTTTAAATCTTTCAAAAATAATTTTTTAACATTCAGGTATATTTTAAACGTTTTTTGTATAAATTAGAAATTTGAAATCAATATTCATAGTAAGGACAACTTACAGGACAATGTCTGTAGGGAAAGCAAGTTGTTTTCGAAAGAAAATTGTGAAATAGCGCTCGCTCAGTCTTTGACAATGGAATCTCAATAATTTTCAAACTTATAATCTAAATTTGTTATGGTCGGATTTCGAGAACTGGTCGACCAATAGTATGATTGAAATGTATACCAATAATTTGATATTGTAAGTTTTTTTGTTTCTCATAAATTAATAACAAAGTTTGATTTTCGAGATTACAATTTTCATGTGAATGAAATTATAATCGTTCTGTTTCTAAATTAAAAATACTAAACCCTTACGACAGGATTAGGAACTGAGAAACAAACTTCACCTCGATAATTACGTTGAGCTACCTTACCTACGATGATTACAATGGCAGATTTTGATTCAAATCCACATAAATGAAGGAAAAAGTGAATTTAGGATCATGTTCCGTGAGCCAGTTCTGTAGATTAAAATATTCTATGGTCAAATGATATTCAGAAAAGATATACGTTATACTTTCACTAAGATAATTGTGTTAATTCTAAAAAGTCGCACATTCACCCTAATTTATATTCGTTAACGTTTTGTTTATATTCTTTCGCAACAGAGTGGAGGATAAAAATGTTATGAGGAGAAATATTTTGAAAACCAACAGCGTAAAATGGTCAAACTAGTGTGTACGTTTATCTTTTTACCGAAAAAAATATGCAAATTAATAAGCCGGTTACTTTTTTACTGACGATTTATTCGATGACTTTTATTTTATTTTGGATAAAAGAAATAAACTTTTATTCAACTGTTAGAAAAATTATAATATATCTACGGTTGATCGCAAAAAAGACTTGATACAAAACTATATATTGCACAACAACTTTTAATGTAGAAAAAAAATGTATGATATTTACCCAAAAGGTAGCACACATAGTGGCCGTTTATTTGTACCACTTGACTAGGAATAGTCCACAAATGTCCCAAAGCCAAACAGCTCGCATGAGCAACCAAACACTTCCCATGCAACCCTGACAGTTCGGGCAACCACAGATGCAAGAAAACAGTTATCACTAGAAACAGAACAGAAAGGGCAGAAAACACTGAAAACACCGCTATCTTCGCTAAGGACGCTTCATCTTCGACACACGCCATGATTAAGGGCACTCTTTGACTTTCGTTGCTGTGCAAAAAATCTCCGCAATAATCCGAAGGAGGGATCACACCGTCGAATTGTGAGACAATCGAGCCGTCTTCTCGCAGGAAGTATTCTCCATGAAGGGGCAGCCTGTCCTTGTCCCCGCATTCTGGTTGAGCCATTAGCGTTTCATAGTACACAGATATTTTAGAGCCATTCAACAAATCATGACTCCAATCGCTAAAGCTTTTGGTCTTGTCATAAAAATCGCAATTATTGACCGAGGACCCTTCGTCTTTGATGTTCGTCTTGACCATGTGCATACCGTTGTAACAGCATTTAAAAACGCACAGATGTTCGACACAGGGACAGATGTATGCTATATCCAAAATTTCTGAATCTCCCACATCCCATTGCTCCACGCAATAGGACTTTCTCGAATAATTCGCCACTACATTATCATCTTGGTCGAATAGCTTCAAAAGACCGACTTCGTTCAATTCGAACCAACTCTTTTCTTTGATAATGATGTTCTTCTGTCCCTTGCACGGTAAAAATCCAATTTTGCTGGAAAAATTATATTTATCGTATTTTTCGTCGATAGCCAAAATTCTTCTCGAAAAAGAAACATTATTTGTTTCATTTCTTTTAGGAATTTTGGTACATTTTAAATTTTCGTTGAACCATTCATTTTCCCGACAACATTTGTTCAAATTATGGACACTTTCGGAAATTTCGAAGATGGTTAAAAGCAAAAGCACCCAGATAGTGGTACTGGCAACCTTGACGTACGCCGGCATGTCCGCGAATGATCTCCGCAACGGACCGACAGCATTCCGCGGGTCCGCTTTCTTATCGTGCACGAACCAAACTGACAACCGACAATGTATATTTGTTCAACACAACACAACAGAAAAGTGGAAAAAACGTATGTAGACGACTAGATAACTATATACGAGATCATTATAAGGGGACAGCCAGAGGTAATGACCAAACACTAGCGGGCCGTATCACTGTCAGACATATAGGTACGTAGTAAGGTGCTTTTATTCAATGGATTCGTACGCAATCATTGCGGTATTGCGTGTTTATTGGGAAACCAAAGTTTGACAATCAAGAAACAATTATTTACACACAAAAATCGATAGGCATTGTTACGCAGATATCTTATGATATAAATGAAAGTCGGGCTAGTGCGAACACTAACTCTCGAGATCGGCTGAATAGATTCTTCCGACGTTTGATTTATTGGTTTCTTCTCCGCTCCGGATAACAGAATAACTAATAAAAAAATGAAAAAATGCATAAGAAATAATATTAAATATTATATTAAAATTAGTATGGAACGGATTTCCTGCGACGCTACTGCCATCTATGAAAAATCTTCAAAAACAAAATTATACTGCACCTGATAGTAGTTCCCTCGCATACATAATTGCCACTCTTACAGTAGCCCATCCCACCTACTCCACCGTTTCGAGCGTTCTAGAAAATTTTCATACAAAGTCAACAAAATTATCGGGCACTTTCAAAATGTGCACATGTCAAAATAGTCCAAGTAAAATGTCTGCGCGCGCATATATTCTCGCGTTTTTCCCGCCTGAGCTTTGAATAGGTACGAATGAAATATGAAGGTTTTAGAAATATTTTAATATTATTATTTTATTAGTTTAACTCAATCGAATTAATTATGTATTTTTGTTTCTGGGGCGCAGTGTACATTATGCACATATGAACGGGCCGCCTCTGGTTAGGACCACAGGACAACGTCTGTCGGGAAAGCTAGTGCGTAAATAAAAATAAACCTTTCCAACATTGGCATAAATATAATTTCGGAGGAAATATATATCAAACGTAATATTTATTTGTTATTTTGGGGGGATTAAAATATAGGTTTAAAACATTTTCGTAAAATTTTTGTGCAAGGAATGAAATACATATTGGTTTACTGGACTGTTTTTTTTTTTTTTTTTTCATTAGCAACCACCATCAGAACAAACTGAAATTTAAAGTATCATGAATTCTCAGGGATAAGATAAAAAAGTTTTAAATGAAGGTTATTGCTTACTGCCAAGACCCAAGATATGAACAGCAAAACTTACACAATAACAACTGACTGGCAAAGGTTTTTGGAGGGAGTTGGGAGTTGGTGATGGACGGCAGTGTACTAAGGTGGATGCGACCTTCAGACATGGCGCACGCGACTAGAGGAAAAGTCCTACTGTCATCTGTTATTTTATGGTTCACTAGCTGACCCATCGAACTTCGTCCCACCTTAAAGTCAATAAAATATTGCTGAGTAACATAACATAGCTAACATACCTCCATGACTACTCATTGTGAAAAAATCTAAAGTTATGTGGTTATAATATAAAATTACAAAGTCGGAAACACTACCGCCATCTGTGGAAACATACGGAAAACATTGATCTATAGAATCTTTCTACCAAAATATCAATTTAACAGACATCTCCCTATATCCCTAATAGATGGCGGTGGCAGTACCCGTTAGAAAAACCGATTCATACTAACTTTAATATTTTATTTTATATCACTTCTTATCCATTTACTCAACATTTATTAGTTATTCTGTTATCCGGAGCGGAGAAGAATCCAATACATCAAACATCGGAAGAATCTGGTGAGCCGATCTCGAGTTATAAGTGTTCGCACTAAACCGACTTTCGTTTATATTAAAGATACTTCACATCACAAATTGACGAAGACGTCCTTCAACTTAGCCAATGAATCAACATTATAATAGTACAACGATGTTGGTTATGTACTCATCTCATCATATTGATAACAATTACTATTGAAATGTTGAAAAGTGATGCATAATAAATAATATAAAAAATAATATTAAAGTTTGTATGGAACAGATTTCCTGCGACATACGCCATCTTTGACAAAATCTATAAAAACAAAATTATTGTTTACCTGATAAACATTAAAAATACGCAGATTTTTTATAGAATTTCTTTCAGAAATAATTTTTTAACAATCAAACATATTTAAAAACGTATTTTTGTATAAATTAGAAATTTGAAATAAATAATAATAATTTTTATAAAATGATGTATGCTTTTTATGATATACCTATTGTGATTTAAAGAATAAATGATTTGATTTAATAATATAACACTTTATTGGGTAAAAATAAACATAATAAGTAACCAAAATTGGCGGGCTTATTGCCTAGGGCAATTTCTTCCAAACAACCTATTTGATATTCATGGTAAGGACTAGGTACAGGACAAGGTCTGTTGGGAAAGCTTTTGTATTGTATAAAACTAACGAAAACGAACAATGAACGAACAAGAGCTGTTAACAATTAAGTAGGTAATTCTCACTATCATTTTTACGCGCCGAATCGAAATTATAAATTTAACATTCTTTTTTGTGTATCGCTTGTTTTATTTGTGAGAAACATAATATTTCTATTCTATCAGTCGGTGATGCGTGACCTCTTGTCAATAAAAATATATTGTGCTTTACTAACACTATAAAATGAGTCAAAAACAACATAGTTTCTTTCGAATTTATTGTCGTGAGCAATACTGTAGATTTCCATATTTAACACTAATATTCAAAACGAGGAACACTTTGTAAAATCTACACACTTTATTAAAAATAAAATTTACTAAAACGTTTTAACTTAGTTTCTAATTCTTATTTGTGAAACATTTGGAAATAAAGTGCGGACATTTTTTTAAAATTACTTGGCTCAAACTTGACCTTTAGTATTAAAAAATATCGTTGACACTTTTATAGTCCAGTATTTCAGTGGGTAAATCTCTTAAATATGTATACTATTCACATTAATAATTGTGGTGTTCTATTCCATATCTGACTATTTCCAGTTTCACATTTTTAAAGGAACAGAGAATTTATATTATGAGCATAATAAAGCACACCTGTTGTAAATTATTTATACTGTATTGAAGGTAATCTAGATGTCTATCTTTCTTCAAAAATTCAACACCATCCAAGTATTATATCAAAAGTTATTTACATAAATTAAAAAAAAAAATATAAGTTTCTTTCCAAATTTGACTAATTCCAGGAAATAGTCACTTTTGCTCAGTTTTGTATAATATTGGTGAAAAGGTAATGATGAAAAACAATAAATATTTTATAGAGATTAATAGTTTATTAGTAGTGAATACAAAAATAGAAGAAAAGTAAATACAAAATTTAAATGGGTATATTTATTAGTCTTAATCTTCATCAAATAGCTGTTCTTCTGAATCAGATTCTTCCTCGAGGTGTTCCAAACCCAATACTTCATTATAAAACTGTTCAGCATCTGGCGGTATTGTAAAATATTTCATTAATTTTGCCACATCCTCTTTCTTTGCCTTTTTTATATGATTTTGTTTCTGTAATATTTGAAGAGTGTTGTCCATCGTCAAAATCATTTTTTGTTTTTTTAAAATGTTGGCAGTCACAAATGATCCACTGTAGGTTGATGATACCCCTACACTGGCTTTTTTTCCTTTAATGTATTGTATTACTTTTTGTTCCGTAATTTTAAATGGAAATTGCTTTAATAAAGGTTTTACAGCAGATTTATAGTCATGAAATTGAAAATCTTTTCCGTAAACTTTTACCTGGCTAAATTTTTCAAATATACTATAGTATGCCACAGGAGACAGAATTTCTTTTTTTTTTCTTATAATTTTTTCTATTCTCCCAAATGTGCGGTCCGCTGGCATGTAACTGTGTCCACGAACTGGAAATATTTGTTCTATTTTGTTAAAAATTTTCGATTTGTTGACGAAGTTCAACAAAAAGCCTGTCATAAACTGATTCTTATTCTGTGCCGAACAAGAATCTGAAAACAAACGCAGAGTCAAAGAATCTGAACCGTCATATTTTTTTTCCACTTCTTGGAGAAAATTGTTCAAAGCAGAGCATACTTCATTTGGTCCTCTGCCCGACTCTGATTCAAGCCACGTGTATATAAAATTGTTTTCAGGTCCTTGGTTATCTTCGGAACATATAACAAAATTCAAGATGTATAGCCAAATTTGCCTGCTATAAAACACATCCGTTACATTTAATTTGGGAAGTGGCTGATTCTGCATCATGTCGAAGCAGACAACTACAGTTTTTTGAGGTTTCTCCTTGAGAAGATCAAAGAATTTCCTGGCCCTCGCTTTATGTACCACCAAATCAATTTTTAACGACTTTTTTATATCATCCACCTTTTCATTTTTTATTTTTGTATTGGCTTCTGTGCAGTAACTACACACATCTTGTCTAGGGTGTCCAAAGCCTAAATTAAATTTCTTGATAAAAATATCATAATACTTTGAATATGATGCTTTTGGTTGCATTTTTTTCTTTTGATCTTTCTTCCAAAGTCTCCACATTTTCTTAACGCTCAATTCGGGTGGTAGATAACTTCTCTGCGTATCTTTTCTAGTATGGTGTGATTTTCTCATCTTGAAGGTCTGAATATGATTAAATATCGAAATGCTTAAATCAACATCCTTGTCTGTCAACCGTGATCCACCTCTACGTTCTGTAGGATTTTCCATTGATGATAAAAATCTTTTCCCTATCAAATTCAATCTTCGTCGTTTTATACAAGTTATACTTTCAAAACTTTTGCTACATATAGGCATCTGCTTGCCTTCAGAATTATTAATCATAAAATATTTTATAGAGATCCTCTCGAGTCGGTCCTTTACAGGTGGATTTTTAAAAGATGACAACTCTTTGCGACGTTTTCTTTTAGTGTCAGATATTTTCATAAATTTTAAAATATATGCGTCTTGTTCAATTTTACTTTTATTTAAATAAATACAATTAAAAAATGCATTTATGTCACTATGTGAAAACTTCTTAACATGACATATCTTACTATCAGTATCATGGTCACATGTTATCTTCCACTGTTTTCCTGTTGAAGAATATCTCACACATTTGGAAAGATCTTTATGGTTTCCTCGTATCAGCTTTCTACCTCCCACAACAGGCACAATCTTATCAATGTATTCTGGATCACTTACTTCCGATTCGCTTGATGTAGGCTGTGTTGTAGCAGCAGGCACTATTGAATCATCCATAGGTCCAGAACTTACATGCATTTCTTCTATAATAACATTATCACACTCCAAAAAAACATTTTGAGCGACATTGTTCGCATTGTTTACGCACTGAATTGAGGTTATGTCATGCTTTAGTATGTTTTCGTACTCTTCCAGTACTGATACATTTTCTTCCACTTCATAATAATTATTGATATTCGCTTCATTACCTTCCATTTTATATAAAATTGACCAACGGAGTAAGTTAAAGTGAGAAATAAAACAAAAAACCACACCAAACAAACACCACTCGTCACGGCTATTTTGACACTTTGACAGTTCACAAAATATGAGGAATTAGTCAATTATGACAAAAATATGTTTTCTGTGGAATTAGTGCATCATGGAAAAAACTTCGATTGCTGCAATGTGTTTTCAATAGGGAAATAGTCATTTTTGGCCAGAAACGGAATTAGTACATTTAGAGAAGAATAAATTTTTTGTCCATACTGTAAATAGTTCATTTTGAGAAAAATGACGATTTTCAACTGGCTCAATCACAAGTAAATAGTGTTATTTAGCAAAAAATAACTATGCACCCTGATCCGTGAGACTAAAAATAGAATATCTACATATATAACTCAATTTGTCCAATTTTGGAAATAGTCAATTATGGAATAGAACACCACAATTACGAGTAGATGAAACATAACAAAGAATTTTAAAATGCTTTCGTTATATTATGAACAACCAAAATAGCCCGCATTTATGTATCTAAAAATGTTCATCCAATGAAATAAACACGTCTTCTCTTTGCATTATGAACTGGTCATAAAGATTTCATGTAAATAATTTTTTAGTGAATTAAATATTATTATTCTGTAAATTTGATTATTTCAAGTGTTTGTTAGACCGTCTGTGACGTGTGTCTCTGTGCAAACAATTAGTAAGCTAAATTTATCCCGAACCAATATTTAATTTGCACATCTTATAAATCATCAAATTCGAGAAGATAGTTAAAAACAACGCTAATTCATTATTATTGGTTAAATGAATGTTCATTTTTGAAGTTCATGTGTGAAGAAATTAAGGGGCGCGTTCAATCGTTCATATATCCTTCAGTCAAGATATCCAATAAAAATATTATTATGTTATTCATTATTATATAGATACATGTTGGTGTAACATTTGAGATTGGCTAAGACAGCCTTTAAAAACCAATTCTATGACATCATATTCGCGAGCCACGCGAAAGGGCCGTCCATTAATCACACGATGTGTTTTTTGCAACTTTTCATGCCCTCCTCCCCCTGGTGATATTTGGTTATATTTAATAACACCCTCCCCCCCTCTCTCCCTCTCTCCTCCAACCGCTAAAATCACGTGTACTTTTTTCAGTATAAATAATGAAAAAAAGTCAGTTGGCATTTAATTATTTTATTTTTGAAAGTATAACTTACTGTGTTTGTTTGTGTTTGTATTTAAATATATGCTGCCTGCCGATTGCGTGTTATACGTCTGGGCGTACAGCGAGTGAATTCACATGTTTATTTTTGGTCAGATGTTTTTGTACAAGAATGATATTAATTATTGTGATTTATCATTTTGAATAAATGAAAATATACGAATTACTTTAAAAAAATGTGGAAAATGTAGGTATGGAAGCAGTACGCGTCGTGGACACGCTTCAGTACGCCGGGCTGCAAATGCTGCAATTATTTAAATGAAACAATTTATTTGTTTATCCACAATTTTATTAACCCTGACTAGTTTCGCAGGCACAGGTCCTGCATGGTCACAGGTGACTGAGAAACTGGGTTTCGTTTCTCACACCCGAATTCATAGTCGTTTACTTGAGTAATACTTGGCCGAGGAGTACTCAAGTAAAAGGCAATACTCAAGTAGCGGATGCATTCTATGGACAAACACTACCCCTTTACTTGTGTTACTTGAGTGCTGTTTTCATTTCATAGTCATACAAAACTTACCCAAGTAGTACTCAAGTAGCTGTCAAACTCAAGTCGTCGACGAACACGACTTGAGTGTTACTTGGAAATGTCAAACGCTGCTTTTTGTAAATGTATTTTGTCGTTTTCTTCCAGTTTGTGTTTAATAAAGTATAAAAGGGCGAAGAAACTATATATAAATAAATTATTTGCTGAGTAGCCAAGTACATAATGAATTTAATATTTATTTACTAATTAAGTATACAAAACATGCCTGTCATGTCAGATAACAATGCAAACGTCACATTTTGTCCAGTTATTTGGCATTATTTTTTTTAATAATTTAGGTTTGTGGATAAATATAAATTAAGTCATAATTTATTTCAAACATATTTCTGAATTCAAAATATCAATTTATATTTCATAATAAATAATAAGTCCTGGAGAATCGGCTCAGTACTAATTGCTGAGTAGTTTTTTTTGTACTGATACAAAAGTTTGCAGGTTTGATAATAACTTTAATCAAAACGCAAAAAAAACAAGAGAACGCGACGCTGAACGAATGAACGGTTTGTAGAAAGATAAAATTAGGTTTGTCGTTTATAATTTTTGAGTTTATGTTAAACCGTAGATGTGTGTGTGTTAAACTGACAGGCGTAGTGACATTTAACGATCATTTTATGTTAAAATATATACTGAAATGTTAAAAAACAGTATTAAAAAGTATTAATCGAATTATTACAAAAAATAAATTGAGTAAAACCGTGTTATTATGTTATTCATAATTGTTTACTTGAGTAATACTTGGCCGAGGAGTACTCAAGTAAAAGGCAATACTCAAGTAGCGGATGCATTCTATAGACAAACACTACCCCTTTACTTCGCCAAGTCAACGCTTGAGTAGTGGGGTAAATATTATTGTGGCGAAAAGCGTTGCCACAAAAGAAAATGTATTTTTAATTATGTTTTAGGACATTTCTTTTTTATTGTTTATTAAACACAAACTGCAAGAAAACGACAAAATACATTACAAAAAGCAGTGTTTGACATTTCCAAGTAACACTTAAGTCGTGTTCGTCGACGACTTGAGTTTGACAGCTACTTGAGTACTACTTGGGTAAGTTTTGTATGACTATGAAATGAAAACAGCTACTTAACGAGCACTCAAGTATCGGGGAATACTCAAGTAACGACTATGAATTCGGGTGTCGTCACCTGTGACCATGCAGGACCTGTGCCTGCGAAACTAGTTAGGGTTAATAAAATTGTGGATAAACAAATAAATTGTTTCATGATATTATGTTTGTCCCTTTCCCTGTCGTCAAAATATTAATGAAAATGCGACAGAGACAATGTAAACTTTATATCTAGTATCATTATGCGTATCTTGGATACCGCAGTTACCAAGACGCCCGCGAAATAAAATATATGAGCAGAGTAAAAAGGTTTCAAAAACTTTTGCAATATTTTAAACATTGGAAAAAAAAATCTTTATATAACGGACCTTTATTTAGGGTCCACTTTTCTAGGAAAACAACGCATACCTAACTGTGAAAACCGGATGACGAAGGCACATTGTGGCGGGAAGCCCGTGGTTACTCAATCATTAGAGTTTCTAAATAAACAACACATTATATCAAACTGCCTAATTTGGTCAAAACAGTATACATAATTAGGTTTTAAAATATTAGTAATTTTTCAACTAGGCCCTTTATCCGAAGGTTGACCACGTCATGTCCGGATACTCTGTCCAAAGAAAGTACTAAGGTCTCCAACACAACCTTCACGCGCATACAATATCAAACCTAACCTAATCAGACACGACCAGTAGAAGGCAGTGTAGAACCAGTTTGGGAATGCATCGCCACACGAACCGCTCATCAACAGGTAGGTAATTACCCGGGTGGCAAGGTAAACCATTGTCTTGTTTTAATTCCACATTCATTCATACGATTATACTGATTTTATTCTTCCGATTCATCCACTGTAACTATCAGATAGCTCAGATGTGTTAACTCTGTGATTACCGTAATAATCAGATAAATCGGTACCATATCGATTTGCGTTATGTAATACCTATGGTTTCTGAAATTATTCAATTTTCTTTGTCTTTATCTTTACTAATATTTAAAGAGGAAAGATTTGATTATTTGTTTGTTTGCATTGAATAGGTTCCGAAACTACTGAACCGATTTGAAAAATTCTTTCACTTTTAGGAAGCTACACTATCTCCGGTGAACATACACTATATAGAATTTTCAAAAATATTTGGGATCCTTACTAAAACTCTAATAATGTAACCCAAGGTGTAAAAAAATTACCTAAAATATTCTTTAAATCGCGTGCGCTGTGAAAACTATTGATGATAGAATAAAATAATGTAATACGACTTTTTAGAAGACATAATATCTACAAAAAGTGTCGCAACAGTATACGTCTAACTAATATAATTATGCCACAATAAGTGTTCATTTATTTAAAAAAAAAATTTAACGCGGCAGAGATATAGGCGTCACTGGGGTACGAGCCGGACGGGAGGGGACCATTAGAATGCTACATTATTCCAGTTAACATAGCCTATAGAATATTTTGATAAAATTTGTATTATATAATGAACATAAGTAAACTGAATTTTTTTTTTAATACCTATGTACCCGTGTGAAGCTGGGACAGACCGCTAGTTTTTATAAGGTGTTCTTATTAGGGTGGATTTAAACCAAACAAACATAGAGCCAGAGTTGGAAAATAGAGTACCTATATTATATTCTTGATCTTTGATGTGGTCACCAAGGAAAAAACAACGTGAAAGAATTGTCATGGCTCATTATTACTTATTGCTTGTAATTGTTTCCATGGTATCCAATATCAACCATAACAGAAAGTTTACTCTGTTTATAGATTCAGCTCTAAGTTATTTTGATGTGAGAGCAATGCAATGCAATTAATAACATTATTCGATCTTTATATGGCGGTGCGAATGGTTGTAAGTGTTCCTTATTTATTTAGCGTTTATACAAGCCTATCCAACTAATAAATTCCGAGTTACAGAAAACAATCGAAATCCCAAATTTCAGAACTATAATTGAGAAAAAAAATCAAGATACTTTTAAACATAATGCTGAAAAAATATCGAATTTTACCAATTTGTTTATTTTTTATTACAATCATCAACACAAGTAATCAAAAATTAATTAATAAACATTCTTTAACAAGCATTGCAACCATTACCACCACTGGCGACCTCAAAGCTAAGCTTCCGTTACCTATCGGTATGACAAGTGGCGCCACATTTTATAAGAAGGCCTTAGTGCTGGCGGCCAATTTTCCTCTAACGTCACACCCGACGCCCAGGCCGCCCGCGCTATATGATAGATATCATAGAGTACAGGTAAGTACCTACATACAGATATAAGGCAAGTGCATACTGGGCCTTACAACACCACCTATACAAGGCTTTCTTATATAGGTGGTGTTGTCTTTAACAACATGACCAAGGTATGGAAAGTGTCGGCGTTGAGTGTCGCGACGAAATGTAAACTGTGTGATGCGTGTGTGTTGCCCATTCTCCTGTGTGTAAGTCCTGGCACCTGCCACAAAAAGTTTCTGCGTTTGAAACGAAGTGCCTCGGGAGAATTTTGGTTATAAAATGTACTACCTGATCACAAACGACGCAATACACCATTATTTTTATGAATTATTTAGAAGATCGAAGAGAGTGTTAATAATTAAATCTGTAGGTAATATTCTCGTTGTGCACAAAATATGGGCTAGATATGTATAAATTTTAATACACGCTTGTATGTATGTGCTAATATTATGTGTCAATACACATTGTTTATATTTTGAAGAACTCTTTATTAAAACTAATTGAAGCCAAAAACAATTTAATGAGAATTTTTTTTTTCAATATGATTCAGTTGGTAGCCTAGCTGTTACGACGCCGACTTTCGTACTATTTAGTGCGGAGATCGTGGGTTCGATCCAGGTGCCGACCATCTTCCTCTTTCACGATACAAGTTTTAAGTAGCTTACTGTGAAAGAGTCAAAGAGTGTATTTGCGAGCACAGATTTATTTAATTGAAAAAAATATATTAGCTACTATTATACAGTATTTACCAACGCTCAAAATAATTAACTCTACGAATATAATTATGAAAATGTGCATGCATCGCTAGAAGTTCTTTGACATAATATGATTGTGACTTTTATTAATTAAATTAACCATACTAATTAAGAATGGGGGTTGCTGGCTGAATAAAGGTGAATTAGTTTTAGTATGAACAACTGACATTTGACCGAACATAACCCGGATAAACGTGGTGCTAGTTAGTACCTAGGTATTTAATATTAATGGTTGTGAGTTATACAATATATTGCTCTTTAACCCCCAGAAGACACCCAATTTAGGTATGATTAACATCCCTACATACTGTGGTATTATAGTAGGGAATGTTATTTAAAATCCAATACAATAATTGGTAAGTTCGTCTGTAAATTGCGAAATAGTTAACATCTTCATTCTTTCTACATTCTTCTTCTTCGTGTGCCTCTCCTATCAGAAAGAATATGTAACAACTAAAAACTCTAAGAATTCATTACTGATGTTCGATTTTTAAATGGAACATGGAACAAACCACTACGGGCTTACGGCCGTCTTCGTGGGTAATATTTCGAAAGCTGGCTTAGTGTGATCACTTTAGGTTAACAACGTTCGCCATTGGGTGGTATTTTTTAAGTCTCCGAAACTCCTAATCATGAGAATTCTCAACATGACGAAAAATCTCATGTGTGCAACAAGTAGATATTAAATAGGTAGGTACTTATTGAAATAAAGAGATAAAAGTTGGAAATTATTGAGAACAAGAAGAAAAATCCGAAGAAGAGGAGAAGAATCCTATAAATCAAGCATCATAAAAATCTGTTTGGCTGATCTCGATTTAGAAGTGTTCGCATTAACCTGACTTTCTTTTATATTATAGAAAGATAAGATGAGTGTGCGAAATTTCATATTCCTCCGCCCGCGCAATTTTCGTAAAAATGGTCACATATTTTTTGCTTCGCCTACATATTGAAATATAGATTATAGAAATACTATAAATAAAAAATTAAACCCTTATGTATTTTGTCATGATAGACTTTTAAATAATATAAGAAGAAACAAATGTACCTATGCAACAAGTAGATATTTAATAATTAATGAATTAAAGAGATAAAAGTTGGAAATTATTGAGAACAAGAGAGCAACCAATATAATATCGATGTTGTGTGACATAACATAACATTTTAGTAGAATCCAGTAGTTGTCATCAGTCGCCTTAAAACTTGAAGTAATGGTAAGCAAACTAACTGCGGGACTTAATGATTGATCAGCAAGAACCAGCTAAAGTAAGCAATACCAAAACAAAAGCATCTCCATCAAAGAGTGTTCGCATATTGCAAGTTATCTAAAAAATCATGTGAATCACCTTGTCAAATATTAAAATACCCATTATATGTTATTTTTTTCACACGTCTAAATGAATTACCTAAATAAAAAGTTTTAAGGCCAGACCGAGGTTCCCTACGTGTAAATTCAACAGGATGTAATCTAAACTTACATAATAAGTGTTGTCTACAACGTATCTATAGGAATCGTAAATCGATTTTTTTTTCGCATGATTTGTACGGTAAATTTTTAAATACAATGAATGACTCGACAAGTTAAAAATAAAGTTTCTTATACCTAAAAACTTTTTTGCAGCGATCGAACCAGCGACTGTTTTTGTTTTTTTTTTTTATTTTTTTTTTACCTGACAAGACATTCAAATATTGAACTAACACGTATTATGCATTCAACGAAGTCCAAGACCAAGGCAAAGTTATCGATGTAATAACTTTTACTTCGAACCAGATGATTAAAGCAAGACCAAGGCAGAGTTATCGATGTAATAACTTTTACTTCGAACCAGATGATTAAAGCAAGACCAAGGCAGAGTTATCGATGTAATAACTTTTACTTCTAACCAGATGATTAAAGCATGACAAAGGCAGAGTTATCGATGTAATAACTTTTACTTCGAACCAGATCGATGATTAAAGCAAGACCAAGGCAGAGTTATCGATGTAATAACTTTTACTTCGAACCAGATGATTAAAGCAAGACCAAGGCAGAGTTATCGATGTAATAACTTTTACTTCGAACCACATGATTAAAGCAAGACCAAGGCAGAGTTATCGATGTAATAAATTTTACTTCGAACCAGATGATTAAAGCAAGAGAAAGGCAGAGTTATCGATGTAATAACTTTTCCTTTGACCCAGAGGATTAAAGACTGTTTGCGATAGATCAATAAAAAATCTAGAAAATAAAATAAACAATATGTTTCTGAAATTATATTGGTTCATAAATGTAAATTAGAATCTATAATATAAAAGAAAGTTGGGTTAGTGCGAACATTTTTAACTCGAGATCGACTCAACAGATTCTTCCGATGTTTGATTTATTGGATTCTTCTCCGCTCCGGATAACAGAATAACTAATAAAACATCGAAAAAGGTATAGAAAATATTATAAAATATAATATTAAACTTAGTATGGAATGGATTTACTCACAACAACGCCATTTGTGAAAATATCCATAACAATACAATTTTTGGAAGTGAAAACCCAAGATTTGTCACAAAATGCATGTGAACAACATGCACCCCGAAAGACAAAAAGGGATAATCAGCTTTTCACAGGAAACAATATGAAGATGGAAGGTTTACTCTGATGGTGATGGGCACAGCCTCGTCCCATATGCAAGTGCAGTAGCACAGTCTCTGCCGAATTCATCACAGCGTAAAGGAGTAAACCTTCCATCTTCAATACAATTTTTATTTACATACTTGACAATCATTGAGTTTCAAAACACTTTTTTTTAATATTCATAAATATTTAAACCGGATTTTTTGTATTAATTACAAATTTGAAATAATATTCATGATAAGGACTACAGGACAACGTCTGTCGGGAAAGCTATAGTTGTCTATAAATGTAAATGGTTCAATAAGCCTAGGGTGAGTAGAGAAGCATAGCTTTGTATGCACGTTGTAGCTGTCAAACTTTTCCAATGTTTAAAAAACAGGAGAAAAACAGCTGATCTCATTTCTATGATGA
The DNA here is from genome assembly GCA_963576905.1 of Mystacides longicornis. NCBI lineage: Eukaryota > Metazoa > Arthropoda > Insecta > Trichoptera > Leptoceridae > Mystacides > Mystacides longicornis. The sequence continues at coordinate 26,001,295 of OY756428.1, forward strand.
TATATCAAAAATATGATGCTAGTGACGGGCGAGAGCACAGGGCAGATTTATATCGAAAATATGTCAAGGTTCATTATTGTCTCCCTATGCGGGATTATTGGGAACGAATTGAAGGTTTTTTGGTAGATATACTTAACACTAAACGTTTGTTCTTTTGATATTTTTTGTTACAATGAAATTCGATCTGATCTAGTTCAAAACCTGCTTGATCTGGGATGATTAACCTAGTTTGGGATTCCACACAAGGCCTTGGGAATCCCCTTGCACAACGAATGAAGACCCTCCTCAAATACCAACCGACAACACGATAATTCACAAATAGTTACAAATAAGTGAACAAACTGTGCAAATCCACAAGGTGACATCACGATGCAGGCTGTATGCGCGCTGAATAAACAATGGTGTCATTAGTCAAGATAATATTGAAATTCAACGCGCATGTCGTTTGATAGGCATCTTTTCTATTGTACATACAGGTGATGACAAATTTTGAAATCGGATTAATGCATGTATTTAAATTTCGGTAATGGAATTCAAGAATGTATCGATTTAAGGATGTTGTGGATTCGATAACAGAAGCCAACATTTTTTTCATTAACGCCACAAGCTTTGCTGAAATATGTAAAAAGATTCATTAAAAATATATTTAAAAAAATACATGTCTCTAAAGATAGAAAGAAAACTGTGTGGAAAAAAAACGCTAACTTATTAAGCACAGGTAACAAGCTAAACCTTCTATAAGGGGCCATTTTCCTTGTTGTTATTTTGTGGTGTCTTATACAATACTAATTATTATTGAAATCTATTACTTATTATTTTGAGGACTTGTACATTCCTTATTCTCTATCTAGGGAGTGGATCTGGTCGAAAAAAACAAATAAATATTTAAGTCACTGGAATTTGACAGAATCACGTTTAGTGTAATAGATAGTAATATAAAACTTTTACAATAGGTTATGTTAATCCAACAGACGATGGCGCAAAATGACGAATAATAGCAGATCATAGAACGCTATGGTGCTATTGTAGTTTTTTGGGCATATTTCAAAGGAATCGTGGCTTAGAATGGCCGATGATGTTCACACAGCCGCCCATTGTTTAATTCATTTAAAGAGCAATAATTGACACCGTAATTATTTACTGTTTCTTTTGCGTCCTAAGAAATCAGAGCTTAAGAGCACGCATTAGACCAGCGGTCGTCACACTTTTTTGTTAGAGGGCCGCATAGGACAATGTGGGCTAACACTGCGGGCCGCATCATAGGTGCCAGCCTACGAAGCTAGCAGTATTGACTTACATTTTTTACATATTTTTCAAACCAAAATATTCATAGCTATAACGAGTTTTGGGATTAAAAACTCCGAACGTGAAAAATTAAACATTTTACCAATATCACTAACTGAAGGCCTTAAGCAATTTATCCTTCGTCGATGCTGATGGGCTTTGTTGGCCTGTCATAGAGGCATGGCTTATTGTAGACATACTTGTGTGAGGAGAGCTAAGATTATAAAATATAAACCTACAATTTATACTATTATTTATAATTTAATCATGGGCAGATTCCGTGCAGGTAATAATTCAACCACAAATACACAACCTCATCAAATACAGCAAATTGATTTCTTCATGATCGTAGTATTTAACTATGTAGTTGTGGGTATCAATATAATCATCTTAACGCTAACATGATGACCTTGCATATCTCTGTGAGACCCTTATCAAACCTCATAACATAAGTCTTATATCTAGGAATCAATACCAAATCATTCAAAACTATGATGATAAAGGATTAAAATTTTATAGCCTGAGCTAGACATTTTAAGTTATTATTATCGCTTGCCACCATCGACAGAAGACAAGAAATAAAAGCAAAGATTTCACTGCTGCATCCTGGAGACACACTAAAGACCAACACTCAACTTATTAAGCCATTGCAAGGAGTGGCATTGTGTATTTCATTATGAGGGGGCAAGTGATCCCATGCCGATCCGATTTAACGCCACCCATTGACGTCTGGGGTGTCTTTTAAAATAAAAATTGAAAAGAAGTGGATAGTACCTAACCTAGGATTTTAGTCCCCGATTTTCTTTCCGACATTTCGATCCCCGGTGCTGACAATGTTTACAATCTTTACTTCAGGTTGTATCGTCCCAAATTCCTTAAATTTTAACAATAACCTTCGTTTGAGCCTTCTAAAAAATGACTTTCGTCTTCGACAACTAGTTAGAACTTATTAACAAGTGATCAGATATATCAATTATATCTATCTTCAGCACCCTTTGCCCAAATATCGAAGATTTTCGATGAATATCCGTATGTAGCCGGTGTATAACAATTAACTCATTGTATTTACACAAAGGAAGGATTGATGCATTTTTATTAAAATAATATACACAAGTATCTACCTACATTCCATCATTTGTGTCTCGACCGAAGTAATTTTTAACAAACTACTCTATTTTAATTTGCCTAATGATACTAACGTGTATCTAATGCGTATAATTTTTAAAGCAAGAATTGCAACCATTATTACGTAAATCTGCATAAACAGTAGTAATCGAGTACTTATCACATTTTGTACAAACAAGTAAAAAAATGTGCGAAGGCGCTATGTGCGGGTGTAAAGAATGTGCATATTATGAAGTGTTAAGAATATTATCAGTGTTGATAAGCCATTACTTTCACGGTGTATCCAACGTAATCGCTCGAGCAAGCATTGAGTGTAATTAGTCCTTAACCCTTCCCATCCCACTCCTTATTGTACCGTTTAAACTCGCCGAATCCCATCTTCAGTTGTCGACCCATACATACATCTATATATTAACTCTCTCACAGGTGGGCTTAGAGGAGACCTTCGTAATTGCAGTCTCTTTCGCATAGAATGAGAAAGACAGGAGTGCTCATTCTGTTGGACTTAGTTGTCTGATGAAAACGTGTTTTCTTTGACACCTAAGACCTAGAACGTATGCCATATTCTAGCTCAGGCTCTTTGTTTGTTTAGTCAAAATTTACCATAGAATAACGGTGTGTCCCTGGTAAAAATTATCAGTGCCACGCACCCCGTACACTTTGAGATTTTTTGCAATATTTTAGATGTCACTCGAATAATTCTAGCGGAATGAAGATAATATTACGTTCGAAAAAAATGATAAACTTTGAAAGGCTTAGTCTTGGAAACTATTGGGTTTACAAAGACAATTCTAGTATCATATTGTAGCAAATTTAGTCAACTTTAAAAACGTCCTGATAAGGTTTTTTTTCCAAAAAATAGTCCTTCAGGGTTTTAATCGCCAAAATTTGAAAAAATAACGATTTTTTCGAGGTTTTTTCGATTTTTGACAAAGTTGCGTTCGGCGCTCGAGGCCACAAACTTGGATTATTCATCAGGCCAACATCATAAACAAGTCTGCAAAAAATCAAAACTACCGGATTTAACGCATACGGTGATATATAAAGTTACTGTACCTACTATTAGTACCTGCGTTTAATGACAAGAATCTCGATACTTTCTACTATGAGATTTATTCAAAACTTCCATCGTTTACGAAAATTCTATATTACAATTGATTAAATTCGTACGTAACGCATTTCTCGTTGTAACACTCTAATTATTTTTCACACTCGTACATAATATGACAAACCCAATCCAACTACAGAAAATATTTTTCATACTTAGTGTTAGGTAGGTATATCACTAGTCTCTAAGTCGATATTCCTTGCTATGACGTATATGAATAATAAGATGTCATTGGTAAATATTATATCGACGAAATATGTGAAACTTGATCGCAGGTTCCTACATTCCTACAACTGTTGTTGCTACGCGAATAAATGTGGAATTGCCGCAGTCCCCAACCTGGTAATGTAAAAATAGGACCCTTTAAGGAACGATATAATTGATTTATTTTAAAGGACAATCAAACTACGGACACGATGTCCCTGGTAGAGAATTGTCTAGAAGTACTTTATCTTATAATATAAATGAAAGTCGGATTAATGAGAACACTTATAACTCGAAATCGGTTGAATAGATTCTTCCGGTGTTTAATTTATTGGATTCTTCTCCGCTCCGGATAATAGAATAACTATATAATAAAATGTTGAAAAATGGATAAGAAATAATATAAAATATAATATTAAAATTAGTATGGAACGGATTTGCTGCGACGCTACCGCCACCTATGAAAAATCTATAAAAACAATATTATTGTTTACGGCACCTGATAGTAGTTCCCTCGTATTATACGTAATTGACGCTCTTTCAGTGGCCCATCTCACTTCGGTACTCTACCGTTTCGAGCGTTCTAGAAAATTGTCGTACAAAGTCAACAAAATTATCGGGCACTTTTAAAATGTGCACATGCAGCATCGGTACATCATAGGCGAGGTAGAATGTCTGCGCGCGCATATATCCTCACGTTGTTATTATTTGATTAGTTTAACTCAATCGAATTGATTATTTATGTTTGTTTTTGAAGCGCAGTGTAGGTAGGTATATTATGCTCATATGAACGAGTCGCCTCTGGTTAGGACCACAGGACAACGTCTGTCGGGAAAGCTAGTTATATTTAAAAAATGTTATCACTGTATAAAACAACATGTCGTCCGACAGGTTTTGCTGCTTGTTAAAAATAATCAATCATACCTGCAAAAATACAGAATTTCGAATGATATTCCCCTCCGGGCACTATGGTGGTGATGGCTGTGGCATAATGGGCAATTGCCAGAGTGGCCACATGGCACAGCTGGTGTTTCGCTGCAAACCTCTCCTCCACTTCACCAGACAAGACTATAAAAACGGAGGTCAGGGTCAACAGGATCGCTGCAATGATGATCATGGACCCGTAAATCACAGCACGCTGTTCGTCTTGTTTCTCAGTTTCGACAGCTTCTTTGCTGAAACATCTCAGAACCACAGGCAATAGTTTTCCTTCTTTCCATCCATAATCTGCGCAGAAGTCTTCGGGAGGAACTGTCTGCTGGGTTTTATCGTTTACAATCTGAAAAGTAAGCAGAAAATTTGCTTATTTATTATGTAAGATCCACAAATTTTACATCCGTTGTAAGCGATGTTTACTGTCGTATCGAATAAGTGACAGCTGTCAAAACGCCAATCAAAATTCAAAAATAGAAAAGTTTATTTCGGCAATGTTGGTAGGATATCATTTATTCCGGCAATGTTGGTAGGATAACATTTATTCCGGCAATGTTGGTAGGATATCATATATTCCGGCAATGTTGGTAGGATATCATTTATTCCGGCAATGTTGGTAGGATAACATTTATTCCGGCAATGTTGGTAGGATATCATATATTCCGGCAATGTTGGTAGGATAACATTTATTCCGGCAATGTTGGTAGGATATCATATATTCCGGCAATGTTGGTAGGATATCATTTATTCCGGCAATGTTGGTAGGATAACATTTATTCCGGCAATGTTGGTAGGATAACATTTATTCCGGCAATGTTGGTAGGATATCATATATTCCGGCAATGTTGGTAGGATATCATATATTCCGGCAATGTTGGTAGGATAACATTTATTCCGGCAATGTTGGTAGGATAACATTTATTCCGGCAATGTTGGTAGGATATCATATATTCCGGCAATGTTGGTAGGATATCATTTATTCCGGCAATGTTGGTAGGATAACATTTATTCCGGCAATGTTGGTAGGATATCATTTATTCCGGCAATGTTGGTAGGATATCATTTATTTCGGCAATGTTGGTAGGATATCATATATTCCGGCAATGTTGGTAGGATAACATTTATTCCGGCAATGTTGGTAGGATATCATATATTCCGGCAATGTTGGTAGGATATCATATATTCCGGCAATGTTGGTAGGATAACATTTATTCCGGCAATGTTGGTAGGATAACATTTATTCCGGCAATGTTGGTAGGATATCATATATTCCGGCAATGTTGGTAGGATATCATTTATTTCGGCAATGTTGGTAGGATAACATTTATTCCGGCAATGTTGGTAGGATATCATATATTCCGGCAATGTTGGTAGGATATCATATATTCCGGCAATGTTGGTAGGATATCATTTATTCCGGCAATGTTGGTAGGATAACATTTATTCCGGCAATGTTGGTAGGATATCATTTATTATATATAGGTGTTGGTAGGATATCATGATATCAATAGGTTATGTTAATCCAACAGACGATGGCGCAAAATGACGAATAATAGCAGATCATAGAACGCTATGGTGCTATTGTAGTTTTTTGGGCATATTTCAAAGGAATCGTGGCTTAGAATGGCCGATGATGTTCACACAGCCGCCCATTGTTTAATTCATTTAAAGAGCAATAATTGACACCGTAATTATTTACTGTTTCTTTTGCGTCCTAAGAAATCAGAGCTTAAGAGCACGCATTAGACCAGCGGTCGTCACACTTTTTTGTTAGAGGGCCGCATAGGACAATGTGGGCTAACACTGCGGGCCGCATCATAGGTGCCAGCCTACGAAGCTAGCAGTATTGACTTACATTTTTTACATATTTTTCAAACCAAAATATTCATAGCTATAACGAGTTTTGGGATTAAAAACTCCGAACGTGAAAAATTAAACATTTTACCAATATCACTAACTGAAGGCCTTAAGCAATTTATCCTTCGTCGATGCTGATGGGCTTTGTTGGCCTGTCATAGAGGCATGGCTTATTGTAGACATACTTGTGTGAGGAGAGCTAAGATTATAAAATATAAACCTACAATTTATACTATTATTTATAATTTAATCATGGGCAGATTCCGTGCAGGTAATAATTCAACCACAAATACACAACCTCATCAAATACAGCAAATTGATTTCTTCATGATCGTAGTATTTAACTATGTAGTTGTGGGTATCAATATAATCATCTTAACGCTAACATGATGACCTTGCATATCTCTGTGAGACCCTTATCAAACCTCATAACATAAGTCTTATATCTAGGAATCAATACCAAATCATTCAAAACTATGATGATAAAGGATTAAAATTTTATAGCCTGAGCTAGACATTTTAAGTTATTATTATCGCTTGCCACCATCGACAGAAGACAAGAAATAAAAGCAAAGATTTCACTGCTGCATCCTGGAGACACACTAAAGACCAACACTCAACTTATTAAGCCATTGCAAGGAGTGGCATTGTGTATTTCATTATGAGGGGGCAAGTGATCCCATGCCGATCCGATTTAACGCCACCCATTGACGTCTGGGGTGTCTTTTAAAATAAAAATTGAAAAGAAGTGGATAGTACCTAACCTAGGATTTTAGTCCCCGATTTTCTTTCCGACATTTCGATCCCCGGTGCTGACAATGTTTACAATCTTTACTTCAGGTTGTATCGTCCCAAATTCCTTAAATTTTAACAATAACCTTCGTTTGAGCCTTCTAAAAAATGACTTTCGTCTTCGACAACTAGTTAGAACTTATTAACAAGTGATCAGATATATCAATTATATCTATCTTCAGCACCCTTTGCCCAAATATCGAAGATTTTCGATGAATATCCGTATGTAGCCGGTGTATAACAATTAACTCATTGTATTTACACAAAGGAAGGATTGATGCATTTTTATTAAAATAATATACACAAGTATCTACCTACATTCCATCATTTGTGTCTCGACCGAAGTAATTTTTAACAAACTACTCTATTTTAATTTGCCTAATGATACTAACGTGTATCTAATGCGTATAATTTTTAAAGCAAGAATTGCAACCATTATTACGTAAATCTGCATAAACAGTAGTAATCGAGTACTTATCACATTTTGTACAAACAAGTAAAAAAATGTGCGAAGGCGCTATGTGCGGGTGTAAAGAATGTGCATATTATGAAGTGTTAAGAATATTATCAGTGTTGATAAGCCATTACTTTCACGGTGTATCCAACGTAATCGCTCGAGCAAGCATTGAGTGTAATTAGTCCTTAACCCTTCCCATCCCACTCCTTATTGTACCGTTTAAACTCGCCGAATCCCATCTTCAGTTGTCGACCCATACATACATCTATATATTAACTCTCTCACAGGTGGGCTTAGAGGAGACCTTCGTAATTGCAGTCTCTTTCGCATAGAATGAGAAAGACAGGAGTGCTCATTCTGTTGGACTTAGTTGTCTGATGAAAACGTGTTTTCTTTGACACCTAAGACCTAGAACGTATGCCATATTCTAGCTCAGGCTCTTTGTTTGTTTAGTCAAAATTTACCATAGAATAACGGTGTGTCCCTGGTAAAAATTATCAGTGCCACGCACCCCGTACACTTTGAGATTTTTTGCAATATTTTAGATGTCACTCGAATAATTCTAGCGGAATGAAGATAATATTACGTTCGAAAAAAATGATAAACTTTGAAAGGCTTAGTCTTGGAAACTATTGGGTTTACAAAGACAATTCTAGTATCATATTGTAGCAAATTTAGTCAACTTTAAAAACGTCCTGATAAGGTTTTTTTTCCAAAAAATAGTCCTTCAGGGTTTTAATCGCCAAAATTTGAAAAAATAACGATTTTTTCGAGGTTTTTTCGATTTTTGACAAAGTTGCGTTCGGCGCTCGAGGCCACAAACTTGGATTATTCATCAGGCCAACATCATAAACAAGTCTGCAAAAAATCAAAACTACCGGATTTAACGCATACGGTGATATATAAAGTTACTGTACCTACTATTAGTACCTGCGTTTAATGACAAGAATCTCGATACTTTCTACTATGAGATTTATTCAAAACTTCCATCGTTTACGAAAATTCTATATTACAATTGATTAAATTCGTACGTAACGCATTTCTCGTTGTAACACTCTAATTATTTTTCACACTCGTACATAATATGACAAACCCAATCCAACTACAGAAAATATTTTTCATACTTAGTGTTAGGTAGGTATATCACTAGTCTCTAAGTCGATATTCCTTGCTATGACGTATATGAATAATAAGATGTCATTGGTAAATATTATATCGACGAAATATGTGAAACTTGATCGCAGGTTCCTACATTCCTACAACTGTTGTTGCTACGCGAATAAATGTGGAATTGCCGCAGTCCCCAACCTGGTAATGTAAAAATAGGACCCTTTAAGGAACGATATAATTGATTTATTTTAAAGGACAATCAAACTACGGACACGATGTCCCTGGTAGAGAATTGTCTAGAAGTACTTTATCTTATAATATAAATGAAAGTCGGATTAATGAGAACACTTATAACTCGAAATCGGTTGAATAGATTCTTCCGGTGTTTAATTTATTGGATTCTTCTCCGCTCCGGATAATAGAATAACTATATAATAAAATGTTGAAAAATGGATAAGAAATAATATAAAATATAATATTAAAATTAGTATGGAACGGATTTGCTGCGACGCTACCGCCACCTATGAAAAATCTATAAAAACAATATTATTGTTTACGGCACCTGATAGTAGTTCCCTCGTATTATACGTAATTGACGCTCTTTCAGTGGCCCATCTCACTTCGGTACTCTACCGTTTCGAGCGTTCTAGAAAATTGTCGTACAAAGTCAACAAAATTATCGGGCACTTTTAAAATGTGCACATGCAGCATCGGTACATCATAGGCGAGGTAGAATGTCTGCGCGCGCATATATCCTCACGTTGTTATTATTTGATTAGTTTAACTCAATCGAATTGATTATTTATGTTTGTTTTTGAAGCGCAGTGTAGGTAGGTATATTATGCTCATATGAACGAGTCGCCTCTGGTTAGGACCACAGGACAACGTCTGTCGGGAAAGCTAGTTATATTTAAAAAATGTTATCACTGTATAAAACAACATGTCGTCCGACAGGTTTTGCTGCTTGTTAAAAATAATCAATCATACCTGCAAAAATACAGAATTTCGAATGATATTCCCCTCCGGGCACTATGGTGGTGATGGCTGTGGCATAATGGGCAATTGCCAGAGTGGCCACATGGCACAGCTGGTGTTTCGCTGCAAACCTCTCCTCCACTTCACCAGACAAGACTATAAAAACGGAGGTCAGGGTCAACAGGATCGCTGCAATGATGATCATGGACCCGTAAATCACAGCACGCTGTTCGTCTTGTTTCTCAGTTTCGACAGCTTCTTTGCTGAAACATCTCAGAACCACAGGCAATAGTTTTCCTTCTTTCCATCCATAATCTGCGCAGAAGTCTTCGGGAGGAACTGTCTGCTGGGTTTTATCGTTTACAATCTGAAAAGTAAGCAGAAAATTTGCTTATTTATTATGTAAGATCCACAAATTTTACATCCGTTGTAAGCGATGTTTACTGTCGTATCGAATAAGTGACAGCTGTCAAAACGCCAATCAAAATTCAAAAATAGAAAAGTTTATTTCGGCAATGTTGGTAGGATATCATTTATTCCGGCAATGTTGGTAGGATAACATTTATTCCGGCAATGTTGGTAGGATATCATATATTCCGGCAATGTTGGTAGGATATCATTTATTCCGGCAATGTTGGTAGGATAACATTTATTCCGGCAATGTTGGTAGGATATCATATATTCCGGCAATGTTGGTAGGATAACATTTATTCCGGCAATGTTGGTAGGATATCATATATTCCGGCAATGTTGGTAGGATATCATTTATTCCGGCAATGTTGGTAGGATAACATTTATTCCGGCAATGTTGGTAGGATAACATTTATTCCGGCAATGTTGGTAGGATATCATATATTCCGGCAATGTTGGTAGGATATCATATATTCCGGCAATGTTGGTAGGATAACATTTATTCCGGCAATGTTGGTAGGATAACATTTATTCCGGCAATGTTGGTAGGATATCATATATTCCGGCAATGTTGGTAGGATATCATTTATTCCGGCAATGTTGGTAGGATAACATTTATTCCGGCAATGTTGGTAGGATATCATTTATTCCGGCAATGTTGGTAGGATATCATTTATTTCGGCAATGTTGGTAGGATATCATATATTCCGGCAATGTTGGTAGGATAACATTTATTCCGGCAATGTTGGTAGGATATCATATATTCCGGCAATGTTGGTAGGATATCATATATTCCGGCAATGTTGGTAGGATAACATTTATTCCGGCAATGTTGGTAGGATAACATTTATTCCGGCAATGTTGGTAGGATATCATATATTCCGGCAATGTTGGTAGGATATCATTTATTTCGGCAATGTTGGTAGGATAACATTTATTCCGGCAATGTTGGTAGGATATCATATATTCCGGCAATGTTGGTAGGATATCATATATTCCGGCAATGTTGGTAGGATATCATTTATTCCGGCAATGTTGGTAGGATAACATTTATTCCGGCAATGTTGGTAGGATATCATTTATTCCGGCAATGTTGGTAGGATAACATTTATTCCGGCAATGTTGGTAGGATATCATATATTCCGGCAATGTTGGTAGGATAACATTTATTCCGGCAATGTTGGTAGGATATCATTTAACTTTACTACAAAACTAGTCAGATACTTCATCGTTTTATATTGCAATAATGTTTTACTTGTTTTAATAATTATTATTACTGACGATTTTCAACATTGAATAATACGGAATAAAATATATTTTTTACTAGTTATTATTCTGATCAAGAAAGTATTTGATAACACTTCTTCTTATGGTCGCTCAAGCCAAACCGTAGTCATTGGATTGTGGCATCCATCAGAACAATGGGAATTTCTTTTATAGGTTCGATTTGTGTAATTAATTACGCATACTGGTGATCAATACTGTATTTAGTCCAACTATTTCGCTAATTTATTCCACATTTTAGGTTAGGTTAAATACATAAAACAGTTGTACCTTATTGAAAATGAAATGTAGGTATGCTTGGATCGGAGTGTTCAAAAGATTGCCAAATACATCATACGAATGTGATGTCATGAAGATTAATAACCCATAAATAAATTCTTCGATGTTTTTCCCAGGGCAGAGGTCACACGGAATTATTCACGATTACGTTTCGGCTTAGTTGATGAGTGTATGTTAAAGTCGACGAAATTGAAAATCAAATCATAATAAATTTCACAGAAATTACATTTGATGAAGAAGACTGAATTTACTGTACAGTTTTTAATAATTTTATATTATAAGCTCTCACTACCCTATAGAGTCGACCTAGAATGAACTATTTTTAAAAATACAAAAAGTTAACACCAACTAGTCTGAACAAAAAGACGTTCGATTTTCGAAAACCGATTATGGTCTGTTTTCCTATGAATACGGCGCTAATATGTCTGTTTAGAACATTGTCAATATTGTTACCGTAGTAACAAAAAACATCGTCATATGTTTTGAACGACTGCCGCCTTGTCAGAAGAGGGACCGCTGCGCTCCCTAGGAACCCAGTGCATTAGCCTAGTAAAAAATGTGGATAAAACTAGATTGGTTTTTAAAATAAGTTTCGAAGTATGTTGCATCATCGAGTAGTTAAATGACCTATTATAGAATGATGTGGATCGACAGTTCAATTCTGACCTCAAGGACAGATCAGAAATAAAAAAAGTAGGACGGACTATATGAAAAAGCAAAGAAAGTATGTCTGGATAAGAAACTGTTAAGGTCCTTTCTGTCTTCCTACACCTTTCGCGACGTTCTATGGTGGATAACAAAAATATCTTACTTGAAGGTTTCCGTTTGCCTCGAAATAAAAGCTCTGCTTATCATCCCCCCAATCTGCAAAGGTTCCTCTCTCGCTGCTGCATTTAGGACCCTTCCCTTCAAACAGGAAATACTCCAACTCATTCTCATCGGTATTTTCAGAACTCTCATTCAAATGCTGAAACAAAACACATCAATTTTTAGTTACAAACAATTAGGCACAACGTATCAATGTGTAGATAAATGTTCTTGGTAGCCATCTATAAGATAATTTTATGTTGTGGATGAAGTGATGGAAAGAATCTGACGACCGCATCAATTGAAAACTATCCAATAGATGGATACCAAGAAGATTACAGTGTTGCTATACTGAAATCCATTGATTTCTATAGATTATCTTTTTCACGCCAGATTTGATGTCAGGTGACGTCTTGGTTTGACTAGAAATGTATATTGAATCAGATATTTAGATTAGGTTTTAATGTTGTTTCTATTTGTTTCACATATTAGGTATTTATAAAATCATTTCTAAAACTTGAAATTTTACAATGACTCAACAGAAAGTTATGAGAATATAACAACAACTATGATTTGTTGTATCTTGAAATTGTTATAGGTCATAGGTCTTATTATGGCCGTGGATTAAATAAATAAATAAATAACATTGTGGCCACATTTTAGATTTTTTATTCAAAATCGTTGTCAATAATTCATTAGAATATAATTTTCTCGTTCTTTTTAATGAATATGCATATAATAATTATTATTTTGGTTTATAGAAAAACAAGTCAAAAGTTCTTCACATTCACTGCGTTACGGGTGTTTCTAAACATCAGTTAACGCTATTTTGACGGCCATCCTAGAGATAAATCGTTATCCAACCTATCCTATCCAACAGTAGGAACCTCTTTTTAAAAATGGTGTCGGATATCCTAAACATAAGCGATATTTACACATTGATGCGGCAAATATCTCAAAGAAAGGCTTTTCTGTAAGATAAATAATTTATCTATCCACTCATTGATGCGTTGGGTCTTAATAAGATTAATTTTCACAACAAAATCACCCACCAAACTGTTCGGCTTTTAACCTTCGTGCAAATGTATGTATCCATCTACTTTTAAAAAAGTGTTTACTAATTCAGTAATCTACCCCTGTGACTATTGAAAAACCACGGGCCATAGAGGAAGATTATCTGCTTCCACGAGTCAAAAAACAAGAGGTAATTAGATAATATAATGGGTGCTGTAATCCACAAAACGGTGCTTACAACTGCTTACTATTCTATGGCCGAATTTCAATCATATAAATGTCAAAACGCTTAAACATAACCTATAATTTATTTGTAAGTGAATATTATAGGAATATAAAAAAATATATGTAGGAAAAATATCCAAATTAGTAAAAGGTACTTAATAATTTTTAAAATGAATTGGATGTTGTATTTACCAGTTAGAATTGCTTTCCATTCGTAAACATTTGTAATGTCAGACAACAATCTATGTTCAGTATTGCCAGAGTGATAACATTTTAGTTCATCAATAATTAATTTATAACTCTTTTTAGCCAGACTGTAAATTTTCTTTGTCATTCTTTTTGCATCCATTCTTTCCGTGTGCCCAAACCATCTCAACTTATTAACTTTAATCAAAGTATGTTCAGTGAATAACCTAATTATACTGATTTGATTTACCTTGGTAGGCCACTTACCTAGACGACAGACTTCCAAACAAAAGATCTCAGACATTTTTATGTTTTGGGAAAATTAACTATTTTTTAACTGTTTTTTATTTATATATTTATTTCTTTGGTTACTTTTTTTAAAGTTTTAAGTTTGGTCTGATGATGGCTGGTAGCCGAAACCGGTAACCAAAGAAATAAATATATAAATAAAAAACAGTTAAAAAATAGTTAATTTTCCCAAAACATAAAAATGTTAGGAAACTGTTTTATAGTAAGCCCAAAAAATATAGAAAAAATAGTGAAAAGATCTCAGATTTAATTTACGATCTGGTTTGAAAATTTCTAGGAATAACTATAAAAAATCTGGCCAGATAAAAAATACACTCATGACTTTTAATTTTTGCCAAGGAATAAATTCCCGTCTCAAACAGACGTTCAGTTTTGCCTGCTTCATTTATATAGGAAAGTTTTCTTAATTCTTTTCTTTTATCTAACTTATCGATTACTAAACGCTCGTAAGGACAGACAATAGACAACGACGCGTCGTTTTGATGTCTTAAAAGACGTCAATGATCATTACGTCACAATATTCAAACGAGCCTCTGTTCATTCATAAGTATGTTATAGCGCTAGTGCTAGTGATTCATCTCATCTAGCTAGATAATAATAATTATTATTATAATGTGTGTTCATAAAGTCATTGAACGAGAAATTATATGTATGTAAGCAAATTATCTTGCCTTTCTCTGTAATGATATCTACCTACTGACAAAAATAAACGTAAAAAATCCTATAAATAACTATTGGGAAACTTAACAGAACCAAACTACGTTAGTCGAACATAACGTTCCAAATATTCATAGATTCTTGTGCCAATTTCCAGGACTAGATCTTACATATAGAACCAACATGGTCAAAATCGTCGAAATCCCTGAAATTGCAAATCGCGGGAATCTTCGACATGTTCAACAAATCGAAAAATCCCATGCCCCCTGCAGAATTCGAACACGTTTACCTAGCCGTATCAAGCAGAGACGCTATCCGACCTTCGTATAAACTTAACATCAGCTAGCCTGAAGAAGAAGACGTTTGGTCTTCGAAAACCGGTTAGCGTTAGATGGATAAGAAATTTGTGAGAAAAAAACTAAATATTTTGTCGAATAATATATCAACAACTAAAATGCCCTACTAATAATTTACGATTTTTAATGATTTTTAATGCTCAGTAATTTGAGGTTTGCTGACGATATCGTAATATTTGCCAACGATGAAACAGAGTTGGACGACATGCTCAACGAGCTGAATAAAGCGGCGCAAAAGATTGGCCTAAAAATGAATAAAGCCAAAACCAAATACATGAGCAACTCAGCCCGACAACACGATATCAAAGTGGATGACAAACTTATTGAAAAGGTTGATAGTTATGTGTACCTAGGCCACAAGATAAAGTTAGGCAGGGAAAATCAAGAGGCAGAGATAGAAAGAAGACGTGGTCTCGCCTGAGCGGCGTTTGGCAATCTCTTACATATCCTGAAGTCTCCGAAATACTCACATCCACACAAGAAAAAACTTTTTGATGCTTGTATCCTCCCAGTTCTAACATATGATATGGAAAAAACTGTACTGACCAAAAGGATAATACACAAACTGGCAGTAACACAAAGAGCCATGGAGAGGAAGATGTTGGGTATTTCTTTAAAAGACAGGAGAACAAACACATGGATACGAGAGAAGACCAAGGTTGTTGATGTGGTGGAGAGAGTTGCCACCCTGAAGTGGGGATGGGCGGGCCATGTGGCCAGATGACCGGACGACAGATGGACCAAAAGAGTAGTGGAGTGGCAGCCTAGACAAGGCAGAAGAAATGTCGGCAGACCCCAGGTCAGATGGGCGGACGACATCGCAAAGATTGCAGGCCACACATGTATGAGAGAGGCTCAGGACAGGAATGATTGGAAGGAGAGGGGGGAGGTCTATGTTCAGCAATGGACGGAGACAGGCTGACGAAGAAGATGGTATTAACCAACCACTACGAGCTTACGACCGTTTTCCACTCCTAGGCGGTCCGTCGTCTGGCAAGACGGCACTATTTCAAAATCTATGACAGTGTTTTTCTTTTGTAACTACGGTAACGATGTTGACAATCCACATTCAACGTTGGTTATAGCAGCGTCGTATTTGTAGGAAAACAGACCACGGGGCCAAGTCAAAATCTTAACGACAGCTTCAACGTTAACAATTTGTTGTTATTTCCATAGAGATAACGTAAAAACTGTTGATCAACGTGCGTTAAAGAATGTTGTTACAAATTCCGAGTCGAAAAAATAATTCTGACAGTTGTTCAAAATTAACGTTAAACGTTACCTCGAAATCTACGGAAACATTACGACGCTGCTGAATACGAAACACATTTTTTTGTTTGTTTGGAAACCATTTTCAATTTGGTTAACGTTTGGAACGTTAACAGTTTTCACGTTTAACGTTATTTATTTCGACTTAGCTCCCATTAGTGTGATCACGCTAACAACGTTCGCCATTAGGTGGCAACGTTCAAATTCTCGAATTTTATGAGAATTTTCAACATGTATAAAGATGCCATGCCCCGGGCAGGTTTCAAACCTGCTTCCCTCGTCGTCCCGTGCAGAGACGGTAACCACTGGGCCAACTATCCCGACGCTAATTCCATCATAATACGTGTGTAAGTATATGGCTGATGGTAATGAGGTATAGAGAGCCATCCGTTGGATTTTCTTAGACCAACTAGAGCAACCGAGTTTTTAAAGATCAATTACGACTTAATATGTAATATAATGACTACTTGTGTAAATATTTTGTTCCCAAAAATGTTAGTATTAGGTATACAATTTCTTCTCAAGAGTTTAGAAAAATCAAAAAAGTGGCATGAAAACATACTTTTTTACCATGGCAACACTTGTTTTATTTTTGCACACTTTTTCGTAATTCAAATTCTAGTCCGACTCTGTCAGACACATCTGAATGTTATGCAAATCGCTTCGTGTAATGTTGGGTTCCAAACTAAGTGGGTGTATAATAATTCTTATTCTAAATTATTAAAATTAATACAATTTGTTTAGAAATAAAAATTTATAATAGAAATAAAGACACACCTCCAATCTCAGCTATCTAAGGGTCTGTTCACATGTGTACAGACCACAATATCCATCCAATAACTCCGATAAAAGATATTAATATTCACAACGGATTTATGGGGCTGTAGGTTCAATGAATGTGGTTTAAATATTTTAATCACGGACTCCTTTGAAGTGATATGTATGTAGACAACGCGTTCTAAGGATTTCCTTGCTTATTATAAAGTAAGGATTCACTAATGAAGAGAGCTCAACGTTTCAAATATTTAATTTGACTCTTTCACAGTAAGCTACTTTGAGCTTGCGTCGTGAAAGAGGAAGATGGTCGGCATCTGACATCGAACACGCGACCTCCGAACGATGCAGTACGAAAGCTGGCGTCGTAAGCGCCAGGCTACCAACCACTTCAATTGTGTGTGAATGTGCTATTGGTGATTTAGGAGCCCCGAAAATTTTCTCATTTTAATTAGGTATAATCTCGATGAAGTTCTCAAGAATTAAAGTTGTTAGAATCCGTCAATTAATTTTATGCGACAAATAAAAGTTCCGTGATTTTGCAATTTTTGTTGACAGCGCTGTCGACAAAGGGACTACTGCACACACCTACATCTAACTATTTCTAATATTTTTTTTATATTGACATAAAAATACAGTCACGTCATATTATCAGTATCCAGTAACGAGGACGCGGGATATATCAAGACGATTCAATAAAGAATGTCCTCATTTACAGCCATCACAAGGAAGAATGTCCTCATTCACAGCCATCACAAGGAAGAATGTCCTCATTCACAGCCATCACAAGGAAGAATGTCCTCATTCACAGCCATCACAAGGAAGAATGTCCTCATTCACAGCCATCACAAGGAAGAATGTCCTCATTCACAGCCATCACAAGGAAGAATGTCCTCATTCACAGCCATCACAAAGAAGAATGTCCTCATTCACAGCCATCACAAGGAAGAATGTCCTCATTCACAGCCATCACAATGAAGAATGTCCTTATTCACAGCCATCATAATCACGCGTTAAACTAATCCTTGTATTCAAAATACCACCTCCCAGATTATTTTATATGCCTGCCTTCTAGTTTTTCTACCCCAAAACCAGGTAGTCTGTGACGAATTCATAAACCGGTTACCGGTAAAATCGTCGCCTAATCGATATTACCAGCGCAGCTATTTGATGTTTCTAATGGTCTGTTTTCCTGAGAATACGATACTGCTATAAACAGCGGTGAATGTATCAGTTTAGAACATTGTCATTATTGTTACCGTAGTAACAAAATACTTTTCAAATACTAATTTCAAATCTCCTCATTCACAGCCATCACAAGGAAGAATGTCCTCATTCACAGCCATCACAAGGAAGAATGTCCTCATTCACAGCCATCACAAGGAAGAATGTCCTTATTCACAGCCATCATAATCACGCGTTAAACTAATCCTTGTATTCAAAATACCACCTCCCAGATTATTTTATATGCCTGCCTTCTAGTTTTTCTACCCCAAAACCAGGTAGTCTGTGACGAATTCATAAACCGGTTACCGGTAAAATCGTCGCCTAATCGATATTACCAGCGCAGCTATTTGATGTTTCTAATGGTCTGTTTTCCTGAGAATACGATACTGCTATAAACAGCGGTGAATGTATCAGTTTAGAACATTGTCATTATTGTTACCGTAGTAACAAAATACGTTTCAAATACTAATTTCAAATCTGAAACTCATCATTGCATTGGCCTGACTGGGTTGTCATCCTGGTAAGATCATAAAACTAAATGTTGTGTCCAGACTATTTTTGTATGGTTTGGGTAGTGTCCAGAGTTCCGAGGCATGCTAAAGTTTTGCAGAACGCGGCTTTCATTTTTCTAGACATCATAGGACTGACCTTGAGGCCGAATAATTAACCACGGTTATGTGCGAAAATTGTGCCATGTGAAAGATTTTGGCATCATGACGTACGGGATCAAGTCCGGGACTGATACCACTGCGACCAAAAACTATCTGAGAGTTTCAGAAATAAAAACTCTCAGGGCCACAGCAGGGAAGACCCTCACAGATAAAAAAAAACACGATTGTTAGGGAAATATGCGAGGTCGAATATATACTGAGATGGAGAAGGCAACGAAAAAGGTTCTGGTATTCACATGTGAGAAGAGTGGACTCATCCAGACTGCCGCATATGGCATTGCACGTCCAACCCTATGGAAGATGGCTCCAGGCAGACCACCAAAGAGGTGGAGGAACAGCTTGAAGTCGATCTAGTCGAAGAAGTGCATGGAAAAAAATAATGACATTCAACACACGAAGATAAACGCGCAGAAAGAACAAATGACTATCTTTGCCTTGAAGGGTCGCCTGTAAAGAATTTATCTCAAACATCAAAGATCCCATTTTAAAAGGATTATATCGGTTAGTGAGCTGGTAATAATAATAGGTGATAAACATTGTCAAGACACGGTAATAACATTTACAAACATTTTGTTAGTATATGAACCTGGACCACCTGATATTTAATAATACTTAGATATTGTTGTTATTTGACTATAGGTACACTTTTTATAGGATTGGTCGATGATGATTCAAAGATCTTAAAAAAATATCCAAATAGTAAACTGAAATAAAAAGCATTTAACCTTGTATGAGGAATTGGTGAAACATGCTACCTACTCATTATGGAGGCATGTTATTAGGTTTATATGGAAGGAAGTGTTGCGTTCCCATTGTGTTGTTTGGAGTCGGCGCTGTCTGGCCTAAGCCATTACGTTACCAATAAGCCCGTTTATTAATTCCGTGCCAAAGAGGATGACACATCCAAGACTCATAGGATCCATGTACCTATACTAAATGCTTATCAAAATACACGTACATGACTCTTTAATATACATGTAAAAAAACTATAGCTGTTGTCCAAAAATAAAATGGTTAAATTAAGAGTTCTTACCAGAAAGTTCGGTCTCCAATCCGTATATAGACGACTCTCTGTTTCATTCAAAGGAATATCTTCAATGGACACGCAGTTCTGTCGTTCATAGTCAAATACCCAATTTTGAATGCAGCATTTTCTGATACAAGCCACTTCGTCGCAAGGACAAACGAATGCGACATATGAGTCGAAGGGACCGCTGTCGACGCAATAAGCGTCTGGAGTGAAGGCAGTTCTGAAGGACGTCGTCATATTGTCATGAAATACGGAACTCTTTTTTATATTCAACTTGACTCTCTTTTGAGAGTCGTATATCAAATAAAAATGTCCGTCCAGTTCTGGATCGGCCCACGAATACACAGCTTCCCTCAACGATGGATCGCAATTCGGAAAACCAATATCGATTTCACCATCGTAAACACTTTGTATGGTCTGTCGTGTTACTTCTTTAGAGACGATTTTAAGTGTGTTTTTAGTGGAATACATGATGAAGGGTTCAGCGGGGAACCAATCGTACATTTTCGTTTCATTGTAGCTATCTCTGGAACATTTAAAGCGATTATCCAGGCTTTCGTCAAGATTGCAACACTTTTTAATCGGAGCCTTCGCATGGGTCGCACGTTCAGCGCTCAACAATAACAATAAACAAAACAACAACATTGGATGCATTTTTCAACACTTTTTCTTTCATTTCAACACTCCTTAAGATAACTAGCTGCCTGGAAAATACAAATTAATACTATTTTAAAACGAATAATCTTCGTTGAACAAAATAAAGAGAACAACCTCAAACATGTTTTACCGGTTAAGTTGCCTGTGGTAGACTAACTTAAGATCTGACAAGGAAATCACGCAAATATACTTAATGCTTCAACGAATTAAAAGAATGTCTACATCGTTACATCGAAATGACAGAGTTAAGACGGATAGTGACGGATCCAAGTACCTAGTTATCTGCACCCAATAGTAATTATTATTATGAGTATTGTTAAGAATAACGATACGAGATCATACGTACGGCATAATGAGTAAATAAGTAATGGTTCAGAGCTAAAGTAGCCTCTACCAGATCCGATCCAAATGTTATCCATGTTTATCCTAATTGAGTAAGGCGGGGCACACGGGTCCATTTTAAAAAATATTTTTTATCTTTCATAAAAATTTAAGTACCTACTTACAATAATTAATTAAATATTTTTGCAAAACATAGATTTTGGCATAATTTATTGATGGTTTCTCCAAAACCGTAGCTAATATAGAGATTCTAAAAAAAATTAATCTAAAAAAGCACACTAAAAAACTAAGTGGATCGCCGTTTAAAGGCCCAAAAGTAACTGAGCAAGAAAAGAACAAAAAGCTAAGGTCACTGGTATGAAATTTAAGGAAAAAAAAGGCAAGAAAGTTGATTACCTATAGTAAAAAAAATTCTTCTGAGGGCCGGTCTTATAAACATCCGTTAGTTAAAAGTCAAACCAAATAAACCGAAATATGATCCATTTGCTCGTTTTTCCGTCATAAAATAATTCGTTATTCAAACGACAATTTGTTAGTAAATCATCGATAAACTTACGGATATTTGGTCTCTCGTTTATAAGATCGGCCCTGTGACAGTAACTTTCTGACATAACGGTGAATTCAATGTCAAAAAATGTGAAAAGTGCATGGGTAAATGACTTATGCGTTCGTGCTGATAAGGAAGACAATAATTAATTAATTTTCTTTGTTTAGCTCAATTCGTTTAGTTGAATCAACTATTTAAGCGATTGACATAGCGTTGATATTTTTTTAGTAGGTATGTATTATGTTAACAATAACAGTCAAAGCGGACCCGGGTCCCGGGTGCCCCGCTCTCCTCTACCTATCGCGATATTATAATATCTATATTATTTCTTAACATAAAAGTATTACTTGCCTGCTTACATAGGATTATGCTACATTTACACGCTTACCACGGTTTGGCAAGCCACCACAAATACGAACGTGTAAATGGGGTGTTTGCCGTGGCTTGTGTGAGCTTTCCAACGCTTGTCTCGATCCGGGCAAGTGTCGTTTTTTCGACACAGATCAAAGGAATTTGCGGCAAACGTATAAATACCGACGCGCACGCCAACGTGTAAATGGGGTCCGAGCGTTTGTGAAAGGCTGGGAGTTTGTGGTGGCTTGCCAAGCCATGGCAAGCGTTTAAATGTAGCATTAGAATATACTAGGTAATAAGCTGGGAATACACATGCCTGTAGCTGGCACACTTGCATGCCAGCTCCTGGAACATGCCACCTACTATCATAGTAGGTGGTTGCCTTGATAGTAGGTGGGATGTGCCAGGAGCTGGCATGCAAGTGTGCCAGCTACAGGCATGTGTATTCCCAGCTATAAGGTAGTACCTAAGTATCTAATAATTGTTATGCTTAGGTATAGATATTTTTTTTATGAATCTGGGCTCCCCCAAAGTGAACACAAATACACTTTTGACAACTTTCACGCTAAGCCAGTGGCGTACCGACGGGGAGTACGGAGGAGCGCACCGCCCTGTTAGGAAGGCGGCAAAATTTACTTGCAAAACACGACCATATTGATAAAATCAGAATTTTTTGTTTTGTGTTGTGAAAATGGAAACAGTTGGCACCGGAATTCTAGCCCACGACGTTCTACGCTGTGCGTACGAAAGCATTCGACTGACTATTAGTATTATGATTAGTTTTAGGATTATTTGTATCATTGCAATCTCTCTATTTATTTATTTTTTTAATTTTTCCTTATTTTGACGATTTTTGGGATTTTTATTTTGATTCTTTAGTCACGAGACCTTCAATACAGTTTTATTTTTTATTGATAGGTGTATGTCTTTTATTTATTTTTTAACAGATCATGACGTTTTTAAGTTGTTTTTTCCAAGATGTAATTTTAAATCTTTTTGTATAATTTCTGTTGCATTTATAATGTATTGGATAACTAGAGAGTTTTGTTTGTGGAAGCTATGTGA
The DNA here is from genome assembly GCA_963576905.1 of Mystacides longicornis. Taxonomy (NCBI): domain Eukaryota; kingdom Metazoa; phylum Arthropoda; class Insecta; order Trichoptera; family Leptoceridae; genus Mystacides; species Mystacides longicornis. The sequence continues at coordinate 26,024,604 of OY756428.1, forward strand.
TATAACGATTGTGAAGCCGTAAAATACAGTTTTTACTAGCTTACTGCACACACAAGAATTTTATTGTAATTGTTATGAATAAATTTTATACATTATTGTAAAATGTTAAAATGTTGGAGATGCAATAAAGTTATAAAAAATTTAAAAAAATAAATAAATAACACTGGTCTACCAACTATCCACAATTTGGTGCTGACCATTCACAACTATATGGAGGGAGCAAGTTTGGTTCCGGCTCCGGGAGGCGAAAACCCACGGTACGCCACTGCACTAAGCAAACGTTTGTGTCATGAAAGTGGAAAAGGTCGGCACTGGGATTCGAGCCCATGACTTCCAGTACGATAGCCACCGATTGATACCACTCAAAATGTTCTTTTTGCCTGCGCAAAGAATGTTACTATACCTACATTTGAATGGGGATACGCACAGTAAAAGCAGGAACCCTCTTTCCGGCATGCCCATTTAAATGCATTGAAACCATAGACAACATTATTTGCGCCGGTCGGCGCGGGTCGGAATCGGCGTTCTACGTGTTTCCACCCATAGCCATCTCTGAAAAAAATTAAGAGCCGGACACTCGAAAATGGCTGTTTTTATATAAACGTTGTTCCCTTAATAGGTATCGTAGAACAACAAAAAAGGAAGTGTGCTTTAAGTTAGAGCTTTGTCTATCAAGTCTTCCAATTTGAATTTATATTTTCCAAATTTAGTTCGATAGAAAAAAAATTCAAAGTTTGCTCTATATTTTTATAAATCATAACGGTTTAGGCTATCTACTCAATAAAAAACGCTTTAAAATATACCAAAATGCGTGTCTTTTAATTTTCTTCAAAACCATCGTCTTTTTTTATTTCTATTTAATATAGTTTTGCAATTAATCGGTAATAAGTGATTGGGCGCTTAGGACCTTTTCCTTTAGAAACAAAAACTGTATACGCTCCATACAAATCCTAAAATTCTTCATTCGTGAGAGAACGTTGTGGCGGGCGGACGTGTCGCTCTGTACTCTGTAGTTTTTTTCTGCAGAAACCTTCCACTTTCTAATGTTGGTCATTTGGGGCTAAATGCAATATTTGTGAGAATCCATGGTTGTCAAAAATTTTATATTTATTTATTTTTTACATGTTTTTTTCCTTTCTACATTTTTTTCTTTACAAATATTTTTAAATTCATTATTTTTTTTCCATAAAATAATATAAAATTACGTTTTGACGTATTTTTTATCGTAATATCTTAATTAGATATAATAAGTTTTTACCACATAATTCTTGACTTTTATCGGTAGCTAAGTCAAAGAACCTATCATCAACAAAATTGCGTAAATAGTACGTTGATAATATAGCAATTGGTTTATAACTACATACGTACCTACAATATATTATATGAACAAAAAAGTTTTTATGTTACACAAAAATAAAAAGAAAATAAACTTAAATGAAGCCAACCTCTACTCGGGGTTTGAATCATGTCTTAGATTAGACGGGACCGATTGATTGGTAGAAAATGCTTTAAGTTAACTTCCGCCGGCTATACCTACCGAGAAGAGTGTACTTTAGTAAAACAAAACTCATGTGCGTATATTCAATAAGCTATTAAAAAGTTGGTCTTATTAATGTCACTCAACTTCGTCGAAATACGCACTCAACGAATACGAACTCAAATAGGTACTTATAGAACTTCATTATATTTAATTCTTCAAACACACTATTTTCAACTTTGTAATACTAGTCATTATAAATATTTATACATAAAACTAGCTTTGCAGTATTACAATAGATTATATTTCGGATAAAAAATGTAATATATTGTAATACTGCAAAGTTAGTTTTATTTATAAATATTCATTATATTCAATTTGAAAAATATCCATTATTTGACATGACACAAACTTTTAAATGTATTAATTAACCTGATATTTATGGTTTGGCTGCCAACCCTGACTCCGATTGCATTTTGACTAAGGATAAAGAAATGAACAAAATATCATTGTGTCAGCAGGGTAGGTAAGTGACAGAGACAGCGAGAAGAAAGTTCAACCTGTCTCACGCACAATATGACGAGGTGCGCGCGGGGAAGCGGGGACAAAACTCAGTTCGGTGATTTGAGTGTCCGGCTCTTAACGCACATACCTATTACCTATATATGTAGCATTCGAATGCGATTCTATAGTTGTATAGTTCATCAAATGGTTCTATATACACGGTGTTAAGTTGGTAGTAGATAAACCGAATCAGGGAGGTAGAGGACCTCAATACCTATCGATTTGACCCCCATGTATATACAGCGATATTGGGTGGTTCAAAAGTTATTTACATTTTTGTGAAATTTGAATAAAAACCGGATTTATGACTAAACTACGTAACTATGGCTAAACTATTTAGATTACGATCATGATTTTTTTTTCTAGAAATAGTCCGATAGTGACCCTTATGCAATGTATTATTGCTTTTACCATGCACCCATATAACAAGGCTGTGTTTTAATGAAAAAATGTTGAATATTGATACTTGCACAAGTTATGAGAGCGTTTTAGCATGATCCCCTTGTACAAGCCAAATGAAATTTGCAAGAATGATTCTCCATGAATAGTAGAAGTTTTCAAGATAGTTTGTAGAACAAAAAGTTCCGTGAAATTTTTTGTCTAGAGCCTTTGAAAGATTTTAGAAAATTATTGCTTGAAAAAAATTACTACCTATAAATAAATTTTTGGAACAAAAGCTGTCGGGTGCTGACTCATAGCAATAATACATTGCATAAGGGTCACTATCGGACTATTTCCAGAAAAAAAATCATGATCGTAATATTCGTAATCTAAATAGATTAGCCATAGTTACGTAGTTTAGTCATAAATCCGGTTTTTATTCAAATTTCACAAAAATGTAAATAACTTTTGAACCACCCAATATCGCTGAACATACATAGGGGGTCAAATCGATAGGTATTGAGGTCCTCTACCTCCCTGCTTCGGATTATCCACTACCAACTTAACACCGTGTATAAGTTGTTCTGGAAAACGGCCAAAGGATAAGGCAAGGCGACACGACACCTTTGTATAGAAAAGTGTAAATGTATTAACGAATATGTAAATTATACAATAATTATAATAATATCTAAATAACAGTAGAAGACGGTCGTAAGCCCTTAGTGGTATGTTCCATTTAAAAATCGAACATCAGTAGGTACTTAATGAATTGTTAGTCATTAGTTGTTACATATTCGTTAAGATCTAGTCCTGAAAATGGTCACATGAATCTAGACATAATTAGAACGTTGTGTAATTGTATTGTTTATTACTATTATTATTTTCTCATTGTCAGTGTTGCCACCTTTGTAATTTTTTTGACCCGGACACAAACTTAAAAAAAGGTCATTCCGAATGTTTGGTAGCCGGAAAGGTGAAAGTTAACTAAAAAAAGAAATCATTCCGAAAATTTGGTAGCCGGAATGGTGAAAGCTAACTAAAAAAAGAAATAATTCCGAAAATTTGGTAGCCGGAAAGGTGAAAGTTAACTAAAAAAAGAAATCATTCCGAAAATTTGGTAGCCGGAAAGGTGAAAGTTAACTAAAAAAAGAAATCATTCCGAAAATTTGGTAGCCGGAATGGTGAAAGTTCACTACAAAAAGAAGTCATTCCCGAGAAAATTTCCCGACCATCGGTAGCAAAATTAGGCAATGTTTTCTAAAGATGATTATTTCTGAGCTCGCAACCTCTCGGACTTGGCGGATGGGAGCCCGTGGCATTTCGCTACCCCTGCCACCCAATAGTTACGCCACTGGACTGGGCAATCAGGGCATATTTTAATAATAACTATAATCAGAAACATAACGCCGAATAGGTATATTACCATACAAAATTTTACAAATCAGCATCAAATCTAAGTTTTTTTGTAATATAACCTACGCATAAAAATTAGAATAGACCATTAAACGATGACGTCATCTGACATTAGGCTGGATGCAAAATGGCGGCCATGGCGACACAAACACACCACACATGCATAAACCATAGTGATGGGTAACAAATTATATTGCATAGCGACCCGAACTGCCCGAATCAATAGTGATCGGAATCAGTTGTCTGGTTCACTTTAATCAGTTTTGTGATACTTTCCAGGAATAAAACACAATTATATATTATTTTTCTTTTAAAATACAGACATTTTGTATTGTTCGTATTAATTATTAATATATAATATTTATTAATTACCTACACATTAAAATATTTCATTCCATATTAATATTATCAATGATTCTTCTCGGTCATAATAATTGTTTTTTATAATTTCATTTATCAAACCCATATTTTTTTTTATCATCTGAAAATTAATTTTTGTGTCTAATAGTTCCATTTGATGATTATTTAATTACTAGTTTTTTAAAGGCGCCCGTGGCGCCCCTGGCCGGAGAGGTGAAAGTTCACCAAAAAAAGGGCATTTTGTCGTCGCCAATTCTCGTTCCGAGTAGCCCAAATGGCGATAAATCGCCCACGTTGGCAACACTTAATAATATTAGTTAGTATACCTGTATGTTCAACGCGCGTGCGCATAACGGCAAAACGCTATTGGTTACTCAGAAGCATCCCCGATCCGCTGGATCAAAACTTGTTTGAGGGTGCGAGTGGCGCGCCATCTAGCGGCGTTAATGACATCAGTCAGTCAGTCAGTCAGGCAGGCAGTCAGTCAGTCAGTCAGTGAGTCAGTGTTCAAGACAAATATTATATACTAGTTTTTTAAAGGCGCCCGTGGCGCCCCTGGCCGGAGAGGTGAAAGTTCACCAAAAAAAGGGCATTTTGTCGTCGCCAATTCTCGTTCCGAGTAGCCCAAATGGCGATAAATCGCCCACGTTGGCAACACTTAATAATATTAGTTAGTATACCTGTATGTTCAACGCGCGTGCGCATAACGGCAAAACGCTATTGGTTACTCAGAAGCATCCCCGATCCGCTGGATCAAAACTTGTTTGAGGGTGCGAGTGGCGCGCCATCTAGCGGCGTTAATGACATCAGTCAGTCAGTCAGTCAGGCAGGCAGTCAGTCAGTCAGTCAGTCAGTCAGTCAGTCAGTGAGTCAGTGTTCAAGACAAATATTATATTATATATAAATATATAATATCTTCTAGTTATTTACTTAGGATACTTAAATGTTTGGCAAAAGCAACGTTGCTGTTGTGTAGAATTCATTGATTTATTAATCAGCTATCTATCATAATTAAAATTTATGTGATTTTTTGGTTTCTTATTATGTTAAGCAATGATATTTTGTGAAATGTTAGCCAAAATAAAAAGTTAATATGGTAAATAGTATATATATCATTGCTTTTTTTCTCAAATTTTGACATTTATTTATATATTGTATACTCTAATTGACTCGTAACATTTAGATTCGCTCTATCCGTGACCCGATAAACACACTCATACCATATAAACATAAACAAAAACTCTTAAACTTTTTGTTTATGTTTATGCCTCCCGGCTAATGTTTAAATCCACGTGGCCGTTAATGGTCTATTTATCATCAGTTGATTTATTAGGTATGATAATAAAATAACTGCATTTTAAACAGCGTCTTGGATCATCCATCTCTCGGCGAAAGATTGAAAAAAGATTCTATTCCGGAAAGTGATGAAAAAGGTATGTAGGTAGGTACTCATATTATCCTGGTAATTTTTCACTATACGTAGATGTATAATATCAAAAAGGAAGTGCCTCTAGAGCCGTAGACGGAAACATCAAAAATTTGGTACGGCGTCCGTAGATCTCCATAGACAATATTTTATCATAGAGAACTAAAAATTGACACTTGTTTAGCCGACGATTGACATTGACAGATGATATTAAATTGTCGCTGAGCACGGATTTGATTATTAATATTGTTGAACAATAGTGTAATTGAATAACAAAATTACAACTATCAGCAATAGTAACAATAGAATACTTATTAATGTAGATGTTTTTATTTTTTAGAAGTATGGTTGCCACAATATAACATTTTGGAAGTTAAAACGTAAAAAAATATTTGGTAATTATTGAGTTCGTGGGCTGATACGATGATGATGGTCATGATCCTCAGAATTGAGGGACCGATGAAGATGAGGATGAATCTCAATTGCTCTTGAGCTTCTTATTCAATACGTGGAGGCAATTTAAGTAGCTGCTGCCACAATGCATATAAGCTTGCAAGGATGCATATTATGGTTATTACAGTTGTCACAGTAAAGAATTGTCCACATTTTTACTATGAAGGTGAATGGAAGCGGGACAATCTGTGACAAAATATTTCTTGTGGAGTTTTCACTTTTTGAGTGGTATTTCTTGCCACCTCTTATACAACTTAATGTTGCATAATAGTATTTTAAAGACTCTTTAGCATCTTTTTCTGTATGATGCCACTTTATTTGATTTTCAATACTCCTTGCGTCTATTATATTTATCAGCCAAAACATTTGGGAAATCTTTGTATCACCAACTTTCATTTTTGAATAATTGATTAATATTAACACTTCACTATCAACCATGCAAACACAAATTCATTTCAAGTATTCAAAAAAAATATCACTAAAAAAAATATTAAAAAAGTCACAAAGAAATAAAATTAAAGATTAGTAAAAAAAAAGACTAAGCTTTATGTAAAGACATGCAAATAAAAATTCAAATTTTGAATAATATAGATGTTAATTATATAATTAATTATATTGTTAATTATATATTATTAATAGTATCCCATGTTACCCCAATGAGATTCGCACGAAAATTCAAACTGTCCTTTGGTACTAATACGAAATTCGCGCCAATTCACGCTTTGACATTAACTGTCATTTGAGTGTTACCATAGTATGAACTGTAATAATATGGCAACACACAAATCTACGGACGCGGGTACGGGATCCGGCTACGGCTCTAGAGGCACTTCCTATCAAAAATGATAATAAAGTAAGCAGTTACCAGAGTTTTAAATTAAGAATAATGGCAATATTTTCATCAGCTGTTATCATTCTGTGACCTGTGACTTGTCGAATCCATAGATCAGAAGATCACCCATAGATATTGATATGAAGGTGGCTGTCAATCAATAATATTTTTGTTGTTTATTTAATTTCTAACAGTTTGTTTACAGTGTTGGTTTTCATTTATTTATATAAAAATGGATGACGAACTACTGCGGAATATTTGCAGCCGAAATATATCCATTCAAGAACCACTTTTGCAAAGGCTTGCACAAATAGTAAGTATTATTGAACTGCGTATTCGATTTAGATAAAATATAATTGGATTAACATACTATAGACTATCTTAAAGATAACAAATATCCCTTTATTTCTAGAATTCACCAAAATATACGTTTCCTGAGTTAAAAGATAATGTCAAAAGGATGGAACTGTGGTCTGCTTTTTTCGATTATTTACAAAATTCTGCTGCAAAGTCTATCCATTGTCTCTGTTTAGTGAATATTCGTATACTAAGGTAGGTCATAGCAATAGCTATCAATTAATTATTTGTTTGGATTTGATTATTTCATCTCTAATGATGTTATTTATCCTTTCAGTCGTGATAAAGAATATTTAGATAATATGGTCTGCCAAAAATGGATTAATACTTTATTAGAATTGTCTGGTTTGTACCAATTGACCGTTTCTGATGATGAACTTCCAATCGAAAACCCTACAGATGACATTAAAACTGAAGCATTAAAATGTCTTTGTAATCTGATATATAACAGTCCGGCTGTTCAAAATCTTTGTGTGTCAAATTGCTTAGTCGAGGGACTTGTGGCCAGACTTAAAACTTGGAAAGACAACACCATTCCGTATGACATCAAATACTTTGACATGAGGCTACTCTTCATCATCACAGCACTAAAGGAAGAAAAGAGAAGAGTTGTTAAGGATGAATTGCACGGCTTGGCTTATCTTACCGAGAGCTTGGACGAAATATTGAGAGAGCTGCCTCCATTAGAGATCTCTCCAGTGCCGGCTAAATTGGTGGAAGGAGATCTGCAATATTTTCTCGATGTAAGTAGTACAATAGATAAATATTTAAAGATCTGATGAATTAACGAGAAAAATACATTGTTTTTTTTAGTAGTTCTACATGTTCCTACGGATTTAAGTTATTTTATATGAAACACTAGATCTTTTTCAAATAATACAAGATCACATTTTCTTATTTGGTTCACTCTACATGCTTATGCAGAGTGAACCAAAAATCCTTTACACTTTAATCGCAGTTTGCTTTGAGCAGAAACTGTATCATATTGCTGTATTGTTTATCAAATTCAAAATAATAGTGAACTTTTTGAAAAAGTGTGCTGTACAAAAATGTTTGTTAGGCATCATAACACTGGGACAGCAATGTCTTTTTTTAGAGTGTTACTATTCCACATTGTTACCTATGTATCTGCAAGGGTTATGAGACTCAAGAATGCTTCTTGAAGTGCCAAGTCTGATTCCCTAGAAGTCGGCTATTACTTGGGCAAAGGCCTTCATGTCCATAGCTGTATGAATCGGTTCCCCAACAACTTGGACTTCAATCTACCCTCTAATATTCTGTAGCCATGATTTACGACTAATTTTATATTCCATTTATTTTCACTATTAACAAACTGAATGCCATTATATTTTTAGGAGAAGAAAACTGTTTTGATCTGTGAAATACTGAAAATATTATTCAACGTGATCATTCTCTGTAACGACGAATCTATAGACAGAGATGAATCTTACATCTTAAGGATTGTTTCAATATGTAACACCCTACTACTCTGCTCGTCCACTTCTAGAGATAAAACTAATGAGATACATAACAATGTTGTCAATTTACTTACTGGGTGAGTGTAGAGTTCCTTTTATTATTATTTATTTTATTGTTGACTAACGGATAATTGTCTAATAACCTATCTATCTCCTACCTTTTATTGATCTTCTCCCTATTTCCCGTTTTGGTTTTTCAATAAACAAAGATAATAGTATCTTTTGGAGCACTGCAAGCTAAAAAATTTCCAGCAATATGTGACATCTGCGATTACTATTTTTCTATAGTAGTGCATTCATGCTATCCCCCAATCGTGACGGTTTTGTGTCACTTTTATGTTTTAAATTGCAAAAAAAAAAATTTTTTTTAAATGATGAAAGCAATTTATAATTGGTTGAGGCCTTTGAATCTGACCGACCGACCTAAAATTTCAATAGTTACGATTAATTATTATAATTTGATTTTAGTGTTCCATCTTCATGTTATTCACAACTAGCACCGATCATCACCAACGAGACAACATCACCAGCAAAATATAATTATAAAAACAGGGACATGAAAACCGTTTACCTTTTGGTCAACTATCTGGACATGCGAATATCTCAAACTCAGGTAACTACCAACCATTTTACACTCTTAGTTCTCTATTTTTATTCTATGAACTACCAATTTTTCAGTAGTTGGAATAAACAAATGCTTACATTTTATAGTTATGGTTTATGGTCTCAAAAGTTAACGTAACTATTTTTTTTTATCAGAGCACAGCTGGTCAATATGACAATCTTTCACCTATTCTTAGTGTCATGCAAAGAGCGGCGAGCAGTTATCCATATCTGCGAAAGTATCTGAGGGCTAATATTTTGCCACCTCTCAAAGACGTCCATTCCAGACCCGAAGAAGGGAACACAATAAGGAACAAACTATGCAGATTACTCACAACTCCAGTCACTCAAGTTAGAGATCTGGCTGCTCAGTTTTTGTTTATTCTCTGCAAAGAAAATGGTAAGAAAAACATTTTTAGTCTATGCATTATGCTTATCTGACGTCTGATAATAATTACCATAGAAACGTCAAGCTGTTTTGCTGTTAGTAGTGTTGTCAGTGCTCAAGCACAAATGAATATTGTGAAAGTATAGCTGTGTTTGTTTAAAATACTCAAATAATAAGTAAAGAATTTCATATTTGCAGCTACAAGAATGGTGAAATATACGGGATATGGTAATGCCGCTGGTTTGTTGGCCACCAAGGGATTACTTGGCATGAAGCAAAGTGCCAAAGAATCCCAGTACTCATCAGACAGTGAGGACAGTGACACTGAAGAGTACAAGGCAATGAGACATACTATTAATCCTGTCACAGGCTGTTATGAACCTCCTCATCCTGATCCGATGGCTGATTTTACAGAAGAACAGGTATGTTCCATCATTACCATCTACAATTTTCTAAAAGAAGTTGGACATTTTTTTTTCTATAGACTTGAATATTTGTCTATAGGGAGCATTCAAGTATTACGTAACGCAATATGAGGGGAGGGGGGTTATTCTTGTAAAACGTTACTATTGTATTACTGGCGCCGCAATAACGTTATTTAGTGACTTTCCAGTAATAATTGTGATTTGAGGCATACATAGTTGTAATATGTGCGTTAGGCAACGTTTAGAGAATGGGAAGAGGGGTAACAGTTACGGTGCATCTCGGGTGCAGGGGGGGTCAATAATGTTAAAAAAATGCGTTACGTAATATTTGAACGGTCCCATACCCATCTCAAAAAATAGACTATAAAAGATAAAACTGATGTATCAATGTTTAGATTCTTGTAATGATTCTTGTTAGATTCTTGTCGAGAATCTAAACATAATTAGAACGTTGTGCACCAACAAAGCCAATAGGCAATAAATATGAGACAGTAACAAAAATGGATATAATCATATCCTGGCGCCAAATATATGACAGCAGTCGCAGTCTTTAAATTTGGTTGCTCTCTTGTTCTCAATAATTTCCAACTTTTCTTCTCTATTTTTCATTGATTATTAAATTTCTACTTGTTTCATACATGAGAGTTTTCGACATGTTGAACATGTTGAGAATTCTCATGATTAAGAGTTTCGGAGACAAACATTACCACCTAATGGCGAACGTTGTTAACGTAAAGTGATCACACTAAGCCAGCCTTCGAAATAACAGTAGAAGACGGTCGTAAGCCCGTAATGGTTTGTCCCATTTAAAAATCGAACATTAGTAATGAATTTTTAGAGTCGTTAGTTGTTATTTTTTCTTTATGATGTATCAATCTCTCCTTTATATGCTACGGGACATTCAGACTTGATGGGAATGTTTTAGCTTGAAAAACAATTGAATGTTATTCTTTTGTCAATTTCAAAGTAGTTATTTTACCATTCAACTAGTGCCATCTGGTGAACTGGATTGAACTATTTAGGATTAAGTTCCAATTTTTTTCTATAGACCACAGAGAAATAATACTTTGTTTATTTTATGAATCAATTTCAGAAAGAATATGAAGCCATGAAGTTAGTCAAGTTAATTGATCAACTGAACAAGTCTGGAATAATACAACCTTGCAGAGTGGGGCCAGATGGAAAGCCTCATCCGGTAGACCATATCCTGCAGCTGCAAGAGGATTTGCCAAATCAGCAAGTCCGAAATAATAATTGAGTATTACTGAGCCAAATATTACTTCTCTATAATTAAAATAGAATAATTTTTTTAACAAAATTGGTATGTATACACCATTAGAGGTACCGTTGATTTTGACATTTGCTCGATGGGCAACCAAACGTTTTTGAGTATTTTTATCGGGTCAAGGATTCAGGTCTTTCCAAATTGTCTCATGGATCTATAGATTACTTACAAATCTTACAGGAATCAATATGAATATGAAATCTGTATTAGCCATTGAGCCTTAATGATCTGTTTGAGCGGATGACCCCTTGGGTGTGTGTGAGCCAATGACTCATAGGGTCCATTTAAGCGAAATTGAATAGAATGATCGTTTGTACTTACACATACGCAGACATCCAAATTCTAGAAATATATTGTGTTTATATATTTAGCTTAGAAAAGACCCGTGGTCCGAATCGCTGATTAAACTCACTGCTGACCTGGGCGGTTTCGGGTTACTCCAAAGTGATCTGACCCCCATGACTACTGTATACTCATCAGATGTCAAATGACATCACACTTTAATGGTCAATATTGATAATTAGTGGTCTTAACGCAATCACCGGACCATAGATAAATTATTAGTAATCGGAAATATTTGAAATGAAAATGTAGAAGCTGAGACGAAATCAACGATAATCTTTTTTAAAGAGAAGTACCTAGTTCCAATATAAATTTTCACAAATGTTGTATCTAGACTTTCTTCTTCCTATTGCTGTGTATGTTGCATTTAATTTTCAACATAAATCACAAAACTTAAGCATTTTTTACTATATTTTAAATTCCTTTCTTCAAATGTAGGATAAGTTCAAAATGTATTTAAAATTATGTAACCTTAAGAAAATCTTTCCTTATCTTGTAAATATATTTCAATCTTGAAACTAGTTGCGTAAGAACAAACTAGTCTTAATTATTGAAGATATGACACAACATAACAAAACTACAAACATCATTAATAGCGAAGATTTTGATTTGGGAGTTAAACCCCTTTTCAACTGGCTTGTTTTTATTTTAGTCTCAAACATCTATTGGTGATATTAATTATTCCAAATTCACAAATGGCTAGAGATACGAATGTCAGGACTCACACCCATACAGGAGAATGGGCAACACACACGCATCAAACAGTTTACATTTCGTCTCGACACTAAACACCAACGCTTCCCATATTTAGTAATATTGTTAAAGACGCCACTTGGCATACGGATACATATCAGGAGCTCAGCCCTGAGGTCACTAGAGGTGGTAATAGTTGCTCCAGGTATTTAAATTTATCCTTTATTTATTCTTTATTATCTCCCCTAGGTCTCATGCGAGACACTTGGGTTCGTCTTTTTCATAACAAAAACAATAAGTACAATTTCAATAGTTTCAACAGATTAACAAAAATATTCACAGAAAAAAAAGAAAATTTAGAGATGACAAACTTTAAAATAAACCACAATTATATAATCAGAAGTCAATAGGAAGCTGATAAGAGGTAATAAGTATTAAATACCAGAAGAATGTAAAGGGTTCTTCTGGCATTACGTCAAATACATAGTCAAGAACGGAAGCAGTACATAGAATATATGAGGGAAACAGTGAACCAGTAAGTGCAGAAAGTGAGACAAGAACAAAGTCCAACACGGTCATCTACACATATGTACGTACAGGTTAAGTTTGTTAGTATAAAGATATCTATGGTAAGTAAAATTGATGCTAGACAGTATTACCGCTAAGCATCTCGTCAGTAGAGTAAAATGTATTATCCACAAGATACTTTTTCACCTCTCTCCGGAAGGCAATCGTTGTGAGGGATTTCATTTTTTCTGGGAGTCTATTAAATAGACGTACACTCATACACACAAAACTTTTGGACATCTTGGCCAGACGATGTCCTATAGGTCTGACAAGATTCTTATTGCGTGTGTCATGGCTGTGGTGGTCGGAATTTAAAGGTGTATTCTCTATGTTTTTATGGGCATAAACAACGCATTCAAAAATAAACATACTGGGCTGGGTAAGAATACCTTGCTCTTTAAAAAATGATCTGCAAGATTGTCTTGGGCTCAAGCCAAGAAGGGTTCTGAGTGCCCTCTTTTGAAGCACAAACACCCTGGATGACTCTGACCCCATTCCCCAAAACATAACACCATATGATAACAAAGAATGAAAATAAGCATAATAAATTGATTTGGCTGTGTTAATCCCACATATTTCTTTTACCTTTTTTATCGCGTAGATGGCTGAATTCAATTTCTTACATAGTTGGTCAATATGTGCACCCCATTGTAATCCCCTGTCTACAGTAATCCCCAAAAATTTACATTGGTTGACAACTTTCATGCCTCTATCAGATAGAGCGCTTGTAATTGTGTCAGAACAGCGTTGTCCCCCCAGAGAGAAGCTCATAGTATTTGTTTTCGTTATGTTTAGTGCTAGCGCATTATCGAGAAACCACCTCTCCAATTGAACTATCTCATGCAATCTTTCCTCCGTCGTACTTGCTTCATTTCTTTTTGCCCTCAAAATCAGTGAAGTATCATCGGCAAACATGACGACTTCAGCAGTTTTATTTAAAGAGACCACTTTACACCATTTTTATTTTATCCACCAAGGAAACCCAATAGTTAGTGGTAGCTGTTTATCGGGGCAGGGGTTATTCGCCATTAGCTCCGTCTTACTGGCATTGACTCTAAAGCCAAGCCGTGCTGTTTCATCACCTCTATCATTATGGAGACCTCGGGGCTGAGCTCCCGATCATTATGGAGACCTCGGGGCTGAGCTCCCGATACGTATCGGTATGGCAAGTGGCGCCTTCAACAACATGACCAAGATATGGAAGGCGTCGGCGTTTAGTGTCGAGACGAAATGTAAACTGTTTGATGCGTGTGTGTTGCCCATTCTCCTGTATGGGTGTGAGTCCTGGCACTTGACTTTGGCCCAGGCACAAAAAGTATCTGCATTCGAAACGAAGTGCCTCAGGAGAATTTTGGGTATAAGATGGTACCACCGCATCACGAAAGACGCTATACACCGGCGCACCCAGCGTGAGCCCATCACCTCTATTATGTGGAGGAGAAGGACTTGGCTGAGACATGTATGAACTCATACTGTGTTCCGCTCCTTCGAAGCAGAGCTGAGGAATCTGGACATGGTGTGGGAGGAGGTCATTAACGTTGCGCAAGATCGAGCGCAATGGAGAGCTCTTGTTGCCTCGCTATGCCTCTAAGTGGGGTCTTAAGGGAGTTTGGATTTGGGTTGGATCATTATGGAGAAGAGATGGACTTGGATGGGGCATGTGTTGAGGCTGCCAAATAACAGTTGGCAAAGGAGAGTGATGTTCAATCAGGGTTCCGAAGACAAGGAAGACCCTCTCACACTGTGTTCCGCTCCTTCGAAGCAGAGCTGAGGGATTTGGTGATGCTGTGGGAGGAGGTCATAAACATTGAACGATTTCGAGCGAAATTTGTTGTTTGCGCATGTTGTATAAGTTTTATTTATTTGAGAAAAAGGAAAGAACATCTTTAGAGTAAACTCCACTAACAAAAATATAACTTTTTATTGCCAATAATCCGTCAAACGTTTAAATACTTCACTTTTGAATTTGAGTTGGGGTCTAGGTTTTATATAAAATTTCATGGGACAAAATCTTTTATCTATGACTGCTAGTTGAATATTGTAATGACATTTGCTACATCATGGTGCCGGCAGTTGGGGCATTGTTTACAAAAGCTTTATAACCAAAATAATATGTCAGTTATTTTCAACTAATGTTTTGACTCACAATAGATGTATTCACTTATAATACAACCTAACATATAAGATAATGCTTGCAATAATATACCTTTTTCTTTCATAAGATTTTTTCGTTTATTTTTTATAACATAGTTTTATAAACAAATTATCTTTAAAAAAAAATCAAAGATTCTAACAATTTATTTTATCAAGAGTAATAAGACTACATTTCCATCTCTTCGTATATTCTTGTTTTTTTTTTATAAATCAAATTACTGTTCAATAATAAAAAAACAAACAAATCATAACTATAGTTTATTATTTTACCTTTTTTTTAAACATAACTTTTTTATCATTGTCTATGTACAGTTAGACGGTGCCTAGAGGAACCGTTTTAGGTGGTGCTGGAGACTTGAAATAATCGTATTTATCATTGTAATAATTGAAAGCTCTAAACATCAAGAATAGGTATGGTGCCTCCGTCTCAAATTCAGTGAGTTTGACTCCTAAATCTTCCAGTGTAGGTAATTTTTCATCAACAACATCTGTTGCTGCTTCCTAAAAAACAAAGATACAATAATGAAATGGCTAATAAAGAAATGATTGGTAATGAAGGTTCCAGATCCAACACAAGCTGTGCATAACAACATAAATGTAAGTTATTGACAGTATTGTCTCAAATGCCTATAAATTTTTGTAACAACCCTTTACACACTAATTCAATGTTATATTTGAACCGCTGCGACTTACAGGGAAATAAAAAATCTAAATAGTTTCTCGAGTCATCCAACAAAAGTTTGAATCAAATTTCAAAAACTGTTAAAAGACTTTTGTGTAGATAGGTTGCCGGCGAAGAATAGTACCTCTGCTCTTTTTGCTGATTTTTCGAGCATCCTGTAAGAGGCAGGAAATCGAAAAATCAGATCGGGACCGTGAGGTTGACCACTTCACGTCCTTAAATCTCAACTGGTCAGAAAAGGCACAATGAGCCTCGGGCGCCTTCAAGCGCAATGGAGAGCTCTTGATGCCTCCCTATGCTCCCGAGTGGGGCTTAGGCCCCCGCATTGCTGGTTGGTTGGGGGGTAGTTTGCGGCGGGCTTGATTTGTCCGGGGCCGGCTTTTTGGTTTGATTGCTTTGGTCGAGCTGGGAGGTCGGTTTCGTGCGGGTCGAGTTTGCTGCGGATTGGTCTCCACCGGGCTGGCTTGCGGGGCACCTTGAGGGGAGAGTGTGGTGTGTAGATGTTGACTTTAGCTGAGATGAAGCTGTGTTTAAATTTACCGTGTCATAAATTCAATATTAATTCAAAAGTTACCTTGTCTATGGCTTCCTTATGTAGTTTACCCATAGGTGGACCAGGGAACATATTTTCACACGCCCAAATTTTGAGTTGGAAGAGTGGATCATATTTAAGGTCGTAACGTTTGTAACCATAGAAGTCCTCATCTTTTCTCATAGCAGCAAACATGTAATCAATCAAAGCTGCCAGTTCATAACGCTTTGGCCTGCAAAAAACGTTTCTTGTTAGAATTCAATGAGACATTTGAACACGATTCATTCCAAATATTTCAATTTTAACCTAAGAGTAATTGAGATAAAAGTGAAGGCTATTATCTTCCTCACAATACTTTAAATTATAGAATACGGACAATGAAGGTCAGAGACAAGAGGTCCATCCACACATTTGGGATGCAGTGCTGGAGGCGCATACTCCAAGTATCTTGGAAGGCGAGAAAGACCAATTAATCACCTAAATTGCATATAAGTAGATCAAGCATCTAATGCAATGGTGCAAAATTTGCAGCTCACATTTATTTGTGGATTTTAAGAGGTCACTGTACATGCAACTGATTTTATTTAATAGGTACATAAAAATTATAAATGCTTACCCAACAGCTTGGAAAATTTTCCCTTTGGTATCCGGATCTTGGGCAATATTTAAGATGCCTTGACACAGGTCTCCCACGTAGATAGGTTGCTTGTAAATACCAGCTCCATTATTATATAACGGCAGCAATTCATGCCAAGTGCGGTACCAATCAGAATAGAATCTGTAAAACAGCAAATCTTATTCAACAATATTTAAAAAAAAAACAAACTTAGTATGCCCTTTGTACAAACTAATGCAAGTTAAGAAATGTTTCCTATACTTCAGTGAATGTGACTTAGCTAACCAAAACTCAAGCACACAGGGTTTCAAATTGTATAAGCAAATGCCTCATTATAAGAACAAATCCCATAGTTTAGAATTTTCCAAACAGGGTTACAAAATTGCAACAAATCTTCATTCCTTTGAAGCATAGCTGAGGGACATGAGCATTATGCGGGATATTCAAGCAAAATGGAAGATGAATAATTGTACCTTGTTAATCGATCATAAACTCCAAATACTTCAGCAGATTTCACAATGGTGACTTCGGGAAATTCTTCTTGGATGACTTGCTCTCCGTACCATTGGGATCTCATGTAACCACTACCACCTTTGACATAACGTTCGGGTGGATTTTCCTCACTATTCAGGTAAGACATGTGTATCAGTCTCGGCACACCTATCTCACGACACAACCTTAAAAATTAAGAAACAACAGTTAACATCAAGGACTTTCTTATTCATCCATCAACAACGTTTCTCTTCAAGTGTCATGATTAGTTTATTTCAATTTAGTTCTTACCTCCCCAACCTCCTAGGCCAGTCTACGTGAACATTTTCAAAGGTAAAATTCTTTGTTTCGTAATCTCGGCCAATAAGGTTGATGACAACATTAGAATATTTCATGGCGTCCACTACAGACTTTTCGTCTCTTATATCAAATGGTTGGAATAACACCTGTCCTAAATCACCGCACAATTTCAAATCTCTAGCGTGATAAAAATCACAACGATGTGGGAGTATTAACTGAAACAGACAAAAAATTTGATTCAATATGACGGTTCTTTGATTCATGAAAAAGAAAATTGAGACTAGTGTAACATTGACATTTGGCCAGCCAATCCATTCACACCGAGCATTTCTGCCTCATACCTAATAAAATAAACAAACACTCATATTGAAACTGTATTATGGGTGCATTCATAGCTTGCTCATATTAAAGCTGACGTGAAGAAAGTGCTAAGAGGGAAAATAATATTGTGATTCCTTAACTGTTCGCTAAAGCAATGTTCCGTAAAATCAAGTTTTGTAAAGATAATACAAAATTCAACTCTCGCTATGATTAAATTTTAATAAATACACATTGTGTTGTTTCGAAACTTAGTGTGCGAATAATAGACAAAAATTTATCAATAAAAATGGGAATGTTTTTTTAGTCAATTTCTTCTTCTTCTTTTACACACACACACACATTCTCCCTTTAAGGCCCACCGCACATCGGAGGCCAGCCCGGAGGAGACAAATCCGCAGCAAACCCAATCCGCACGAAACCAACCCTCTAGTTCGATCGAAGCAACCAAACCAAAAAGCCGGCCCCAAACAAACCAAGCCCACCGCAGATCCCCCCAAACCAACCCGCAATGCAGGGGGCTTAAACCCCACTTAGGGGCATAGGGCACTATAATTTTTTGAAATCAAAAATGTATTCTCTGTGTTGTTATTTATTTTCTCGTCAAGTAAGCAGCCTGTCATGTACAAATTAGTTTAATTTGTGTCCACAAAAGTTCACAGCTGTGCACGAAAATTCTAAAATGTTTGGAACTTTCTGTAATTATTTGCTTCAAGGAGTCAATAACATTTATGCCGCACACCAGTGGAAAATATCTTAAATATAATGTGGCATATTATGTCACTATTATTATTGTAAATTTTACCAAAAGGTCAATCAGTAAACTTCAATACCTGCGTGCCATTTTTCCCTAATTTGTTGCACAAAATCCTTCCAATAAATCCAGTGCAGCCAAATACTGTGGCTACCATACCATTAAAACTGCTCCTTCCTCCAGTACCTCTTTTCCATGCAGCCATGTTGATCTTCTGTGGCTGTGTGCTGTATTTTGAGGATTGCATATACAACACCCCAATACAGCCGACATTGTTTTCTAAAAATAAAAAAATCATATCAAAATCTGTAAGGTTTAAAATTTTGAGAAAATATCTACCAATCCTAAATTCATCAAAATTGCATAATATTTGTATGTCACAAGAAGGAGTTTTAAATGAAAAAAGAGTGAAACTAAAAAATATGGAACTCGGGAGCATCATTATCAATACTGAAGTGGACCAAAACACACAGTGTCAATATACGCTGCAGTCGTGTGTGGTAGGGCCAAATCAATTGTAAAAAGTCACATTTTGATTTCGACATCAATTCATATCAACTCAAGAAACAGCAAAACCGAGCAAGTGTTTTAAATTATAAATATTAACGTCAACAACACTTTTATTGGAAAATATCAGTGAAAAGTTGACAGTTAAACGTCAAGACAGTTATATAACGATTTTGAGCCCGTTACAGTTTATTTAATCAAAACAAATATATGCAGCACGTAATTAATTTTATTAATGTTTTTTTTTTCTCATATAAACGTTTATTACAAATTATTTTTTTTATAATAGTTTAAACATACTAGCGACATTATAACCACCGGTGAGAACCACGGCCGCCATGTTTGCGCCCGACTGATCATAGACAAAACCAACCACAGATTTTATTTCCAGAGATAATAAAATACGATCTGTCAGAAGAAATTTTTCAACTAGCAACATTACTTAGCGAATCGTTTTCTTAGGTCTTTTCCGGTTTTGCGAGGTCCCTTAGAAACGTCAAGTATGTGTTTAATGATTTTAACTAAATGTTTTCCGATAAATCTCTGCATATTTTTCAATAAATCCTAGAAATTTCAATGCTTCTTTAGTATTTTAACGTCCACATAAGTGTATTTTTGTTATTTCGGATCTATTTCATCCTTGTTGACAGTCAACTTGTATCTTGAAACATAACCCCTCAATTTATCTAGTTTAGTGTTTATATAAATTTGTTGTTATTTCAGGATGTTGATGCCTAAGCAAAATAGGGTTTCCATCTATGAATACCTTTTTAAAGAAGGTGTTATGGTTGCCAAGAAAGATTTTCACGCGCCGAAACATCCAGAGTTGGAACAAATTCCAAACTTACATGTAATCAAAGCTATGCAATCGCTCAAATCTAGGGGCTACGTAAAGGAACAGTTTGCCTGGAGGCATTACTACTGGTTAGTGATTTCTTAAATATTTTAAAGTGCTAAACTAAAAGTGCATTTCGAATAGTCATGGCTAGTGTAGTTTTGTGATGGTGCATTAATTACATTTCCTTCAGAAAAATTAATTTTGAAACAACAAATATAGAGATAAGGAGTTAAATAATGGTTCAATACAAGTGTGTGATTAAGTGTATGTGGATTTGATGATAACAAACACAGCATGGACAATTAAGTTGGAATTATCACCCAAACAAAAGGGCGAGCTTACCTACTTGAGCAATAACTGTGACTTGTTATCTGTGATATCTTTTTTTCTCACCCTATCTATTAATGCGTTGGCCAGCACAGTTCATTGCATGAATCTTTGGCTATCCCTTATCTTTTCGATGCCTGGTCAGTGTCATTGTTTCTATACCATACCATACCATGCACATGTCAAAAGGGTAAGAACACATAGAAAGCAGATTCCGACCCGTGCCGATCGGCACCAAGAATGTTGTCTATGGTTTCAATGAATTTAAATGGGCATGCCGGAAAGCGGGTCCCTGCTTTTGCTGTGCGTATCCCCATTCAAATACATAGAAACATTCTTTATGCCGGTCGGAATCAGCGTTCTACATGTTCTTACCCATACACTTTATGCTTAAGGTTCATGGGAATGTGCCCAACTTAATCCAATTCTTGATTTGACCTTGGTGGTTTGGTTTCCTCAGCCTTGTACTAGATATTTTCTTATTTGGGATCTTTCCTTGCCCATTACCTTGGTCTTTTTGAAATTCATACTAAGCCTGACTTTCTGTGATGACTTTGGTTACTTCTTCAGTATTTTTGGTTGAGAAAACAATATCTGTTAACGTTTTTGAGTGTCTAATTCCACTTTTTCCTGGTATCTTTTCCATTTTCCAATCATTCTTGGTCACAAAGCCAAAATACGAAATAATGTAAATTTTATATTATTTATGTGTGATTTTTTTGTTTTCAGGTATCTGACCAATGAAGGTATTGAATATTTGAGAACATACTTACACTTACCCACGGAAATTGTCCCTGCAACCCTCAAGAGACAAGCTCGCACAGAATTGACCAGAGTGAGGGCCATTGGTGGAACCAAACCAGAGGGATCCAGGCCTGGTGAAGACAGGGCAAACTACAGAAGGGCTCCTCCATCCAATCAGCCAGACAAGAAGGCTGACGTTGGTGCAGGAAACGCTGACTTGGAGTTCAGAGGAGGCTTTGGACGTGGCCGACCAGCTCCACAATAGTTTATAAATTATATGTAACTTTTACAAATATAACAAAAAAAACTTAATAACTTTATGTTTGCTTTTTACCTCTCTAGTTTGCTTTATTTTTTTATCTTCCAACACTCGGCATGTTAAATAGGAACTGATTAATTGACCATACTAAGGGCCTTGGGTAGATTTGAAGATACATTATGGTTTTAGTAGACAACCTTGTTATGTGGCGAAATAGACTTCATCCATGTTATTAGCTATACGTTACTAGTCTTACACTTACCTTTGTTCGCTTTTCAATGGTTAAATTTTCAATTCAACTGTTACCTAATAACAGAACTTTCTATTGCTGTTTGAGCACCAATGTAACAAAAGCGCTTAATGTTGTGCAGTTTCAATACTTCTTTCCCCATGTAAAATCCCTTGGCTCTGCTTCAAATTAATTAAAACAGCATCAAAATATGGCCTTTCTCATTTTTGGGCCAAGCATAGCACTCCCGTATGATGTCAATGAGAGATTAATTTTTTTCTTTCCAAAAACATACAATGGCATTTTAAGCCCTAGGCCACCACTGAGTAATTCAATAAGGACGTGGGAAGAATTTTTTCAGGATGCTGGACTGAGCGAATGTAAGGCTGGTCACAATAGATCCATAATGAGGCTCAGTAACCGCATCTCCAAAGAGACCTAACAGAAAAATGCTAATATAGCATTGTGGATATACTCGTAGTAGCCATAGAAAGCTCTCCAGGGTACTGCTTCAATGTACTAGACACTTATTTGGATCAAGTGTTGCAAATTGGTTCAGTGTGGAAAATGTACCCAGTGAAATGTGTTAGCTGAGGATATGGGTGGACATTTTGTCTAATAAAGAAAACAGGATAACTATAGGAGCAGACCCCAGTCCTATCTTGCTTCATTCTAGGCATGTGACAAGTCTTAATGAATTTGAAATGATCTATGATTTGCCAATAACTCAAAACAATATGCTGGCTGTAAGCTATTTACGTAACTGCTGGGCTACCCACCAATTAATTTCTTCTCGGGTTTGGAAAGAAGCTGTATGAGGCTACTCTGGAAAGAAGCTGTAACAGCCACTCAACAATTCAATTCTCCCTTTTACACCCCACTCAGCAGCATAGGGAGGCAACAAGAGCCCTCCATTGCGCAATGTTTATGACCTCCTCCCACACCATGTCCAGATCCCTCAGCTCTTAACTTGTCCCCTGAACAACTTTGTACAAAAATGTTTTATTTATCAAAGGATTCTAAAAGTTCCTCGGTACGTACTCGTACTAGTTGATTCTATGTCAACCACATTCTTACAGAGCTTGGGCCTATATTAATATTGACCTATATGCAATTATGATATGGATCACCTATTATTGATATTTAAAATAAAACAAAAAATTCAATTATTTCTTTATTATTAAATAGTCGTAGCTTGTCAACAAAATAATGTATCCATAGGCTATTTTGCTTCAGTCTGACAGCTTTCCGGTGTTTGTGGAATAAACCCTCTGATGCTCAAGTCATAAACAATTTCTTCAATTTTTTTGACATCATACTTCAACGAGTCAAATCGCCTCCTCAATGAATCATTTTTTAGATTTAATAACCTATAAAATAAAAATACAATAAAATAAAGATAATTTTCAAGCCCATAAGTTTGCTTATCATTTTCAATTTATGTGATCATTTACCTAAATCCAGCATTTAACTCTGTAACAAATTGTGATATCTGCACCACTCTATGATATTCTCCTCGTGTAGCTGAGTTAACAGCTAATCTGGCCTAAAATAAGTAGATTAAATTGTTGGAATAGGGTGGCATGGTGAGGAGTTGTGTCCATACGCTCCAACTAGGGAGCAGACATAGTCACATATGGAATTCAATCATCCCTCTTGTTACGTTGAATTAAAGGACAAAATTGTGACAACAGCTTAAATCTTAAACACTCTGACATGGCGAGATGCTACGTTTGAACGGTTGTCAATGAGATTAAAAAGAACAATGTTGTGAACCGGTTGAACATAGGTATAGTGAATACCCTGAACTGATTTGGTAACTAAATAACATCAAAGTTTTATGAGGAATACAAATGATAAAAGATGGGATAGTTGTCATATTACTTACCAATTCTGAAGATAGTTCCAAGATGCCCATCAAAAAATCTTCAATTTCAAGGTAAATACCAGTTCTGTCATCGTTAGGCTTAACTATAAGTTAAAAATAAGTGACTTGTTTAATAAAAAAAATAACAAGTACTAGTTGAAAATATATTAATGTAAGACTCATACTTCCTAATATAAATGCTGCAGTATCTCTCCCTATTAAAGTTCCCACTTCCAGCCAAACGACAAGCGCTGCACTATAGCAAAGTTTCTGCGTTACGAATCTCCAGTGATCTCTGTACCTGGAAGATTTGTAACATTAGTAAAATATCAGAGACTCATTTTGTTATTCCACATATTATTTTTACTCAGGTTAATTTAAGGGTCACAGGAAACTTTAAAAGTAAATTTAAAATAATACACCATAGTGATAAATAAAAAAAGTGACACGCTGGGGTGCTATGGATGCAGACTGCGCAGGAGAGATCGACATGGAGGGACATGAAGGAGGCTTTCGTCCAAAAGTGGATGGCGATAAGCTGAGGAAGGAAGGATAAATTAGAGGAATATTGGTATTTGGATAGTACGATACTTTAGTCTTTATAACTATCTATGGGCATGACAATACAATAACAGGTATCTCATTAAATTATATCTTTGGGTTAGTAAACTCGCTCTCTGAATGTTGATTGTTTATGTTCTTTTTTTGTAAAATATAATTTTTGTTATTAATCAATGTAGATACCTAAGTATAAATTTAAATAATAGATAAAACAAACTACATAAATCTAGTAATGCTCTTTTTTTTATCATTCATTCAAGTAATTCCTCTTACTTGTGATAGTCTTGAGATGGGAAAGCTTTTTCTAATTCACCATAGCCACCTTTTACTTTTTCAAATAATTCCCTTGCCTTCAAACATGCTTCAGAAACTAAAATAAAAAGTTTATCAAATTTAATATTTGGTATAAATGAGCAACCGAATATATAAATTAGCTGATTATATTCATTTGATAAGTGGTCTTCGTGTATAACTATTCATAATAAATCGAAATAGCTTACTCTTTTCTTCTTGATAGTGAATAGCTTGCAAAACTGTGATGATTTCTCTTGAAATCTGTTCAATATTCTGGACACACGTTCTAACAGCCTAGTAAAGAAAATAATTATTTTATTTTAAGAAGTATACATGCATAACTTAAGGTGTACATTTTGTACGATATTGTCAAAACACACACCTCTCTCGTGTTTTGATCACCATTGATACATTCTTGAAACTCCAAAAACACTTCAGAAAAATTAGGCATCTTTATAAAATAATCAACTGAATTTAATTCAATACAATTTGATTATAAATTCGAACTACCAACTGAAAGAATGTTGTTCCCGAACTTGTGGATTTATTTGCAATAATTGGATGTCTTTATTTACTTGATCCGGCTGCAAATTGACGTTCAGTGCAGCCGTCAGCGTTGACATTTCAATCCATGGAGCATGGTGTAAAAATATTGGGAAACTATATCCAAGAAAATGAATCTGGCTGCAACTCGTATGCGGGACATGTCCCAAACTTCAGCATTTTCTTCTTCTTCATTCACACACACAATTGACACACAATCATCATGACACACACTGTGTTTAAGTCATTTTCTTTTTTCTTTGAACCTCTATCTGCCAATTTGAATTTAGTGTCAAAAATACAAGCCGCTTTGGATACGTTTTGGGTAAGTTTGTGAATTATTTTTTATCCTTTGATGTTTACAATTAATGTACTTTTATTTATTAAACGATTTTATAAAAAGCTATTGCAATCGTGCGACGGATTGAATATACATATTATGTCGTCGATTTGTTTTGAATAAAAGTATTGTTGGTTATGTTTAACTTTCTAACAAATTATTTTACTCTTCAGGAATCAAATAGTCAAAAATGGATTTCCAAAACAGGCCTGGAGGCAAAACAGGAGGTGGAGGAGTGGCCAGTTGGTCGGAGAGCAACAGAGATAGAAGGGAAAGATTAAGACTCTTGGCCTTAGAAACAATCGATCTTAACAAAGATCCGTATTTTATGAAAAATCATTTGGGTGAGTACCAAGTCTTAGTTGTGTGTGTATAGAATGATTTCGAATCATTAATTCTGTTCAATAATCCATTACAGGGACTTACGAGTGTAAACTGTGTCTCACTCTGCATAATAATGAGGGAAGTTACCTGGCTCACACCCAAGGCAAGAAACATCAAGCCAATCTGGCAAGGAGAGCAGCGATGGAAGCTAAAGAGTCGCCACAACAGTTAGCCCCAGAAAAACCTCGAATTGAACCTAAGAAATTTGTGAAAATTGGAAGACCCGGTTACAGAGTGACGAAACAAAGGGATCCTGAAAACGGACAACAAAGTCTTCTATTTCAGGTGGACTATCCAGGTAATATACAACTCAACTACAAGATTATTAGAAGTATTTAAAATAATGGTTAAATATTAAAAAGCATGTTATCTTTTGATCTACGAAAACTGTTATGCTTACAATAAATTAATATTGTGCCTACATACTTTGTCATATAAAATATCTGTTGAGTAATCGAGACCCTTTCAATAATAATTAGTTGGTAACATATTCACTTTCAATAATACACACTATACATTACTTCTTTATCAGTTATATCTATCTACTGCTTACAATCCCTCCTTAGTTAAATATGTCCAAGGATTTTCAAACTAAGCATGACATGAACGGGGTAAAGAGAACTTCCTTTCCTATGAGTCAGCGTTCTCCACCGAGGTTGATAACTCAATGTCTATCACATCAAGATATGACGCGTATTATTTTACTAATAATACCTATGCTATTTGATTAGCTTTACTTGACACTCTACGATAAATCTTGTATTAGAAAAAAACTAGACAAGATGTTTCGTGATGCAAATAGTAATATACAAACACAGTAGTTTTAGAATTTTATTTTAATGTATTGTACGTATGTGTTAAATTTTCAGAAATTGCCGAAGGTATTCAGCCGCGCCATCGCTTCATGTCAGCATACGAACAAAAAGTGGAGCCTCCAGACCGTAAATGGCAGTACTTACTGTTTGCTGCTGAACCCTACGAAACTATAGCCTTTAAAGTACCAAGTCGGGAAGTGGAGAAACATGAATCCAAATTGTGGACCCACTGGAACAAAGACACCAAACAGTTCTTTTTACAATTTGCATTTAAACAAGTTGAGCCCATAAGAATGCCTCCTCTCAATAAAATGATTCCTCCGCCTAATATGAGAATCAACGTCCCCCCTCCACCTCCCATGATGGGCATGGGCCCCCCTAGGCCCCACATGTTCAACCCTGTTCCCCCTCCACCGCCCCTCATGCCAGTACCACCACCTCCTCCCAATATGTAGACTCCATCATAAAATATGTGTAATTTTTCAGTAATCTAAATATCGCGGGCATCAAGCCAGAAGGGCGTATGAACGAAATGACTACTTAACAGGAGAGACAAAAAACTATTTATTTCCGTAACGATCGAATTTATCAATGTTATTATTTTTTATGAAATTAAGCAAAAAATAATCACAATCAAAGGGTGCCACCCAAATTCATTTTTTTTATTATTTACGCATAGATTCTGCACATACGCCCTTCTGGTTCGTTTATATACGTAAATATGGACTCAATATTTGTACATGAAATTATAAGAAAACTGAAGGGCGTAAAAACAAGTGTCGGAAACAGCTATATTTTATAGATAAAAATTATTGAGCTTATTTATTACTAATATTTAAGCCCCTTGATTCAGAAATTGAGCCAATTTTTCTAAAGCTTATACGATTTTTAATGTCTTCGCCCTTCTGGCTTGACAGATTTCAGTGTTACCGTGCCATTTTAACAGGAGGTCGTATATACTTTTTCTTATAATCTTTGTAATAATCACTCTCCAATTAAAAATAGTTGTAATTTTAAAATGATTTTTTTTACAAAATAGATTTTGATAATAAATTAAAATATATTATGATGATTAACAATTATTCCATAACCTAAAATGAAAAGACTAATAACATTTTAATGTTCCTAATTTCAAGTTCTATCAATGATAAAACAGAATAAAGCCAACACGATCACACTTACAAGTGTCAATTTTGAATAAAATAATTATTTTATAGTAGAGACATAAAACAAGCACTCTCATTCACCTACAGTGTTTTTCTCTAAGGCCATTAAGGGAATTTCAATAGGGAATCAATTAAAAAAGCACAAAATACTATTGGTACGCATAGTACTCAAAACTTTATTTAAAAGAAATATTAGTACATAATATTTGTAATAGGTAAAAAAACAGAAATGATCAATTTTTTGAAAGTTTTATTTAAATGGTAAAAAAAAATCATAATTAAACAAAACAGATTTAAAAACCTTTATATTTATTTACATAAAAAACAAAGAACTTCTTATTTTCTTCTAGAGACAATAAAACTCTTCACTATTTAAATTACCATTGTCATTCAGATCAACCGATAGGCTTTCGTTATAATTCTGATGACTCCTTGAATAGTCCCCAGTTGACACAAATTCCTGAAATCTTTATACTAGCTTTAATAGGCACCTATTTTTCTAAAATAAGCCTGATCGTCGTTCCTGCAAGATCCAGAGCGAGTTGTTATGCTCGATATTACCGCCTGCTTAAATTTCTACCAATAATTTGTTTTTGAAAAAAGTGAGTTTGGTTCATCTTTCTTAAAAGGTGGCTACCTCACATTGTTCCATTATTATATTTACGTGTGAATTAAAAGCATTTGGGCATTTTAATATTCCAGAATATCTTAGTAATAGAAAGCTTTATGGTTCATAATTTTGAGCTTATCTTTAATCAAGGCATATCTTTACGTGCCAAATTGATTACATTATGTCAGTCCTTTGGTACATAAATTTTGGCACATTCGGATTCACGTTCAATTAAAATTAATTCAATTATTAATTCAATTATTAATTTTTTAATTCAATTATTATTTTAAATGTTTATTATTTAAATAAAAAAAAAAAAAAAAATTTGTCTAATGCATTATTTCGCACTTCATGATTAAGCTATGGTCCAGTTCCAAAATTGTATGATCCAGGACATCTATTTCACAATCTTGTGCAGCAATTATGTGGTGTAATATTGATACCATTACGGAATTTATTATTTCTTCAGAACACTAGTTAAGAAATTACAGAGCAGTGTTTCAAGACTCTGCGACGAAACAGCACGCTTTGACCTTCGAGTCAATGCCAGAAAGATGGAGCTCATGGCGAAAAATGCCTACCCTGATAAACAGCTACCGATAACCATCGACGGTCACCAGGTCTCCCAGGTAGATAAATTTAAAGAACTAGGAGCAAAAAATACCACCTCTGGTGACCTAGGGGCTAAGCTCCTGCTACGTAGACAAGTGGCGCCATTAACAACATGACCAAGATATGGAAAATGACGGCGTTTAGTGCCGAGACGAAATGCGTGTGTGTTCTCATTCTGGATGGGTGAGTGGTCCTGGCACTTGACCAAAGCCCTGGCTCAAAAAATCTCCGCATCCAATTGAAGTGCCTTTGGAGAATTTTGGGTATAAAATGATGCCATCGCATCACGAACGACGCTATACGCTGGATCCACTGGCACACCCATCGCAGGACCATCATCTCTGGGTCATGTCTCAGGATGATGAATGACAGTTGGCCTAGGAGAGCGTTGTTCTTCCTCCCATCAGGGTCCCGAAGACAAGGAAGACTCTCTCACACTGTGTTCCGCTCCTTCGAAGCAGAGCTGAGGGATTTGGACATGGTGTAGGAGGAGGTCATAAACATTACGCAAGATTGATCGCAATGGAGAGCTCTTGTTGCCTCCATAAATGCCCCTGAGTGAGTGTAAAAGGGAGAGTTAGTTATTTAGCTAGGATGTAACCAGTGTAACCAACAAAAATACAAACGTCCGTTCGTCAGTAGGTTGATACGTATAGGTACTGAGATGGTGTTCGCCCGGTGTTTAGGAAAAATATTACATGCACGCATCAAAATTACAGGGCGTATGTACGTTCGCCTTTATGGCACGACAATATTACACAAACATATTCTCTCAAGTCTACGGCGTATGTTCATACGCCTTTCTGGCTGACAATATTACACAAACATATTCTGTCAAGTCCACGGCGTATGTTCATACGCCCTTCTGGCTCAACATGATCGACAATACCATAGCATATGCCCATAATTATTTTTTTCAAAATCTTAAAATATACTAAATGGAATGCTCTTATTTTTTTAGGAGAGGTGGAGATGATGTTCAGGCATCGAATGGCATTAAAAACGAAAAATCGCATTTTTGCATGTTCGCCCTTCTGGCTTGATGCCCGCGATATAATTTTTCTATTTTAATTAAAAACTTTTTTTTAATATTAACCTATGTGTTTATTATTTTATTTTTAAACAAAATGAATCTGGACTCGCTCTTAAGTGAACAGAAATACATTTTTTACCTCTTTTCGCTTGTGTCATACAAGTAGTCGGCACTGTGATTCGAATCCGCTACCTCCAGTGCGCTGTACGTACGAAAGCCGTCGACTGAACTGCTGGGCTACCAACTACTTTTTTTTTGTACAAATAATGAACCTGTTAGTGATTTATTTATTCATCTCTTTAACAGTAAGCTACTTAAAAATTGTGTCATGAAAGATGGTCGGCAACTGGGATCAAACCCACGACCTCTGCACGAAACAGTACCTACGAAAGCCGGTGTTGTAACCACAGTATTACCAACCACTTCTATTATTATAATATATGAATGTGTTTTTTCATCCTCTGTTCCTATTGCTAAGAATTATTGTATTCAACCAGCAGAGCCCTCACTCGGTTACTCCACTGCCCTTATAAGTATTGAATTCAGTTGGATCTGCTGGTATATAAAACAGGGTCTCGAAAATACTTTTATAGACCGTAACTTTTTAGATGAAAATTGTCCGCTCGCCACAAATCTCGGTCAAATTAGACTATTCATCAGTACACCAGGTAAGTTCATAATTTAATTATCCAGCTACAATTTTCTCTTGCATAGCAATCCATCGTAAAGGAAAACCATTCAGTTGAGTTAGTGAGAGTGAATAAAATAATTTTGTGCCTGTCACCGACATATTTCGACTTCTCAGTAGCCATCAATAATAATGGTATGAAGATTATTCTTTAAAAGAATTTTCAACAGGCAGGTGCTATTATATCCATTTTGTATGATTTCTACTCACCGACCTTCGTGCATGAGCACATCCATACAACTAAGCCGATGAACAGTCACCCAGCATTAAATAAAGATCATTCCCATAGATTTAACTTCTAGGGTGTAGGTGCTTTAAGAATGGGGTCTATATTATTCTTAATAAAAAAAATAATATCAAATGTGATAGACCAGCACTTGTTTGGGTTGGCTGGAAAAGATTCTTCAGCATAAGTCCGCTCTTGACTCTTAAATGGTTGTATGATGAATGGCTTGCAATCATAGCACCTTAACAATTAATTATTAAGAGTTGACTAGAAAAGTGACATTTGAAGCATTGAAAGAACAATTGTAAGCCCCACTGCTTAAGATTGTTTGCTGTAACTCATTCATGGTTGATTGCTAATCTTTAAGAAGTGACAGCTATAGCAGATCTTAAACGTTTTTAGCAGAAGTTGCTTAGTGTTAGTCTATCTCAAATAGAATGAAATGAGTTTATATTGTTATACCAAGATAATTTATTTAAAATATAAACCGCTTTTCAGAGGCTGTTGTCTCCATTACAGAATATTTGAAAATCTAAAACATTTTTATTATGGAGAAAATCGATTAATATTTGAAATAAGTTATGGTGGTAGAATGTCATAAAACTCTTTTCATTATATTTAACAGCCATAACTGTGTGCCAGAAATGTATTATTATTCAATTGACTTTTAAAGCTGCATTGAAAAAGAAATTATATGCCTGTAAAAAGTGTTTCTGTCTTAAACATCTTAGAAGATTAGTATGCAGTATGAGATGTGCCATCTGTAGTGAAATATTTGAGAAACACATATCATTGATCATGTCTGAAAATAAAAGTGAGGATTATAAAACACAAGCCAAGTCCTTATAAAATATTTATTTAAAAAGTTATGCTGTTAACACACACGCTCCGCCAACTTTCTTTATTTTCCTCTCGGCTGTCTTTGAGAAAAACTTGGCCTTTACAATGACGGGCTGATTGGGGAGACGACCTTTACCTAAAAGCTTGTAGAAGCCCTGAAAAAAAACAGAAAAAAAATGATCAATAAGGTGAAACATTTAGCATCTCTCATATGGAAGAAAGGTGTAAATCAGCTAAGAACAATCTACAGGTATATTTGCATTTGTACGATGCTTTAAGACCGCCCGTTCGTAAATTCATCATTTTAAAATGAGGCATAAATGTTGATCGAATAAAAAACACTGGGACTTACAGATTTCACGATGTCGATGACTGGTGCCTTTCCTGAGGTACTGTCCTTGTACTTGGTTCTGGTCTCTTCGCTAACAAGTGACCACAGCTTGTCCAAGTTTAGTGTGGGGCAGAAGAACTTGTTCTTTTTGATGTGGTAATTCCTCATACCAACCTAAAACAATCAGAAAAACAATTAATTAAATAAATGTATATTCATAAAAATGAGGATTTCGATAACTATTGTTGGCTGTCAGAATGAACGAATCAACAGGATGAGATGCATTTGTACGATGCTTTCAGTCCGCCCGTTCAAAATCATCATGAAATTAACCAAAACGTAATCGAAATCAAATTGAGGTTATGTCTTACCTTTCCAAAATAACCGGGATGGTATTTGTCAAAGTTGATTCTGTGGTGGTGCATACCACCGGCATTACCACGACCTCCAGGATGCTTGCGGTGTTTGCCTAAAAGAAATAACATTCTATTATTATACTCTGTTGCTGGGACATTTAAATCTGCTTTGAAAGTAATGAGAATATAGATACAACAACCCACAAATAAAACTCTTTATCAGAACAGTTCAACGTTTAAGAATAACGACATATTTACTGACATTGAAGCATGGCAATTTGTTATAACATTTATGTTAGATGTCACATATTATTTTCAAATAAAACATTTTAATGTTATAAACAACCAAATTAGTAAATTACCAATACGGCCATGCCCATGGCTCACATGTCCTCTCAACTTCCTGGTCTTCTTTTTGGCTGTCGACTGAAAATAACAATTAACATCTTATTAAGACGAACCACTCATAACCACAAACTTGTAAAAATACAGATCTTTAACAATCATTGAACTAAATATTGAAACAAAAATGATGATTAACAAATAAATGATAAATAGCCGAACACTGAGAAGAAATTAACGACGGATGACATTAAAATAAGTCGATTTTACTAAACAAATCCGTGCGGGTCAACTCACCATTTTTAGGGTTTACGAAGAAAGACAGAGATAAAACACACAAACAGAAGATAGACGTCAAACCGATCAAATGGAATTAAAATGTTGTCTATGCATCAACAATGAAAAAGACGAAGCGACAACGAAGCGACTTTTCTCTTTTTATATTATTATATAAAAAAACTTAATTAGGTATTGACAAATCGGTATTTTTATTTTCAACTTCCTTATATTATTATTATTTGTTTTCAATTTTCTCGAAGAAGCATAAAAATATGAAAAATTGAGGTTTTATATGCGAATATAATATTATTTGCTTTATGACTCGACAATCCCATATGAATGATAAAATGCATTAGAAATATTTAATATATTCGCACACACAAAACTACTATTCGCTCTGTGCATTTATGATAATAATATACAGTAATAAGCAATAATAATGTTTATGAAAAATTCAGCCACAATATCATTATTTTTTACTCTTTGTTGTATCAAATTTATACATTATATTACTATATTCAGGTATAAACCTAGTATGCAGTTTGCGCCAGTTTTATGTAATGTTTTTAAATTGTCTGGAGTGCTCGTTCAGTGATTCTCATTAATGGTGCACTTCCTGCGTTTTTTTTTTTTATTTTTATCAGCCCCTCTGGCTGGAAGACCTTGCGTATTCTAACTGTACAGGGTTTCGATTATGGCGATATTTCCAGATTTCATTGCTTCATATATTTTATAGTAACAAAACAACCAACAAATTATTAATTGCTTTTTGATGAATATTATTTTATTAGTAAGAGGAGGGACACACTTTTATACCGGCTCTCACAGACAGATACTAGGTATGTAAGGGTAACCGACGAGTTCATCGAAAATCAATTCATCGAATATCAATTCATCGAAAATCAATTCATCGAAAATCAATTCATCGAAAATCAATTCATCGAAAATCAATTCATCGAAAATCAATTCATCGAATGACCAATTCATCGAAAATAAATTTTTTGAAGATATTTGAGAGACTAGTCTTTTTGACAACCAAACTCATGTGTTGAAATATTTGGACTTCAATTTAGAAAATGGGCCTATTTTCATATCGTGCGATAAAATAATATCACACACTTTCAAAGTATGCGATATTTATTTTTATCTATCACTTTTCTTTGTTTTTTTGTATCGAAAAGCGTATTTTAGTATTTGTCGTCGATAATTAATTATATAGACAGACGGGCGGATAGACAGACGGGCGGATAGACAGACGGGCGGATAGACAGACGGGCGGACAGACAGACGGACGGACAGACAGACAGATGGACGGACGGACAGACAGACAGATGGACGGGCGGACAGACAGACAAGACAGACGGACGGACAGACGGGCGGATAGACAGACGGACGGACAGACAGACAGACGGACGGACGGACGGACAGACGGACGGACGGACGGACAGACAGACAGACAGACGGATAGACAGACGGACGGACAGACAGGCGGACGGACAGACAGACGGACAGACAGACTGACGGACGGACAGACACCAGACGGGCGGACAGACGGACAAGACGGACGGACAGACGGACGGACGGACAGACAGACAGACGGACGGACAGACAGACGGACGGACGGACAGACAGACGGGCGGACCGACAGACGGACGGACGGACAGACAGACGGACGGACGGACAGAAAGACAGACGGACGGACAGACGGACAGATAGATAGATAGATAAATAACTAAATATATAAATAAATAAATAATATATATAAATAAATAAATAAACAAACAAACAAACGAACAAACAAATAAATAAACTAACAAACGGACGAGACAGACACACAGACAGACGAACGTGACAAGATCTGCCAACATCTTTGAGGAAGGGGCGAGGGGTACAGACGCTGTTTTCGGCCATTAATAAAGATATTACAAAAAAATACTCCAACGTATGTCAAAATCGCCGCCATCTTTAATTTATAGGAGTGACCAAACTGAAGCTTTACCTTATTATTAGGTCATAAACAATTTCTCTAAAATATCTTCAAAATAATGGTTTTCGATGAATTGATCATTCGATGAATTGATTTTCGATGAACTCGTTTTCGATGAATTGATTTTCGATGAATTGATTTTCGATGAATTGATCATTCGATGAATTGATTTTCGATGAACTCGTCGTGAATCGTATGTAAGTCCATGTTATTCCTATTCATTCAATATATTTCCACTATAATTTTTTTTCTAGATTACGGGCGACTCATTCTATTGTTTCACCATAATTATTATTTGTTTAAATATTTTTTAAGTACAATAATTAATCTGTGGTCACTTTATTAAGTGTACACCATGTGTACACTAATAGAAACTCTTTTGATATATTTCACACTTAGCAAAGATTGTGATATGAAAGAGGAAAGGGTTAGATCCTATATCTACATAATATTTTAGAAATGTTTGTTTTTTTATTTGCCTTTGACAATACTTTAACCGTATATGTGAACATCACGCTCAAAATACAAATGCTAAGATAGATATTAATATGCCCAGAGCAGTATAAAATGCTGGAGAAGGTTCTTAAATACAATTTGCTGCATTAACTTTAATATATTTAGAGCTATTTAAAAAAACTGTATTTTTAGGATCTTCATACAAATTTCTCAAAAAGACTTTTGGAAACAAAATTACTCATGTAAACGTTGAATGGGATCTTGGTATTACGGTATGAAAATGTGATAAAATAATTGTAGATTGATTTGTTATACATATAAATGTTATTAAAAGCTTATTATTCTCAATAAATAAAGATTTAATGAAAAAATTTGCAGTTTGATTTTGAGGTTTGACAGATACAAATCACCCTCTATCGGTGGGTTGCCCAATTAATATCAAAGCAGGCAATGTATGTAGCTAAGATTCAAACCACAGAGCTCTAGCTCTCTATGAAAACTTGCAAATTATGTCGGTAGGTTCGTATAATATTTTTTTTTTATTATAGACCTCCAAAAAAAATAAAATATTATACGAACCTACCGACATAATCAGTATATTTATATTATCTGTGGACATAATTTGCAAGTTTTCATAGAGAGAGCTCTGTGGTTTGAATAGGTTCGTATAATATTATGAGGTCGGTAAAACAAAAATTGTAAAAGTGTCATTCTTCTTTTTCTGTGCTTATGTCAGTTAAAGAGGTATGTTAAGCAATGGGATGCTAGACTAGAATCTGTTTAATTACCTACCGATTAAGCCTGACAATCGGAATCAAAAACGTGAAGCAATACGGGTATAAGCTAGTCTATATAATAATTGAGAAATGTTTTTTTATTTGCCTTTTGTCGTTGCTTTACCGTATATGTGAGCATCACGCCTAAACGGCTGAACCGATTTCACTAATTCTTTTTTTGTCATGTTGGCTTTTATCAGTAGAAGGTTCTTATGAAAGAAAAAATTAAGAAAGTTGCGTGGTAAATCTACATAATAATTCAGAAATGTTTTTTTATTATCTTTTTACCTAATGTCATCGCATCACGCCTAAACGGCTGAACCGATTTCACTAATTCTTTTTTGTCGTGTTGGCTTTTATCAGTAGAAGGTTCTTATAAAAGAAAAAATTAAGAAAGTTGCGTGGTAAATCTACATAATAATTCAGAAATGTTTTTTTATTAGCTTTTTACCTAATGTCATCGCATCACGCCTAAACGGCTGAACCGATTTCACTATTTCTTTTTTTGTCGTGTTGGCTTTTATCAGTAGAAGGTTCTTATGAAAGAAAAAATTAAAAAAGTTGCGTGGTAAATCTACATAATAATTCAGAAATGTTTTTTTATTTGCTTTTTACCGTATGTCATAGCATCACGCTCAAATGCTACGTCAGATATGAATCTGCACAGAGCCGTACAAAATGCCGGAGAAGGTTCTTTAATACAATTTGCTGCATTAACTTTAATATATTTAGAGCTATTTAAAAAAACCCTATTTTTAGGATCTTCATACAAAATTTTAATAAACATTAAAAGTGTCATTCTTCTTTTTCTGTGCTTATGTCAGTTATAGAGATCTACAAAGCAATGGAAAGCTAGACTAGAACCTGTTTAATTACCTACCGATCAAGCCTGACAATCGGAATCAAAAACGTAAAGCAAGACGGGTATAAGCTAGTACATAATAATTTAAACTCTGCTCGTTGTAAAACAGTTTTAATCGAATCTTTTTATCCCGCTTATTGCACAACTATAATCATCATTGCCATGATCATCTTTCATCGGCTGGTGAATTATCCAATAAAAATTTAATTATCCATGATCTATAATCCTCTGCCCTGAACTCTTTATGGATTTACTTAAAATCTTCAGGTATGATTGAGAGCATATTGAGAAACTTGCAGTCTGAATGGGAAATTTCTTATGGTACCAGAACAAGTCTTTTGATCAAAATTCTTATTTATTCACATACTCATATTTGTTAAGTGCTGCAAATAAGGAAATAAAAAAAACGAAACTGGTTATTTTATTTATTTAATATATCAAAATATTTTCATTCTGGCAGTCTTATTTAAAGTTTTACATATTTAATTATTAATTATTGTGATAATAATTGTACAAATTATCTAAAACATCACAGCACACAATGTAAGGCAAGGTTATTTTGTGCATAGGTACATGCTATTCATATTACTCGTTTATAAAAAAATAAAAATTGTATTGTTTATACTTTTATACCATCTTTACAGGTAAGAAAATAGTCAAATGAGATTTGAGGGACTAAAACAGTGGTTCCCAAAGTGGTCTTTATCGACTCTCAAAGATTGAAGACATCCAAATAACTTCGTACCATAAAATGGTATAAAACTTAACGTTATCTTTTCCACAAGCTGTGACAGTAACCTCTTGACACAGAAACTTAATGTGTTTCCATGTTCACCACTTTGCTGATTTAATAGCAAAGTTACAGCTCGCTAGTGAGTAGATAAATGATTTCATTATTTTGTTAAAGGAAACATAAAGTTAATAACTTTTAATAGTCAATTGATAAAAATTAATTAAAATAATACTATTTGTTGACAATATTTTTGGTTATTAATATAATAATAGAGATACTTATAATTATAATGGGTTGTAGAATATTTTTTTTATACAGGGTGACTGGTAATTCAATACATTCCTTGTAAGGGGTTATACTAGAGAAAATTTGCAACAATTTTGTTCCAATTAACCAGGGGTAAAATACCAGTGGTTTTCGAGTTATTTAATTTTTTAAAGTTTTTTTCAATTTTCCACCTTTTGACCTAAAATATAAAATTGTGAACAAAGTACTCCATTTAGGAAAGTAAAAATATGCTTTTCCAATAGCTGAAGAATAAAGGAAAGGCTGATGTAAAAAATCAAGAAGAAAATCTTATAAACCTCAGAAATACAATGTTTTAAAATCACAATTTGGTGTTTTTTATTTTTTACTTCGATTTGTCTAATGGACTGACTTACTCCAAAAAAGTATAATACACTTGGCGTACAAAACACAAGAAAAACTTCCCCAATTAATAAGCTTTCAGAAAACGTATGAATGTATTCTATTTTACCACAGTTTCGGAAAATAAATCTTATTAAACGATTAGAAGGCGCGGAATCAGTTCAACTTTGCCATACTAATGCTGGACTACCTGGTGTAGATAATCATAATGAAGCGCAGCTTTGAATTTTATTCATGTTGAAGTAAAGTCGTTTGTATGAAAATGCCTACGGCTTCATAGCACCATCTGATCGTAAAATATTGATTATTTTCCAAAACTGTAGTAAATTGGTAAACATTTTTACCTTTTCGCAAAGCTTATTAATTGGGGAAGTTTATCCTGTGGTGT
The DNA here is from genome assembly GCA_963576905.1 of Mystacides longicornis. Classification (NCBI taxonomy): domain Eukaryota; kingdom Metazoa; phylum Arthropoda; class Insecta; order Trichoptera; family Leptoceridae; genus Mystacides; species Mystacides longicornis. The sequence goes on from OY756428.1 coordinate 26,063,537, forward strand.
GTACACCAAGTATATTATACTTTTTTGGAGTACATAGCTTAGAAAAATCGAAATTAAAACTGAAAAAAACTGACTTGTGATTTAAAAACGTCATATTTATGGGGACTTTGGAATTTTCTTCTTGATTTTTTACTTCAACCATTCTTTTATTCTTTAACTATTAGAAAAAAATATTTTTACTTTCCTAAATGAAGTATTTTGTTCACAATTTTGATTTTTATGTCAAAAGGTGAAAATGTAAAAAAAACTCTAAAAAGTTAAATAGCTCGAAAACCACTGGTATATTACCCCTGGTTAATGGGAACAAAATTGTTGCAAATTTTCTCTAGTATAACCCGTTACAAGGAATGTGTTGAATTACCAGTCACCCTGTATGTGAACATCGAAACATAAAACTGATTGATACCAAAATAGTAATATACCATCAATTTTTGACAAAAAAAAGTTAATTTCATAATTATTTAAAAAATTGTGAAAAATTGTCATGAATTAAGATGTCTCTTAAAATATGTAATATTTATTTTATATTCAGAATAAAATCTCAAACATTTCATAGTTAAAACAGCCATTATTTACACAATGTCTAAAAAATTATAATTCATCTTATATTCAAACATATAACCTAAATGACGATTATTTATATTCAATGTGATCTATTCACTACATACTGACTTCATTTTTTTCAGTCTCATTGGTTATTGAATTAATTTTTACTGTGCTTTTGTTATTTTCTGTTGTTGTGTTGACTACTTTATCACTGACTTTCTCGTCCATCTGAAAATTAAATTAATTAATTAAGCTATACTAAAGTGTCGGAACTCATTTTCTGAGGTAATTTGCTAGTTGACTGGTCCCGTCCAGCCTGAGATAGTCTGACCCTGGTTAAAATTCTGAACCGGCTGGGAATGGAACCCAGAACATTAATCAAAAGTTAGCGCCTATACAATTAGGCTACCAAATAGTATTATTATGTGAAAGCATTATTGTTTTTTATAACTTAAAATGAGATGCTTGATGATGAATCCTTTGTGAGATAATAATATGTTCATCATTAGGTGATCAAATTCAAAATCTCCGCTTCGGTATGAGTTTTTTCAAAATGTTCTACATATCAAAGAACCTATGTAAAAGCTATCATAGTAGTCCAGCCTTCATTTGCCTGAAGTATTTGAAATTCAGTTAAATAATCAAACTGTTATGTTGGTAGTTTATGAACGTGCCATAGAGCACAAGAAAAGAAGAAGAGAAACAAATTACCTCTTCGTTGTTTTTAACCACAACCACGGATAAATTCTCGGTAGAAATGTCTTGGATGCCACAGCAATGTTTATCTATACAGCCTTTTCTAACACACGTCATCAGACAAGTCAATGATTGTTCTCGACTGCACAGCATACTGTTTTCAGCTAAACTGAACTCTGGTTGTATTGTCACTTGCGTGATACCTTCCTCCAAAAAGAAGTTTTTAATTCCATCACAATGATTTACATAATCCTAAAACAAAAAAAAAATGAAAATTTCAAATTGGTAGCCTATAAATTGTATGGCTCGTGAATTTTGTATTCATTAAGACTATTGCATTGTGGTGGATAAATTTGTGTCCACTGGTCCAATACTCGTAGGTCAACAAAAGCTGTCTGGAGATTTGGAATTGTTCACGTTGGTCTTTCCTTGACCACAACTTGGCTAAATTGCATAGTGTCTTGGACGTGGATTCCTACAAAACTTAAGTTCGTGTTGCTTGTTTTTTAGGGAGGTGCAATATAGCATAGGTATCCCACAAAGTACAGAAAAATAAAGACGACCAACAATTCAATAATTTTTATAGGAATAGGGATTTAAATCCAAATTTATCCAAACACAAACAAAAAATAGTATAACATAATATACGCCTTTTGTGACCCCACTTGGGGGCATAGGGAGGCAACAACAAACCTCCACCATGCACGACCTTGCGTCGCTTCAATGACCTTCCAAATCAGACAACTCAGACCAAATCCCTCAGCACAGCTTTAAAAGAACGAACCACAATATGAGAGGGTCCTTCTTGTGACATGACAGATATTATCAATTGGTGCTAAAATAAGAAAATAACAACATACCGTCGTGCTGGGAAAGATGATGTGAACTGTTGACACTATGTTAGAATTGTTCAACTGCCATACGTGGAAGTCATGAACATTCACTATACTTGGAAATGACTTCAACAATTCTTGTTTTAACAATTCTATATCCATGGCTCCTGGTATTGTCTGCAACAATATCATTCCAGATTCTTTCACTGAAAACAAATTCAACATTTCAGTTAGGGGACATCCATAAATCACGTGATGTTTTTTTACAACTTTTTAGACCCCCCCCCTCCCCCCTGGTGATATTTGGTGATGTTTCAGAATACCCCCCCCCCCCCCCCCCAAATAATGTGTACTTTTTTTAGTACAAAGAATTGATAAACTTGTGATTTTAATTTTCGTCTATTTTTTAAGTTTCTGAAAGTTCTATTGTGTTTCTTTAAATTCATCAGAAAGAAAAATGCACGTGATTTTCTCACTAGACCCCTCTCCCCCAACGTGATCTTTCGTGATTTTTTTGCAGACCCAGACACATTCCATAAGAAGAAGAAGTATAGTTGTTGACATGGCATTTTCTCCCTGTAAATCAGTCTTGTCCAATCCACGAAAAAAACTCCAATGAAAAACACTTTTGACCGAGCCATATTTTGATATTTTGACGTACGTAGTTATATTTTGGTCAGAAAGCAGTTTTGCTTTGAATTCACTATCTTAAATTAAGTTACAGAAAAAAAATACTTACTGTAAGGATAAGTCAACGAAAGTAATAAAAATGAAGAAAGAATAGCAATGGCTGGATCAATAAATTTGGCAATACTTGGATCAACTAAATACACTATGATGGCGCAGACCATTACCAAGAAACAACCTGCAATCAACAAAACAAAGGTTTTTTTTATTTAGGCTTTGTGTATTCTCTTAAAAGTTCTAAAAGTAAAAAAGATTAAATGTAGATAATTGATTTTTTTTTACTTCTTAGATCTGTTATGTAATGAAAGTTCACCTGATTCAGTACAAATCGAGAATATTTTATTCATTTTTTGTATTTTATTCACGTTAGCATGAATCATATCGTAAAACATGGCAACATTCAAGATGCGCATGTCTCGACCCTCTATGGCCTTAAAATCGGTGAAAAATATGGCGTTAAAAGTATCGTTTGATTTTTATCTCTTGGGTCGTAACGTGATTTTAAATGGCTACATATTATTATATCAGTTGTACAAAAAATAAAATGAAAAAAGTTTTTATTTTAAATATTTAATTAATAGCTGGCTTAGTGTGTTCACTGATTCCATAGAAAAAAATGCCACTAATAAATAAATAACACTCTTCTATATACATAGATGTCAGTATATTTGGCAGAACTTAATGCTTGACTCTACCAGTCAACCGGTCCCATCAATCTGAGACAGGGTTCCAACCGCGAATACAAATTTCAACTAAAAAAATACAAAAAATCTCTGGTACGACCGGAAATCGCACCCGGGACCTAATGACCAGAAGTCGGCACCTATGCCAATAGGTTATCAAGGTCGGACATTGAGTTCTCTGAATTAATTTTTCCGGCCAAATAGGACACATTAGGTATGTTAGGTATTCATAAATAATATTATTTAGGTGCTTATATTTTTATTTCTCCTTTTTGGTATTTCATCCACAAGGGGAGGGGGGTGGTTTAGCCATACCTACTTATATTATTGTAGGTATGCTTTTCATTATTTTGGTCATAATTTTGTCTGTGTCCATCTGTAACAGATGTGTATAAGAGGTCGCATACTATCAGGCGCAAGAGTGAATTTCTTTCGAACATCTTTTTGAATGTGAAAAATCTGCCATTGTTTCTGTTCTACGAAACAATTATTAAAATCAAACAATGAAAATTCGGGGAAATTTGTAATTATTCATATAACTCCATTTTATTACGTATTCATTTTCAATGTTGCTAGATAAAGATATTAGGTAGGTAGGTACTAGTTTCCTTTATGTGTTGTTTACATTTTCTAAAGAGTGACCATACCAAGCCAGCCTTCGATAAAGTACCGTTTGCTATCCTATTTAGATTCAAATTTTAAATATTTAAATGATCTTACTCAGAACGTCTCTTAAAGCCTCCAAAAAGCCCTGCCTTTGTCGGTTTTTTTGGATCATCACTGGCCTCTTTGACCTGGACAACCTCCTCTGTCCCTGCTTAACGGCATCCGCTGTCACAACATCTTCAAGAACAACACATCCACTAGATGTCACCTGAATGAAGCTGCCCTGATGGAAAGTGTAACCTAAAAATTAACGTGTAAAAAGTCGAATAATTATAGCCATAGTTTGTCAAAAAGCAACGTCTTTATTAATAACTAGCGGATGCCCGGCGTGTTTTACTACGCTTAAAATGAAATGCAATTTATATTTTTTTTTGAAAGAACAAGCAAAATTTTTAGGGTTTATTGGTGTTTTTATCTTAATTCAACCGGATAAACAATATTTAGATTTATTTAAGGTGGATATGTAAACATGCGGTGTTTAAGTGAGAATGAGAATGATGATGATGTAAACAATACATAAAGATTTTTCGGTATTTCAACTATTATGAAGAAAGCAACAAAAATGGACTACTATGCTAAAAAAATATATTCGTTTTTTTTCATCATCTAAAACTTTCGACATATTTTACAGAAAGTAAAACCTGTGTTGTGAAAATGGAAATTATCGGCACCGGGATGCGAACCCACGACCTCCATAAATGTAATGGTTGCATAAAACTTCGTGAACTAGACATGTAATGGTTTGTTTTCCTACGAATACGGCGCTACTATAAACAGCGGTGAGTATGTAAATTTACAACATTGTCAATATTGTTACCGTAGTTTATTTATTTATTTATCGTATGGTCTTACAATGTATGTCACATTTCATGTAGGTTAATATATTTTTTTCAAATAAGTAAGAATACATAAAAACAGCATTAAAATATTAAACAGTTATATCTCCTATTGGATTGTCAAATCAGTAAAATGAAAATAAATAATTTAAAAAAATTAAATAAATTATAAATAATTATGGTTAATTTAAAAGGTTAAAAACAAACAATGGTATATTGGAATTGTGTCTCCTTGTCAAAAGTTAAAATTGCTGTGGTGTAAGTATTCAATCGCCCTTTCGTTAAGATGAATGAAATCCAGGAAGTCGCCATCATAGGCTCTGGCCCTGCATTCGGAAACTATGTGTCGCACCGTCTGCCTTTCCGCTCCACAGTCGCACTCAGCGGAGTCTAGCCATCCGCATTTGAAGAAGAAGTCGGCACATCTGCCGTGACCAGTGCGGATTCTGTTCAGTGCTGTCCAGTCTCTTCTAGGCAGGTTGAAACCGGGTGGTCTGTTAGTTATGCACGGCAAACCACTAGTCTCCCGGCTCGAGGCCTCATCCCATCTAGCCCGCCAACTCTCCACGCTATTAAAATTATTATCGTAGAGACTCTTTCCTGTTACAAGTGGAGGCTTTCTTGATTTTAGTCTGCTGGTCGACAGGAGGTAGTCAAGGTCCTGGTTGGCTGGGAGTGATGGGTACTCCATAAGTTTTCTGTACTCCCTAATCAGAGCGCTCTGTCTTCGGAGGTCTTGCGGTTGTATATGGCTTAAGACAGGCAGCCAGTGTACCGGTGTAGATCTAAGTGTGCCTGAGATGATACGCTGGGTGTTGTTAAGCTGCACATCTACTAATGAAGTGTGTGAGCTGTTAAGCCACACGGATGAGGCATATTCCGCTGCAGAATAGACTAGGCTGAGTGCCGATATTCTTAGCGTTTCTGCTGTAGAGCCCCATGTTGTACCAGTCAGCTTCTGTATTACGTTGTTACGTGTTTTCAATTTTGATGACAGCTTATTCAGGTGTTCTCTGTAGGTTAGTGTTCTATCAAGGGTTACTCCCAGGTATTTTGGGAATTTGCTGTGTTTCAAAACTACCCCTTCGAAGGTCACGCTAAGTTCCTTGTTTGCTTCCCTGTTGTTTAAGTGGAAACAGGTAACTTCTGTTTTGCTCGCGTTCGGGAGAAGTCTCCATTTTCGCAAGTACTGGCCAAGTCTTTCCAAGTCAGAGATCAGTACTGATTCTCCCACTTCAAATTTCCTGTGCTGAAACGCAAGGGTCCAGTCATCAGCATAACCAAACTTGCGAGAGGCAGTCTCTGGAAGATCCGATATATATAAGTTGAACAGGAGTGGAGCCAATACAGAGCCCTGGGGAAGACCGTTACTAAGCTTTTTAACGCCGCTCTTTTCCTTTCCGATAATTACCTGATAAGTCCGATCAGTTAGCATATTGCTTATCAGTGATATCAGCTGTTGCGATGGAATTTTGCGGGCGAGTTTATAAATCAGGCCCTCTCTCCAAACCGTATCGTATGCCGCTGAGAGGTCTATGAATGCAGCACAGGTTTTTAGGTTCTTTTCGAAACCTGACTCGACAAAAGTAGTAAGTGCGAGGATCTGGTCACTACAGCTACGGTTTGGGCGGAAACCCGCTTGCTCTATGGGGATATCATCCAGAATTTTAGGAGATATTCTATTATGTATAAGTCTCTCCAAGAGCTTGAATATGACACTCAGAAGGGCTATTGGGCGATAGCTTTTTGGTTGGTCAGGTGGTTTCCCTGGTTTCAGTATTGCAATGATTTTGGCTCGTTTCATTCTATCGGGAATGTTTCCTGTTGACAGGATGTCTGAGAAAAATGTTGTCATCCACTTGATTGCGTATTTACCACAGTGAATCAAGAACTCGGGGTGTATTCCGTCAAAACCGGGAGATTTGCCGTTTTTTAGTTCTTTTATGGCTTTTATTGTTTCCTCTATGGTGAATGAGTTGGAAACTACATGGTCTTTTATGAATGACTTTTTGAGAGATTTTAGGTCTTTTTTCACTATTCTCGTGTGTTCTTTAACACTTGGAGCCTTAGATGTTTGGGCTATGTGATTTGCTACAATATTAGGTGATATTGGCTGTTTGGAGTTGCCAATTTTACTACCATCGCTAAGCTTTCGCAACAGGGACCATGCCTTACGACTAGATGTTTTAAAATCAAGGGTTTCCATGGTTTCCATCCATTTTTGCCGACGAGCGGCATCTAGACTAGCAACAAGCTCATCTGCAATTTCTCTGTCACCACTTTGTTTAAACTCTTTGTATAGGTCCTCGCTTCTCTCGCTCCAGCCCGGGATGTATTCTATTCTGAAACCTCTTGGTATGTATTTTTTTGCTGTGCTTATGACAGCACCGACAAATCGCGTATAGTTTTCGCCCTTCGGTGGTATCCAGCCAAGGCACCTGTCCAAGTCTCTCGCAAAGGCCGACCAGTTAGCTTTTTGGAAGTTCCACCTTGGTCTAGGAAAGGATGTTATCAGTGGAATTTTAACACCGATCTCGATGATTGCGGGACGGTGTTGACTATGTGGGAAATCTGGAAGGATCCTACGGTTGCAGGGCACCCACTTGTTGTTCTCAGAGGAGACAAAACAAAGGTCTGGGTTTGAATCTCGTTTCCACGCGGCTGATCTGAAGGAACCCCTATCTTTGGCATCAAACACCAAGTGTATGTTATGATCTTCTGCCCAGTTTACCAGCCTCTCGCCATCTTCGTTGTTTTTTCTGTACTTCCACTGGGCATGGTGGCTATTAAAATCTCCCACATAGATGGCAGGGTGGGTATTTGTTGGTAGGGTGCCAGTGGGCCATGAACAGGAGGGCGGCTTGTAGATGTTTGAGATAATGTTTTCTCCCAACTTGATGGTCACATTGTGTATGTTGTGTTTGTCAGACACTGAGTGTATGTGGACGTTTTCTATATCGGATCGAACATAAGTGGCCACTCCGTAGGCATGATGGAATGTGGCACCTGCAAGGTCATACCCGGGAATATTCCCCCTGCGGATAAGCTGTTCTTCATTATCTGTGTGCGTTTCCTGTAGGGCGACTACGTCAATCTTATTTTCGGAGAGCACTCTTCCCAACAGTTGGCATTTAGTATTGCTTATGCCTTCTATATTTAATTGAAAGATTCGGATGGAAGTGCCGAGATCTCTGGTCAGTTGGCCCTGAAGAGGGCCTTTGGTGTCGTTATTGGTTTGTATCATTTTAACTCAGTAGGCTTTGGAAGTTGTTTCGTTACCGTAGTAACAAAAAACATTATCATATTATATTTTGAAAGACTGTCGTCTTGTCAGATGACGGACCGCCCGGCCCCCCAGGAACCCAGTGCATAAGAGTAGGTAGGTACACGAGAATCCAAAAATGTGTTATTTTTAGTCGATCTTTCAAAACGGCAGTACTTAATAGTTTTATACAAAAGCGGATCCCCAATTGAACGGCCGTTATACAAAGAAAAATTAAATTTTAAAAATTACTATAACAAATATGTGTTGCATTTTTTAAAATTTAACCTTTTTACTTATTTCATAAATTTTATTTCAGTGGGCATCTAGTTTACTATGGTATCCAAGCTACGCTTAATGACACTAAACGTCAGGACTACAATGTCTCTTTCCCGCTTTCATTATTTTACTATACCTGGCAGTGAAAGAGATACTTAAATATAGAATGCTTTGTACTATTTGTACTTGTCTCAAAGCAGAATACTGATACGTTCGTATAAGCTACTGTAACACTATATTATATATTATAAGTCGCTTTTCTTTTTCATGAAAACAAATCATAATTCCAATTGAAGTTTAACCATAAAAAAAAATTAATTATTGTTATATCAAAAAATATGTACCTCCGATAAGCAAATAGCAGAAACCATTCAGAGCTAACCCAATGGCTCCCATTATGAAGACCACTACCGGATTGTGCATGGCGTCCAAGTGGCTGATGTGGATGAGAGTCTGGGCTGCTTCCAGCACCACACTGAGACACAGAGACGCGAAGAAGACGCATACAACCAGCATGGTCAGCACCTCGATCCGCGCCCAACCAAAGGTGTTTTTCAGCTTCTTTTCATCACTTGTTCTTTTTAGAGTTTTTATTTGTTCTTGCGTCTGAAAAAGTAAATATACCTATGTTATGTCGGTGGAAGAGGCGTGTTTGAATAGGAAAAAGTGAAGATCCATTCTCTCTGCCTAAGACACAGTGAGATGAGTAAAAAAACACAAATTCATAATGCGTTATTATACCTACTCAGTAAAAATCAATATTATGAAAACTTTGCGCATTCTAAGTTAGTCCGAACTTAATAGAACGAGAATGTAAGAATCAACAAATAGTGCAGCTCGATTAGACGGGCTGATGTTAAATAATTTAGAAAGAGTTTATGTTTTAAAGAGCTAGTCAAATATTTAAGAGGGTTCATTTCTACAGTATGCTTTATTATTGGCAATTTTAATTTTTTTTTAAGATTGTGATTCTAGAAATTCGTATATTCATGACATTAGAGGACAAAAAATTGTTCTAATAATAAAATCTTAATTTCAGTAAGCGAGAAAGGGCCCTTAAGGGTGCTTTGCATCTAAGTCCAAAGTTTTTGGACTTTTACTTTATGAGTCGGAGGAGTCGTAGTTACGCGGGAAAGTCGCTGGCACCACGCGATTAAGGGGGCACTGGTACTCAAATGTGATTATTTGCATCGGCGTTCCCTCATTTACTCAGCCCTCACAGAATCTATCGTCTTGAAACTAAAGCCAGAGATAAATTAAACTATTATCTACAATTTGACTGTTCCAGAATTATGAATTTTTTAAATTCTCTCTACTAAAATTTTTATCCAAAAGTACCCTTGAGATTTGCGGAATCCCTCGTATTTTTTTTATTTTATTAGATAGAAAGTTATAATTTTTCATGAATATTAATAAATATAATATAAACAATTTGACTGTTTTAGATTTTTTAATTTGTGTCCTGATTTTTTGAAAAACGGTATAAATTATATTGGCGCTTACGCCGTTCCTGTTCGGGATAGCCAAGTCTTACAAAATGTATGGCGAAACGAACCCCACCGCTCCTTACTTCAGTACGAGCGTAACATTGGAACGGGGAGGGTGTGCTCGTCATTTACGCATATATTATTTTTATTCTCGAGAAAAGAAAGATTATGAGGTTGTACAGTACATACCTATTTTTTTAGCTCTGCACTCGCTTTCGAGTAATTCAGCAGAACATACCTACTTACTATATTATGCAGATTATATTGTATTTTTAGTGTTATCGGTGTTTATCATTATAAGTGTAGGTATAATTATTTTAAAAAATCTAATTGCAGAAGCCTACGTCAGACACTACCTGATTCTCAAAAGGATTGTGTTTTTAGGAGAGAAACATTTATAATTTTTTTAGAAATTTAGTATCGTGGTTAGGCACCTAGCAATATTTTTTTGGTTATTTATTTCATTTTTTTTTTCATATTTATGATAATAATTTTAGTGAATGGTTATTTTTATATTATTTACGAAATTTAGTGATTGTATAAATCATATGAAATATAGGTAAAATGATAATAATAATCGCGACCCATAGATTGGGATCCACTGATCTAGGAAGATGAATATTAGAGATGAAACGGATAGCATTTTAGCCGGATACCGGATACTCGGCCAACTAAGCAGCCGAATACCGGATAACCGGCCACCGGATGTATAGTTTCGATAGGTATATAAACCTTCGATATATAAATGAAAAATATATTTGAGGTGGTTGATAGACCAGTGGTTACGACGCCGGCTTTCGCACTGTTTCGTGCGGAGGTCGTGGGTTCGAATCCCAGTCCCAGATTCATTAAAAAAAAAATAATTATAGGATTTAGAGTGAAGTTTCATAAATTCAAAGACCATCGTTTCTATTATCTCTACCCAAGGGCGTCGCCAGCCCAAGGCCTGGGGGGGGGGGGGCAATTGAACCCAGTCATAGGCTCTTCTCCGTATACCCTATATTATGGAGGATAATAAATATATGAATTTTAAGTAGGTATAGTCAAGAGTATGAAGATTTTTTTAGGATTTAACGGTAAAGCACAGTCTTAGAACTTTGGTTGTTTTGCAGTTGCCTACATTTTTTTTTATCTCTAGGGGAGGGCACCCCCCCCTGCCCCCCCCCCCTTGGCGACGCCCTTGCAGTCTACCTACTTCGAAAATTCTCGCTCATTTCAAAAGTCAAATGTAATCACAAAAATATAATACACATTATAAAACATACCTACTGTATATTGAATCTCGAGAAAAAAACATCGGAATAAAAATAAGGATAAAATAATATCAATACAACACCCCCTATTCTGGTTTTGGTTCGAACTAAAATATTATTATTTTAGTTAGTGCACACTAAAATTGAAGTAGAATCGGGCGTGCGTATTATAGATTGTATTGCATTCGCATCACTAATACGTACGTATGTAAATGTAGGTAATATCTAGGTAGGTACCCATATTCTCACAAGGGTAGATGCAGTTAGTTGATTCTGAGCGGGGACACTGTTGCAGCGGCATGCGCGGGGAAGTGGGGTACAACTGGCTAAAAATCTCCACTACCTGTGGGGCCTTAAGTGGTGCAGTATAAAACAGAACCCAAACAAAATACTTTGAGTCCTTAACTTACAAAACTAAAATGTATGTTTCTTTGTAATATGATCATTTTCTGGCAGATAAATTGGACAAACAATTCAAATAAAAAATATACCTTTTTCGCCCTTTTTCATAGAAAATTCATCATCAATAAAAAATCATCCAATATTGAAGATGCATGATTACAATTTATCTATAGGTTTTTGGCTTCCGGAACATACGATAATGACAAATCTGATAGACATTCCTATCCCATAGAATTCTCAAGACATTTTCTTATCAGTTTTAATTTCGAGATAGTATTTTGCGGTTGCAATTATTACGGGAAGGGTAAAAAATAGAAAGGAAAGCATGCAGTTGTTTCTTCTGAGAAAAAGTGGATGCAAGATTATTGAATTTTATCACTACTAACTCCATAAGTTCCTTGGTGGTATGAATTTTCTGGATTTCAGATTTTAAGCATGTTTGCGAAGCTATTACCTAATTGTTTTTGAAATTATTAAACGACTCTATTAAGTATATCAGTATCTAATGAAAAATGGTGTTCAAGAGTCGATTCAACAAAGGCGATGATCGTGGGGTTTGAAAAATTTATAATTTTTATTTAATACTCACTGTTTGCGTGTTAGACTCGTCAGGTTTATCTGTTGGGTTCGCTTTAGGGGTCACCTCCGCAGGATTATCCGTTGGTGTGGTTGATGGTTTTGAATGAAACTGAAAAAACGAAACATACTTTTAGGTATGTATAAAAATTAACTACCTACTTAATTATTAAATTCAGAGTAGGAAAACCTTTTAAGTCAGAAGTCAAACATATTTAATTCCTCTTTACGGCGTACATCAAAAAGTAACGCTGAAAAAAAAACAATTTTTGTGAAGATTACGCCCATGGTTAAAGAAACTCTTACTTCGATCAATACTATGGAACAGAAAGCCTGAGAAAGATCAATGAAGATATGAGAGCAACCTAACAACAAAAATTATCGTCAACGCAGCCTTGCAATTGCAAAGTAGTTAAGTAGCAGGTGTAATTGCAGGTCTTAAATTATACATATAAAGTGAGTGTCACTTGTTAAGTTGCAATTGGTTGTTTGTTTTCGTTTATTGCCTCCAGCAGCAGCACTTACAAACAGGGTGCGCGTTACTTTACTTTGTCTTAGGGCAGTGGCGTAACTAGGGGGGGGCGGGGGGGGCGGTCCGCCCCGGGCGGCACTTTTCAGGGGGCGGCAAAATGAGCCGACAAATAAAAAAAAACTTGGTAAAAAACACAAAACTGAAATAGTATAGGTACGAGAATTTGTGAAGGAAAAATAAATGAGAAAAAAAATCGGGTCCCCGAGTTTGTGAAGGGAAAATAAATGAGAAAAAAATCGGGGCCCCGAGCTTGTGAAGGGAAAATAAATGAGAAAAAAAATCGGGGCCCCGAGTTTGTGAAGAGAAAATAAATGAGAAAAAAAAATCACTAAAATTCTTAAAATTGATAAAATATTTTTTTTCCTTTTAACCTGTCTCAGCGTAAGCTAGTACAAAAAAGTGTACACCGGATTGAGTTAATTCAAGTTCCTTTTTTTCTTCTTTAAGTAATTTCGGGTTAAGGTCTTAAAAAAAAACTTTTGCGGTGATTCCGCAGGTAGAAAAATCTGTGTCAGAAGTAAGCTCTATCCCATTATCCAAAAATTGAATTTTTGTACTATATTGTAGTGTTGTAAGTATCTATATATTAATAGGTGAAGGGAAAACTTTGTGCCCCTTTTTACGAAAATTGAGCGAACGGAGGAGTATGAAATTTCGCACACTTACAGTTTTTATAGAGAAGGGGTGGCAAATGCTAATATTTTTTTTAAAATCGTACATAAAAATAGATTAAATCAATAAAAAAAACTATTGTAATAGGTATATTATAGTTTAAATTAATTATGGTCGAATTTCGACCAATGAACTGAACCACTAGTTATAAAAAATATGCGAACTTTTTTATTTTGATTTTTTTTCCATTTATATAGGGGGTGGGGCGCCAAACTTTATTAGGTAGGTGGGGGGGGGGGGGGGGGGCGCCAAATGTTAATCCCGCCCCGGGCGGCGAAAACCCACGTTACGCCACTGTCTTAGGGCATGCTGCGCAATCATGTGAGAAAAGATCAGAGGACGAAGCTACCCACAAGAAATAGATCCCCCTTCTATCGCTGATAAGTTAAAACCTGCAATTGATTTCTTGACACTCGCATTTTTGTGGTTCACACGCGTTTCCTATATTGTCACTTCACACCTACACTTACGACTTAACTTAGTGGAAACGTGGTGGAATGGTGGAAACGGTCCATTTAAACAGACTAGTGGTCGGCTCGAAATTCGACCATAACTTATTTAAATTATAAGTTTGAACATTATTATGGTTCCATTGTCAAAGACTGAGCGGGCGCTATTTCACATTATTTACTTCTATGGAAGTGTGTGTAAGTATCAAATACATAAGATTACAGCAGTGTTTTTAATGCTTTTTTTTATAGACTTCATCTATTTTTATGCATTATTTAAAAAAATATATATGCTTTCGCCACTCCTTCTTTATATTAACTATTAGTGTTCGAAATGTCATACTCCTCCGTCCGCGCAATTTTCGTAAAAATAGTCACAAAGTTTTTCCTTCACGTATTAATATATAGATAATATTGTCAAGTAGGTATTGATTGCATCATACTAATGACAGGACAACGTCTGTGGGGAAAGCTAGTATTTCTATAAATTGTTTTTCCCTTATACGTACCTACACGACTATTAGAATAAATTAATCTTACTCAACGGTAGATAATCGTATCGTAAAATCCGCAATACTAGCTATTATGTACCCGGAAAACGTTGCAATGTCATTCTATCGGACAGTGGTGTCATTGCAAGACAACTTGTACTAAACACTAAATAATTGCACTAAGCTTTCTGTCAGCATGGAAAAGCTGCCTGGATCAAGCAGCCAAAGTTGCTCAAAAAAGTAATCGAAAATATTTACCTAATTTGAAAATTTTATATAGGTATTATATTAATCTTGAAAAACCACAACAAAACGGTACTATAATTGATAGGGAGGAAAACAGATTCCTTGACTGCGCTTAATTTTGTGCGATGTCCTTGATATTTTTTCTTAGAAAAACACAGTGTAGTCGCTGATGTCAAAGGATAACGAAATTATAATAAACAAACATTATGAACATAATTCATTTTTTCATAAAAGTAAGTACAAAAAAAATTTGGTAGATATAGGTAGGTATGGATAATGAAGAATGCTCCTTAACTATACCTATGTTTAAAACTACCCACAAATTATACTTAACTAATCGAGAATGGTAATTTTTCCCTCAAAGTGGACACAAATATACACTCCATTACTCCTACACAGTAAGCTATACTAAAATATTATGTCGTGAAAAAGGAAGATGGTCGGCCCCTGCTGGGATCGAGCCCACAACCTCCAAAGACGAAAGTCGTAACCGCCATGATATCAACCACTTAGATAATCTATACAAAACAATCATGTATTTTCTTTATTAGTAACTTTTGTGATAATAAGAACAATTCACCAAAATTCAAGGTACTTACGCATGGCTCCCACATACAAACGCACCCTCATTATTATTTTCTAAGATTATTGAAGTGTGCAAGCAACGTGTTATGTTTGTCTATGTATTTCGCACGATATGTATAATTTTGAAAACAATCGAACAGAGAAATTGATCATTAGATATGACATAACCAAACAATATGGCTACGGTTATAAGTACCTACCAGAGATTATTCAATATAATAGTTATCATTTGCTGAACAACGTTATTTTATAATTATTGCAACTAACTTCACGTGTTCTTTTAGAAATAATTCGATTACGTGCTATCTATGTACTTAAACAGTGATGCAAGAAGAACTTCAAATAATTATTATATCATTAACAATTGATAGAAATATAACTTTTATTAGATCACATCAAGTTTAATTATTAATTTAATTTATAATATTACCTACTCAATGTATTTCAATTCACTCACTGGGAAGTAAGTAATTAAAAAATACAGAAAACCATTGATTAAACTATTGTTTATTAACTTCTTACGTAACTATAATCCGTTTTTTATGTTTTGTTCCACCATCTTCACAATAATTACCTATATTATTTTTATTCTTCTCATTTAGGTCACAAATGAACGAAGCACAATAATTGTGCAAAGAATATTTGAGAAGCTTGAAAAACGATGTATAATAATATCATTGCCTAAAAAAATATGTAGACGAATTTTTTTTGACATTATCGACAATACAAAGATGGTTTACGTGGTAATAACTTATTTTTGTTTAACCAACAAAAACACATAAATCTTTCAATATGTAACAAACTAACGAGCTCATATAATTTTACAATACCTACCATATCATATACCTATAGTTCATTTTTTTTAAAGATACAGTACTAGAAAATTCAGCATACTTCCATTTCATTCTTTACATACATAAGAAAGAGACAAAATACTTCTATAAGATTTATGACTTCGCCGAGAGGCGGTACAGAACCTATTGTTACGCAGGTAGTTGTTTTTATGGGTTGCTATACACACTGCACGAGTTTTATGAAATGCAATCAGTTTATCGTATTTTACTTCTCATTTTTATCGAAACTGGTGGCTATTCTCGTAATCAATCAGTATCAGTTTAAGTTTAAAAACTGCAGACACACCTAAATGCGTTCGAATTTCAAAAAAATTGTATGAATACAAACTAATTTAAGAACGCGGTCTAGTCCAATCCGTCATTTTAAGAACAAATTTCAGTCAAGTTCGAATTAAGAACGCTACGAGAATACCCCAGCTGATTTATGTTGCATTTTTTATCCTGGTGTAGGTATATTTTATATCATTTTTGTTTCTTCAACAGGTTATATTATTAAAAATACATACGTTTATATATTTCATAAAGTATAAATTGTTATATAATATTGTACACAGATTAAAAAATGCGCTATGAAGACATAAAAAAGTGCAATAGGCTCAAAATAAAAAAAACATACAGATAAAAAGCATTAGGTAAAATAATTATACACTTTAATTAATACTTTAATATGCAAATATGAAAAACAGCAATAGCAGAATTTAATAAATTTTTCTCTGATTTATCGAGATGTTAGCGAAGACAACCGCACTTCTCGACTTCAAAATATTTATGAGTGTGCTACCTGGTTAAGGGTGGCTACTGTTACCGCCTCTCAATAAAACAATAAATCTTATAGAAGTGTTGTGTCTCTTTCTAATGTATGAAAAGAATGAAATGGGAATATGCCGAAATTTTTCTAGCACTGTATATTTAAAAAAAATGAACTATAGGTATATTTTCCTACTTACCTAATATAATATCTGTGTACACTTTCTACGAATTATTGCTATACAAACACAGGAGTGTTTTATGTACCTACTTATGTCCTATGTAGGTATATTTGTATATTTTACTCAGAAAAAATACAAGGAAATAATTGTGGTTAGGATATTGGCATCAAGGTCGTCGCCAGCCCGGGGCCCAGGGGGGGCAATTTGACCCATTAATGGGCTATTTTCTATATGAAGGATGAGGAAAATATGAATTGGCTACATTTTTAACTCTAGGGGGGGGGGGCAGCTGCCCCCCCCTTGGCGACGCCCTTGATTGGTATCTTCATTTTTTGTGTTAAATCGTTGGTAGTCACATATATTTATTTAGGTAGATGGACCGAAAAGGAAAAACCTTTCTTCTTCCTCTTGTAATAGGCCATGGTTTTGTGTTTATATTTTTTCTAGAAGGTTTCCGCATCTAGGGACGACTATGATCAGCTGATCTTCTGATTCTGAAGACTCTACAAGCAGACAAGCTCGCATGCTCATTAAATGAACCTGTTCGTCTCTCTGTTAATTCCAAGTTAAAACTTGGGTTTTGGGTATTGTTTCTATATATTGAAAATTATTGGAAACTATATAGGGATCACCTGTTACTATATCACGCAATTATTATGATTGTGATTCAACGTGAATTTGAATAAAAATTAACAAAAATATACTGACGGGGTATGTGTGTATCCGCCCGTTTCAAGCAATAGAACAAAAGCACCACTATATGTATATATGTGTGTATGTGTGGCCCCCAGGATCGCTCATCAACGGTTATTCTATAATAGGTATAGATTGCTTAGGTATATATCTACATTCATGAAAATCGTTTAAACGCCATAAGATGTATACCTTATTTAGTTGCCTATATCATTCAACTCTATCTCCGTAGAACATGTTCTAAATAAGGTCGAGCAAATTTTACGATCTCAGAAAAATGTTCTGCGGAAGAACCACTGCAAGAAGTAGCTATGATAAATATGGCTGATGGACGATGCGGTAAAAGGTACTGTAGGTTGCTGGTTAATTGGCTGAGAATGGCATGGGAAAAGCTAGGAGACCACGACTCACACCTATGCAGCAGTAATTAGAAATAAACTGACGATGGTATCAAGGATTGTATAAATACACCCAAAAGTAAAGGTTGGCAGTATACTTGTATAATATAGGTTATGCTCAGCTTAGCTATTCATAAAATATAACTGCGACCATGTAAGTGAAACCTTTAGTACGTAGGTATAGTTTGAAAAATGAATTGTTTACATAATCCAGTAGTTGATGTGATTAATATGCAGGTAGCTTATCGCCTATGTACATAGTAATGAGGTCCTTTTAATTGACACGTTTATTCTTTGTACTACGCGCTATCTATGTGTTACATTAAAACATATAGGACGTCCTTTAATTTATGCTAGAAACTACATACCTACTGTATTATATTTCTTTTCTTCTAATTATAAATGCAATCATGATGTAGGTATACTACATATACAATAGACCATTAACGGCAACGTGGATTTTGACATTAGCCGGGAGGCATAAACATAAACAAAAAGTTTAAGAGTTGGTATGAGTGTGTTTATACATAAACCCATATGGTTTGTGTATGTGCGGTTTGTGTGTGTCGCCATGGCCGCCATTTTGCATCCAGCCTAATGTCAGATGACGTCATCCTTTAATGGTCTATGGACGTAGGTGTATGGATGAATGCGGAGGTAGGTGTACCTACGTATTACAGGAATGTGTAATGAGGGTGCCGAAAGACGTTTTGTTGAGAAGATATACAGGGTGACTGGTAATCCGATTCATTCCTTGAAAGAAGTTATACTAGAGCAAATTTGCAACAATTTTGTTCCCATTAACCAGGGGTCAAAGCCAGTGGTTACCGAGTTATTTAACTTTTAAGAGTTTTTTATCAATTTTCCATCTTTTGATCTAAAACTAAAAATTGTGAACAAAGTACTCCATTTAGGAAATTAAAAATACATTTTTCTAATAGTTGAAGAATAAAGAAATGATAGAAGTAAAAATGCAGAAGAAAATTTCCAAAACCTTAAAAGTACAAGGTTTTAAAATCACAAATCAGTTTTTTTTATTTCTATTTTTCTAAGGAATTACCTACTCCAAAAAGGTATAATATACTTGGCGTACAAACAACAGGAAAAACTTCCCCAATTAATAAGCTTTCCGAAAAGGTATAAATGTTTTCCACTTTAGTACAGTTTTGGAAAATAATCAATATTAAACCCAGGATTGAGATGCTTGGCGAGGCTTTGTGACGTCCACATGCTCCACCTAAGGAGCGAACGTGGGTATGTAAGTACTTATTTTTTTAATCACATCAGATATAGTTTTTCCAGCTTCATCTGAAGCTTTCAATTACTTTGATTACTAGTTCTCCGAAATGAAATAGATTGCTGAAACAACCAGGGTCACGAAAGAGCACATCCCTTGATTATCCTCCTATAATTGTTAAAATATGGCACTGTTTTGTTGGTTTATCCATTTGGTGCTGCAGATTAAGATGCACCAACCTCGTACCTATTTCATAAACTAGATAAAAGCAAAGAAACAACTTGTAAACCCTTGACCAACCGGATGACCACTCTTTATAGTCTCTAAGATCTTAAATTGGAAGATGCAAAAAACAGAACTCGTAGGACACAGACTTTGAGAGACACCCTTGTGTAAAAAGGGTCGGATTGTAAAGGTACCTTACATAGATAGAATAACAATCATTGTTGTGTCCAATATATCTGTTATGCATATACCTACTTAACTTAGCATTATTTCTTTAAAAGTCAACACTTTAATCTACTTACAAAGTACCTGGTTGACTAGTTGATGTAATCACGCTTAGTTTACTTACGCCAAGACGTATACCTATGAATAAATGTTGCATACAGGCTCGTGTATGATAATCTAGAATTATTATGAAGATGTTAATTAATATTCTCATAATAAGTATATTAATATTACGTATGTATTCACGCAAAATTACATAGATTATTCTATAAGCCCTATTTCTGACGCATTTTAATAATTATTTCATGAAGGTTGTAGTAATGAATTGCAGATTTTCAAACTTGATCTTACAAGAAAGATAAATAAATTCTGCATGATCTACGTATAAAACTTACTAGAAATCTATTGTATAATATGTATCTTCTTTCTGTGACGAGGACTTCTATAGGTACCTATAGCTGTCCCATCATTTTAAAGTTCGAGTGCCGTTCGGCGAATTAATAATTGTCTCTGACTATCTTTAAACAAAAAATGTATTTCAGTTTAAATAAAAATAGGTTATAATAACTGATTATTAAAATATTACTCTGATGTACTTACTCAAAATTATCCCTCATTATAGTTAGAGATGGGCATTATAACGATAGTTGATAAAAATATTAGATAAATAAAAATAACGCATCTAACGTTATTTAATATTTAACGATATTTATAAATAATTGTTGAATAAAAATAATAGTCAGGTAAATAATAGCCTATGACAGGCAATATTAGTTGAATGAAAATATTAAAACGATCTTTTTTTTAAAGAAAAAAGTAAACTTAAAATTACGTTTCTGGATACCAAAATTTTCATTTGGGCTTGTAAACTAAAATAGCTTTCAGCTTTTAATATTAACGTTATTTTTAATTAACGAAAGTGCTAAAACGTTTTTGAATTTAAGCCGTTAGTCCCACCTCTAATTATAGTTGCCAACAGGGGCGTAACTATACGGGGTGGCAAAATGCTTCGTACCCCCGCCGTCCCGAGAGGTCCCCGACGGGACACGTTCTGTTAACCCAAAAAATTACTTTCATAACTTTTAGATTAAGACTTACAGATAACATTTATTTGATTTCAAGGTTAAGTGGGTATATTATTACAGTGAGTTTCGTTTTACGACACGAATTTGACACAGCCTTGTGTAATAATTCCAAAATATTCAAATTTGTATTAGGTGCTTAGGTAAGTTTTTTTTTTGTTTTTGATAGTCAAGTTAGTCACTGGTGCATGGTTATCGCCATACATTCAGTTTTTCTTTTTTTAAATTGATAGTTAAGTTAAATGAAATAGCAGATTCAATATGCTGTCGTTGAGAATAAATAATTCTATGTGATCCAATATGATTTGGAAAGCGAAAAATATTTTTAAAATATCAATTTCAAGCGATATATATAAATACGAGTATATGCCTATATTAAATAATAATAAAATAATGTTTGATCTTCAATTTAATGTTTAAACTGTATAACAAGTTGGAGAAAATAATTTTCAACTAACACCTTTGAGATCAGCAAAATTATTACACATGACATGGCCAAACTAAACAATAATAAATTCCAAGTTTTACGATCCGCCAAAATACATCGGGTCAGAGGTAAGTAACTCTTGATTACTGAATTATGAAATTAATAAAGAATACTTCATTGCATACAAATCTTTTAATCGCTATATCTTTTTATATGATTTAACTGTTCGTTTGTCTCATTAAGAAATACGAGAACGACTATACCGATTTGGCCGGCTGATATTGGATTCGAAATACAGTATTCGTATAAAAGCTCAGAGTATTTTGAAACTGTGTAAGTAGTCATTTTGTTTTCCCATACAAAGGACATGGTTATACTTATTTTATTGTAACCTGAAATGAAGTAAGTATGCTTAAGATGAAGATGATGCATCGTTTACTGAGTCATCTTCTATTATATAAAATGGAGCGCTATTTCCCGATATTGTCATCGCATCACGCCTAAACGGCTGGACCGATTTCGCTAATTCTTTTTTTGTCTGTATAGGCTTTTATCAGGAGAAGGTTTTTTTGTAAAAAAATATTGAGAAAAATGAATGGAAAATAAGAAAATTAAAGAAAACTCTAAGATGGTAATCTTTTTAGTACTTTTTACAATATAATTATTATTCCATTTTTGAAATTTTGACCAGAACTGTCAGTTGTTAGAAAGTTGATGCGATTGACAGAATGCGGATGGAATATGGTTTAAAACAGACGCATCGGTCGGAATTACATTGGTCAAAAGATGAAATTACTTCATCACCACACAAATTCGAATTCAATATTCATAGTTAGGAACACAGGACAACGTCTGTCGGGATAGCTTGTATTAAATAATTAACAAGGAAAAGGTTTTAATTTTATTAATTGCTTTCTTAAATTAAAAATTACGATATTTTCTGATGTGGTAGATTGAGTATACCTATATACTCTATGTGTGTGTAGTTTGCATTGTGTTATTTTTTTGTTTACCTAAATCTTTAAACAGATTTGTGTTCAATAAATTCGTAGTCTACATTGTAGTCTACATTTTATCATATTTTTTTTTGAATTTAAAAAGTATTTTTTTCCATTTGTGTTTTTTTTTTATACATGAAAGAATATAAATTGAAAATAAAAATACTTCTATAGGAAAAGTATTTTTACAAATATGTACCTACCTATTTATTTATAAATTTTTTCGCAAAAATTACCGTAATCATGGAACTGTTTTCATTCTTAGCAACCAATATCTAAAAAATTTCAGGATCCTAATCCCTTTTCAATGGATGTAAAAAATAATACCACTCTTTGAAAGGATTTTCTTAAGTCATAAAAATAATTTACTACCCCGTTGACCATCAGTTCACGTCTTGGCGATAGAATAAATTTCATCATGACATATGGGTATTGAAATTACAATTGGGTCGGAATCGCAATGTATGATATCTTCCAAAAATTTAAAGAGAAATGTAACAAAAAGGTTTGCATTCTCTGTAATCCTTACAGGGCGTTTAGGAGAAAGCGGCATGACGATGACATTTTTATTATTTAATTTGGCAACATTACGCAAGGTATTATGTCGCCGTGCTATTCCGTTCCTATATTGACACACGTTACTATCATCGATGTTATTAAATATTTATGATTCGTGTATAACATCGATATTGCATAGAGATTTTCTTTTGAATTATGAACCATAAACTTATGACTTCTAAATTAACATTCCGTGAACGATGGATATTTTTAAAATGTCAATTTTTTATACTGGCAATGTGATTATACAAAAAGATTGAATCATACTAAGCATTGCAGTTTCTAAATTAAAACTGCCTGTTGCCTTAAAATTTTATATGTAAGTTTTGAAAAATTAACATATACCTACTCGTCTTTTATTATTGTAGGTACATTAATCCTGCATTTTATTTATTAGTTTGTTTTTAAACGTTAATTCTTTTAGCTACACAAAAAGATCCAGGTTCTTGATGGCTGGAACACTCCTTGAGACGTCAAATTCAAAATAATAAGGCAGGAAATCGAAAACCAGATCGAGACCGTGCATGAGGTTGACCATCTCAACTCCTTAAACCGAAATGGAAATATTTTTCACACTTGTCTTATAATAATTTTCGTCGATAAGTCGATAGTTTCTATGACAATTTATAATAACATCTATCCGCGAGAAAATGAATTGAAAATACCCGTAGATCGATGCAAAAATGAGTTTGTACCTACATAATTCGTTTTAGGTACATGATGGGAAAATTCCCAAATTAGAATTTGTCTAGCACCTAAATGGCGAATATTTTATCAATGTAAAAGTGATCACTTATAGCCATCAGCCTTAAAAAAGCAGTAGGTATCTAAAGATTATTTTTTTCTTAAGAGACAGCCTGTATAAAATGTAAACGAACTATTCAAGTTCAGTATCAAATAATGATCAACATAATCGGAGTAGGTACCTATAAGTCTCGCACCCGAGATTTGCCCTTATAGGGTCACTAAATTGATCGATGGTCAGTCAACTTAGTGACTAATCGACCCACTACTATCTTCCTTTTAAATCATTTTATGACATTTTGTACAAAGGTACAACATTAAATATAAAAACAAAACATTATAAGGAATAATATTTATAGTGTGCGATGATCTTCTGTACCATATAATTGATTTATGTATTTATATGCTAAAAACCTCTTCAAATAAAATTTCATGCATGTATTGTAATAAGTATGTCTATCTTTTAACTATTAATTATGATGCTGTCATTTTATAAATGCATGTTCGATTTTTAAACGGTATTCTTTTATTCAACATGAATTGGCTGAAACCTAGTTAAAGAACTTTACGTTCACTCTTAACGATGAATATTGGACAATCGAATAAACATAATTCGAAATTTCAAAAATAGAACGTTTTAAATAGTATTAAGGAAACAATATCAACAGAAAACAAGCATAACTGTCAGATTTGACACTTCTTTGGATAGGGTTTAGGGTTCATTTTTACTGATTATTATTAAAAATTGATACCTGTTATCTATTATTCTATTGTTATTTTTTTTAAATAGTACCTACCTACACAATACACATACAAAAATATATACGTTTCATAATAATTGGTAAGAAACTACACATTATTAATATTAACCTAATTTATTTTATATTTTAAATATTACCTTAGATTACGAATTTAACAAGTTACTAATATTGGACTATTAGAGTGTTTAAAGCCGGTTACATATTGTAGTGAATTTATATGAATTTTTAAATATTATAATATAATACGAAGGCGCACCCAGCGTGAGCCCATCATCACCTCTACCGTTGTGGGGAGGAGATAGACTTGGCTGGGACATGTGTTAAGGATGCCGAAAGACAGTTGGCCGAGGAGAGCGCTGTTCTTAATCCCATCAGGGTCCCGAAGACGAGAAAGACCCTCTCACACTGTGTTCCGCTCCTTCGAAGCAGAGCTGAGGGATTTGGACATGGTGTGGGAGGAGGTCATTAGCATTGCACAAAATCGAGCGCAATAGAGAGCTCTTGTTGCCTCCCTATGCCCCTAAGTGGGGTGTAAAAGGAAGTATTGATTGATTTAAATATTATTTTGCATTCAGACTTTAGCGAAATTTTAACTAAACTGTGACTGATGTTATCAAGGAGTGGGCAAATAAAATTCTCAAAGAATTCAATAAATTAAATTAAACAGATGGTATTATTATACTGGGGGGTCGAGCGGTATTATTATTGAGCGGCGGACGTATCTTATGCTTTGAAAATATTCGCTAATCGATTAATTTGTTTTATTTCGGCATTTGTTTATATTTCTTTTCGAAGTTAGCAAAATCCGAAGTGTTGTGTTTTTCTGAGTTTATTTTCGTATATAACTTTGCATATAAGATAAGACTTTATTTTATATTTCATTATTAAAAATAATTTTGTACATTTTTTTCAATTAATATTTTTGTAATACATAGGTAGTAATATCGCGTAACAATAATATAAGGCTGCAGTCACACGATTCTTGTTAGGCCCGCTCTCACGGAGCGGGCTATCGGCAGGCTATCGGTTACACAGAGGTGGCACGTTAAAAGGATTTGGTGAAACCAATTTATTTATTTTTTCTTTCTTTTTTTTTGTTTACTTTATTAAAAGTTAATTTTTTTTTTGTTTTCATTTCACGGTAAAGGTGTTTTTTTTAGTTTAATATTAGTAAGATATTTATTATACTTGTTTTTTTTTATTTGTTACATATATTTTATTTGTTGATTGTATGTCATCATAGCCCATGATGGGTGATCCGCCGGAGCGGGGTGATCCCCCGGATAAGGTCTCACCTGCTGCTAAAAAGCCAAAACTAGATTTTGAGTCAACCATTGAGCCCACACGACAAAATGATATAACTAATGAACCTGAATACTCTCTTTCGGCACTTCCACCTTACATAGTGGTTGTGGAAAGCCTTGAAAAAGGCAAAAACATCCACCCCATGGTTTTGGGCGGCATACTGTCCAAATCAAGGATGGAGGGAATAGTCCCTGGCGGTGTAAGAGCTGATGGAGGTCGGCGCACCATTGTTACCTTTTCAACAGCCAAACATGCCAACAATTTTATTCACTCAAATATTCTTTCTTCAAATGGCCTTAAGGCCTATATACCTAACTATAGGTTATACAAGTATGGTCTAATCAGACGCATACCCTTGGAACTGACCGATGAGGATATTCTCGAAAATGTACAGGTGCCTTACTCATACGGAAAAATTGTAAGATTGCGGAGACTGAATAGACGAATGAACGTTGACGGGAAGATCGAATGGAAAGCATCTACGACAATTCTGGTAACATTCGAGGGGCAAAAATTGCCTGAGCATATTTACCTATACTATAACTCAATCAACGTTGATTTATACATACCTCCCTCCTACATTTGCCACAAATGTCTTAAATACGGCCACACGCATAACAAATGCACCAATTCGCCGAGGTGTGCGAAATGTGGGGAAAGTCATGAATCAAACTCTTGCGCTAAAACTGAGACTATTGTCAGCTGTGTAAACTGTAAAGGTGAACACATGCCTACCAGTAATTCCTGTCCCGAGCTGCATAGACAGCGCGACATTAGACGCATTATGGCAACGGAGGGTGTTTCATTCGTTGAAGCATCTAAGAAATCCATGACCCCTAAAAAAACATTTAGTGAGGTGGTTGCCACTTCATCAACTCCTAAAAAATCGTTTGGTAGGGTGGATGCAAATCCATCTTCTCCTAAAAAAATTGTTAGAAAAAATATCGATTATAAAGCGATTAATTCTCTTCTGTCTTACTCAAACGGTCAACCACTGAACCAAAGAAACGGATGTGCCCTCCCCTCGGAACCGAAAGATAAACCTTCCGTTCCGTCCTCTCCTTATCCCTCCTCTTCCCTCTCTACAAATCATTCTATTTCTGAGTCGCCACAGAATCCAAATAATATTAAACTGATGTTCCAGATTTTTACCTACTTATTGTCAAACATTAATGACGAATCTGTCCTTACTCAAATGTCTTCGCTCCTACAAGAATCTTCAGATTAAATTACCTCAAATTATTTCTCACTATCAATTACTACTCACAGCTGTATTCGAATTTACACACGAATATCGCTTATAATAATAAAAATGTCAATAAGGAAAATAGGTACTGATTCTCTTAAAAATATTACAGTATTACAATGGAATGCTCGCAGTGCTGTGAGTAATAGATCCGATCTAATTTATCTGCTTAATCATCATAGGATTAATCTTGCCGCCATTAGCGAAACTTGGATCCGTCCTCACTATACATATAACATCCCTGGTTATTTTTGTATAAGGTGTGATAGGCAGGAAGGTAGGGGCGGGGGCACAGCTTTGCTGGTCAACTCCTCTCTCCCTTTCTCACAGATTGATTTGCCATTTAATCCCTTTTTGGAGGTAGTGGCAATCAAGATTGGTGATATAGCTTTCGTATCAACGTATATACCCCCGGATACAGGCTTTGATATTGGATTTTGGAATGCAATAATACCTCTTCTTCCTACTTCATATTTCATCTTGGGCGATTTTAATGCTCATACTCAGTCCTGGGGTTGTCAAAGAACAGATAGAGCAGGAAATCAACTATTGAGTTTTATCGATAACCATAATATTTGTATTTTGAATGATGGATCGGCAACAAGGCTTTCGCCGGCGGGTCAGGGTCGCAGTGCCTTAGACTTATCTCTGTGCACTGGGGATCTGGCCGGCTCGGTGAATTGGACTGTTTCCCATGATCCACATTCCAGTGACCACTTCCCAATTATTTTCACCTTTAATTATAATACCAATTTACATTTACCTCACAACCAACGAAACTTATATAACACTCGCAAAGCGGACTGGACCAAATTCAGGGAGATAATTGAAGATAACGTGAATGTGAGAGGAAACTTATACAATAACAATGCATCTGTACAGGAAAATTACAATTCTTTTTTTCAAATAGTGCAAGATGCTGCAGATGAATCCATTCCTAAGAAGAAGAAAGGCGGTAAAAGGCCAAAAAAATACACCCCTTGGTGGGATGAAGAATGCGACATTCTTGTAGAGGAACGTAAAAAGGCCATGCAAAAATACAAAAATGACATGTCTGATGAAAATTTTTTAGCCGCCAAGGCTTGTCAAGCTAAAACAAAGAAGGCTCTTAGACTAAAAAAGCGTAATGGCTGGTCTAAGTTCTGTTCTTCTCTGTCACCAAACTCTCCTCCATCGTATGTCTGGGACATGATTAAACGTTTTAGAGGTTCAATGGTTCCTCCTCGCAGATTACAACACATGCAATTATGGCTCTCTGACTTTGTTAGTTCCTTGGCTCCCTCATATGTCCCCAACATAACTCAAATATCTTTTTATAACCAGTTTTCGGCTCCTAATGCAAACTCACATCTAAGTCAACCGTTTTCTTTGGAGGAACTCAAAATATCATTGTCCAGAACCAGGGATTCCTCCCCGGGCTTGGATATGATCCCATACTCTTTTCTTAGAAAACTTCCTGAATCGTTTCTTCCTTTCTTGCTTAGTATTTATAATCAAGTTTTGCATGAAGGCTTCATTCCCGAGGAATGGAAGTTCCAACTGATAATTCCAATCCCAAAGCCGGGCAGGGATATGACTCTGGGAGCGTCATATCGACCAATCGCCTTATCATCATGTGTATTGAAATTGCTAGAACATCTCATCAAAACTCGACTGGAATGGTTCTTGGAACATAATGTCTTACTCCCCAAAAATCAGTTTGGATTCAGAAGATCCCTTGGGTGTATGGACAACCTAAGTACTCTTGTCACTGATGTACAATTGGCTTTCTCAAATAAACAGTTTCTAGTCGCCTCCTTCCTTGATATTGATGCAGCCTATGACAATGTTTGTCTTCACACACTGTACAACAAACTCATCAGACTGGGCATCCCCAGTTCTCTAGCGAGAGTAATTTTTAATCTTCTTGCTGAAAGAAGAATAACCGTATATAACGATGGGGAGGAAATTTCTAGAACATTATGGAAGGGGCTACCGCAGGGTTCTGTGATATCCCCCCTTCTTTTTAATGTATACATTTGTGACGCTGAATCTGCTTTGTCTGAGGATTGTAAAATCTTGAAATACGCGGATGACATTGCACTCTACACTGTACATAAAGATATAGACAGGGCTGAAAGGACGCTTTCTGAATCTCTTTCTAACCTAAATAAATGGTTACTAACTCATTCGCTTCAAATATCACCTGCAAAGTCAAAAATTATGGTTTTCTCCAGAAAACACCGGAATCCTGAGATTTCGGTTCGCCTCAATGATCACGAGATTCCCCAGGTTGACGAAACTAAATTTCTAGGAGTTATTCTAGACAGAAAATTGGCATGGAATTCTTTTATTGATAATACAACTTCTAAATGCGAACGGAATACGAACATATTAAGAGCAGTGGCTGGAGTATCATGGGGATCTCATCCATCTACTATGAGAAACATGTACAATGCTTTAGTTCGGTCCCATCTCGATTACGCTTCTTTTCTTTTGAATCCCCTGCCAATCCATCTGGAGACTAAGCTTGAGAGAGTTCAGTCCAAATGCCTTAGACTGATCGTGGGTGCTATGCAATCAACTCCAATAAACGCCCTTCAAGTTGAGTGTTCAGAAATGCCTTTAGTTATAAGGCGAAAATATCTTGCAGAGAGATTTATACTCAAACGTTTCGGCTTCTCCAGTCACCCTCTTTTCAACAATATTATTGAATTGAATCATTCATATCATTCTAACAGATATTGGCTCAAAAAAACCCTTCCTCCTTTATGCACTGCTTACACTACTATAGAAAGTGTGTACAGAGCCCCCAAAAATTCACAACCTTCAATCAATCTTTAACTTACCTCTTAAAGCCTTTCAAACACTGCCCAAAATCATAAAAAACATTGGCTTAAACAAGATATCCAACCAATATTTTGATAACTACAACCAAAAATTCCTTTCATGTGTGGGTGAAAAATGGCCCAATCATTTGAAGATTTACACTGACGGTTCGAAATTTTCTCCTAACGGATCAAGTGGATCCGCGTTCGTTATCCCGAAGCTCAATATAGATGAAGGTTTCAGATTACCTTCTGAGGCCTCGGTGTATTCGGCCGAGTGTTTCGCGTTAAGGGAAGCATTACGAAAATGTTTAACATTAACCGAAAATAATATTATTATTTTCTCTGATTCGCTTTCCTTGGTGGGGTGTCTGGCATCTCCAAATTCATTATTTTCACGCAATCAACTTATTACTGATATTAGAATGCTCCTCCTTGAATTACAGGAAGTGGATAGGGATGTGGTGATCGCTTGGATACCAGCGCACTGCGGAATCCTCGGAAATGAAAGAGCAGATTTATTGGCCAAGGAGGCTGCCCTCCACGGCAGACCACCCGATAATTTTGTTCTACCCGAATGTGATGAATTGAAAAAATTAGAACAAAACAACTTAAAAGAATGGTATACATGCTGGCAAAGTAGCCCAAAGGGAGCACATTATAAAAAAATACAGTTATCCATACCATCACATCCTTGGTTCCATGGGAAAAAATTATCGAGGCATCATATTGTCTGCATTTCTAGACTGCGTCTTGGCCACATGCGTCTGGATGCACATCTATTTAAAATTGGTCTCGTTGAATCTCCCTACTGCGAATGCGGTTGGGACGAGGAGACTCCAGACCATGTCATCCTGGGTTGCCCAATAAGAGACGCAATTGATATTTATTTCTTGCTAGAGAACGTAGAGTACCCAATAAGTATTGTCTATCTCCTTGGACTGAACTCTCATCAGGTCAACGAACTTAGAACTTATATTCCAAAGTGTCCAGATGAACATGATCCTAATATAGTCATATATTTTAGTGTTTGTTAAATTTAATATTGTTTCATTGTCCGTTTTTTTTTTCTTTTCTTATGAATGTATGATTTTCGTGATTTAATAAGGCCATAACATCCAGTTGGATGAGCCGCCAACAAAAAAAAAAAAAAAAAAAAAAAAAAAAAAAAAAAAAAAAAAAAAAAATAATAATATTATACTAGTTTTAAAATATCAGGAATGTCATATAGGCAAGGAGGGGAAGTGGGGGCATAGGGGGCGTTCAAGTATTACGTAACGCAATTTTTGAAGATTTTTTACCCCCCCTCCCCCCCATGTAACGCGCCGTAACGTTTTTCTCTACCCCCCCCCCCCCTAAATGTTACGTAACACCCAAGAGACTATTTTTTTACTGAACTCTCGTAAAAAATAAAAGGGTTTCAAAGGGTTCCTTTGCTAACTTCGGAGAAAAAAAAATACTATTTATATGTTCCATAAATTTATCTTTATTTTTTTTTGCTGTTTTCCAAATTTTGGCATAGCTGCGTTGGCAAGTCCAGTTGATGATGTAAATCCCCCCTTTTGACCACTAACGAATGCTGACAACGAAAATAAAATAAAAATGACGTAAGTATAATACAGTCGAGGGATTCCCCGTAAAAAATAAAATATTTGCTAACTTGGGAGGGCGAAATAAAAATTACCTACAATGCAGTCGAGGGACTCCCCGTAAGACTTAAACGAAAAAGGTTCCTTTTTTCGCAGAGCGAAAAATTCTTACGCTTAGGGTGAAAACACGTAGAAAGCCGATTCCGACCGCCGCAAAGAATGTTGTCTATGGTTTCAATGCATTTAAATGGGCATGCCGGAAAGCAGGTTTCTGCTTTTGCTGTGCGTATCCCCATTCAACTGCATAGAAACATTATTTGCGCCGGTCGGCGCGGGTCGGATTCGGCATTTTACGTGTTTCCACCAAAAGCTTTAACATCGGAGAACAAAATAAAAATGACGTACGGTACAATCGAGGGACTTCCCGTAAAACATTGTCGAAAAGGGTTCCTTTGCTAACTTCGGAGAAAAAAAATGATGTACAGTACAATCGAGGGACTTCCCGTAAAACTTATGTTTTTTTTATGTTAAAAGGGTGCCCAACTTCGGAGAAAAAAAAACAAAAATGACGTACAGTACAATCAAGGGATTCCCCGTAAAACATAAACGAAAAGGATTGCCCAACTTGGAAGATTTATTTCCCAATTTTTTTTATTTAAGAAAAAAAATACCGTTACGTAACGAGTTGTTCAAACCCCCCCTCCCGCCCTCGTAACGCACAGTAACGTTTTGCAAGACCCCCCCTCCCCCCCAAATTGCGTTACGTAATACTTGAACGCCCCCATAAGAGCCCACCTAAGGTTTTGGGCAGAATAAACTTTCTTGTTTTATTACACAATCTATATAGCAAGTCAAAAATAAAATACATACCTATAAAAACATTTTTAAGTAGGTACCTACCTCTATTTATTTTTTTTTAATTTAAATAGGTATATTAAATAAAATTTACGGTTATACGTCCTCACTCCCCACTAGTCACTATGCGACAAAAATAATAAGGAAATGTCAAATCGTGAATTCTTTTTTTAAATATCGAACTTTGAGGTTATTTCACTATATGGTTTTGTCCCACAATGACATTTTTAAATTTTTTTTTTGGGCGGAGTGTTAATTAGGTATTAATTTTAGTAATACTTTTTGGGTGTCTTACACGCATTTAAGGTGGTCCATTTTTTCGAATTTAGGTAAAAGGTATAAATTTAGATATAAATTCGAAAAAAAATGGATCATCTTAAATACGTAGGTATAGAAAGTATAATAGGTATCCTAAATATTTTTTTGCGACAGTAAAAGAAATCCTAAATATGCATTATTCGAGTGTTTCCTCATGATATTGTAGATAAATTTCAATTAAATTCATTTATTATAAATACTCTATTATTTTTGAAATTATATGCTTATTTAGAATCCCTAAAGTGCCTTCAAACATATAGTTATTTCGTTGTTTTGTTTTTAATCCGAAGTTTAGTATACCTTTAACAACAAAATAATAATTACTTAAACTCCAATCTCTTGAGAAGTCAATATTGATCCAAAGATATAAGAAACAGATTATTGAATGTCCCACTTATAATCCCCTCTTTGTTCCAAAATTGAGGTTCATCAGTAGTGATATCTCTACAAGAAGTTGATAATTGCAGTCCAATGATAATTTAACAACCCATCGTGATACAGATAATACACATAGAAACAATTATGACATAAAATCATTGAATTATATTTATTCTACCTAAGTACTTATAAGAATAGAAGTGTCATCTCCTTACAAAATGAGGTCTCAGAGACTCTTGTGTCTCTTGACAATGTCTGCGTGAGTTGGAAGAAAGAAAATGAACTTTCACTACGTAAATACACAAACCCTCCTAGAAATTACTAGACTTTTTATTAGGTAAAGAATCAGAGACAACGACAGAGCGATGAATAAAACAAAATGATGAGAATTCACTGCAGAGCAGTTTTTCTCTAGCTAGAGCGCCTGGAAATAATCTCCACACACGTTGTGATACCCAACAGAGCACTCTAGGGAGAGTGAAAGAAACAGTACCTATGTAAACTTTACAATATCTCTACCTAGAACATGAGCGGTTTCTCTTGGAAACCGCTGTTTACACTTTAAACTCAGAAGAGCTTTATCTAACTCGATCAAAAGAATTCACAGTGCCTTAAACAATTAATAGTGGTGCCTTAAAAGACGTCCCAAAATGAAAAAGGATAGTTTTGATTTAACTTCACAAAAGAATAAAGTAGCATCCATACAACTATAAGAGAAAAGAATAAGACAACTATATAGAAAAAAATAATAAGACTAGATATAAGATAACTATAAGATAAGGGAAAAGAATATTGGTCTGTAAAAACACTTACCTTTACTGTGAAAATGCATCCAATCAAAGCAATAATGTTACACAGCATATGGCAGGAGTCCAGGAGAAGGGTCAGCGCGTGGGTCAGATGGCAGATGACCATCTGGGCTATAAAATGCAAGACGGACAGCACCAAAATGACATGCAGAGCTGTCGGTTGAGTCCTCTGAATCCATTCTTTCATGCCCATCTTTAACACTTCACAACACAAAAGTTATAATCGAAACGAAAACTTTTTTAATTTATCTAAAAACACAACACATATGTCACTATAAATTTAAAAAAATAAAATTTCACTTTTTCTGATTCATATTGTTTTTTTTTAATATCACAGGTTTTTTTCGTAATGCAACACTGACGTGTTGCCTGTTTCGTTATGATGCCTTTTGAATACTGAGGAGCATGTTCGATATTTGAAATAATGCCATCGTGATTTTGTTACCAGACGATACAAGTATCGATTGTTTGTTTTTTTGATAAGGGAATGTAGGTACATTTGTGTCGTAAAATCTTGATATGTACCAATTATTGTGAGTATGGATACTTTAAACCACTTTACACTTAATCTTGGAAAGATAAATTTACTGTTAGTTATTAATCTGTGTCAATAAAGATAAAATTATTATCATCCATAAACAATGTATTATTATTTAGTATCTATGGTATTATCTTGTTAGTAAAGTAGTCAATTCAGTGTGAACAAACTCTTTTACATGCTCTCCTGTTATCATAGTAAATAATGTATCATTATCGTTGACAAAATATTGATAAAAAGAAGTCATTGTCTATGGGATTTATCAGTTTCACAGTGTTGTCATCTGAAACAAAGAAAAAATTTCATGTTAGAAAATACAATATTTGAAAATAGAACAAAGTATTGTAGAAAAACTGATAAAAAAGCGTCCTCATTTTAACAATATTGATTTTTATACGAAGAAGTGGGAAGAAAATAAGGAGGATGACTATAAAATGAATTTCGAAGTCTTATTAATTTACTTGGAATTTGTATCGAAGCCATATAAACGTTGCTACGAATGAGCTAAATCGCACACCAAGGCCACTATTGCGATAGCGCAAATCAAAATATTTATAAAAATAAATATGTCTAGCTCTAGATACATATTTTTTGTTCATTCAATGAAGAGGAATGTTTTTTGTTCTTTAACAGAAATAACAATGAAAATAAATCCATATAAGCATATTATTTTTATGGATTTATAGTTATTGGGACACAAGGCTTCTCTTTGATTGCACAACAATTAAAATGCAAGATTAGCTAAATAACACGGGTCTGCAAAAAAAAGTTTTTTTTAACTGCATGAGATATTTTTACTGAATTAGGTATATGTTTTAAGGTACGCTGATTTCAAGAATCTCTCCCATTAATCTCCATCACGTACTTATAGTTTTTTTGCAAAATAAAAACAAAAATGAAAAAAATCAACTATTAAGTACAACAAACGCACATCATATATATTTTTTTAAAACCCATCAACCATTGTTTTTGTAATTTAAATTTATACACAACTTCATGTTTACTCGGAATTTATGCGGAAAGAGACTGATTGATAAGGTGAGGAATGAGAATATTAGAAAGGAATGTGGAGTGGATGTTAGCGTAGTGACTATATAGAATGAAAGTTAATAAATTAAGGTGGTTTGGGCATGTAGAGAGAATGAACGAGGAGAGAATGACAAAAAGGATATATAAATCTGAAAGAATGGGTGCACGCAGATGAGGTCGACCTCGAATGACATGGTCCGATCATATCGGTTCTGTCTTAGAGGAGGGCCAAGTCAGGAGCAAAAGGAATGGAAGAGCATGTATGCGGAATGTTATGCGTTTGGAAGAAGCGAAAGAGGTTTGTTTGGATAGGAAAGAATGGAAATCCGTACTCTATGCCTTCCCCCCTCGGTAAACGACGTGATGGGTAAAAAAAAACGTTTACTCTTTTTCCGTGTGAAACCTCTTCTTCTTTTCTTTGATGCCTCTCTGAACTCGTTTTTGGTTTCCTGCTTAAGCATCTAACAGTAGTCCGCTAACATACTGACATCCCATCTTCCTTGCTAAGGTCTCTCGATATCACGTACATCACGGTGAAATCATTGACCTTCTTCTTCACTGTAGGCACCCAAATTTTCAGAAAATATTCAATATGGGAGTGTAACGAGTGAACTTTTAAGCTCATCTTGCACCCTTGAGCTTTATACGCTGCCAGCATGCGATGTACAATAGTTTTTATTTGGAATCCTTAGTATTGCCCATAACTATTGCCCATATATGTGATATTTTTTTCGGTTTTAGGACATCAAAATCTATAAGAAAATGTATAAAAACCTATGCAGTTTTTTACTTGCAGACCTGTGAATTAATCAATTTAAACGTCTTATGTTGAAGATAACCTAAGCTTTAAGCTTAAACCGATAATGTCTTTATGTTACATTCTCTGTTCAGTTCATTGGCTATATGGCTTAACAAAAATAAAAAAATAAATAAAAATAAATTAAAGTAGTTCCACCGTCAAATACTCCATATGCCTAAACACTGTGGATCGAGTAAGTGACTGACTACAAATTATTGAAGTTTTTCAGGACGTCAAAAATAAAGGAAATTTACTGTTGTTTCAAAAGAAAAGTACATAATACAATATAATATAAATATATGTAATGGAATATATTGCCTCACTAGACCTAAGCCTGTTCCGAGACAATACTAATAAAGATAGTAAAATAATGTTCAAAAATGTCGCTGAGGAGTAGGTACATCTCCAGCAAGAAAAAAACAAAATATAAAGTTCTTTTTTTTAAAGAATAAGGTATGAGGATTAAAAAAGCAAAAAATAAAACAAAAAAGCAAAAGAGAGAAAACGCAAAATAATAGAACGTTGTCAGTTTCGTCAAGTCAAGTCGTGCTATGTATGTAGGTATTTGGTTAGCCTGTGTCTGTGATCAGTATCACGATTCTATGTCACTTGAGAATGTGGGCTAAGTCTCTCTCAGATTCCAACCTGCCCCTTTCTAAGAGTATGTTATATTGGAGCCATGATATTTCCAATTTAAATTTGATAGAAAATTAAGGCATTTATTTATTGCATTAATATGATATTCTTGATTTAGATATAATATGTATGCATGTGCGCGCCAGATAAGAACATTTACATGTCATTGTGTTGTACATAGAATATTAGTAAGAGATAAGTGTCGCGAGCATGTAGTAAAAGACACATTCGTATGTAACATTGTAAGTAGTAGGTACGTCCGTAGTGTCGATTTATAAATTTTATAGAATTATGTCTAGTCAAGTATTTTAGTAATGTCTGTGTGGTTTCTCTCCCCATTGATAAGTGAGTATTTTCTTTTAACAAATAATAATTTCTTATGTGACCTCAACTACTACTGGCGGCACAGAATCTTTTTCTATATGCATTTGAGTCTCTGAATTCCCCGTCAGCTTGCCGATCTTCTCCTCTATATCTCTCTGGTTCCGTATAAGTATAACATTTGATCGTTCTCTCTCTCTCACATATATCTTTCCATATTTATTTCACCCACACAAAACGAAAATTATTTCGCTTTGCTGCAGTTCTCGCATTCTTGTATATGATTTTGTTTTCCAATGTGAGATGGTCGTTAAAATAAATTCCAGTCTGTATTGAAAGGGCTTTTTGGGATCTTGCTGCCTGGATAATTTCTTCCTTTTTCCTTTGGCTGTGTAAGGTCAAAATAATGGAGGAAGTCCCGCTTTCTCTGGGTGGCAGACGCCTTGCATACTCCATATCTTCAGGCTGTAAGGTTATGGAAACTTTTTCTCCGCTTCTTTTAGTTGGGTATATATATCCATGTCCGATCTGTGTGGTACACCATGTATTTCCATGCTTTTGCATAGAGCCTCGTGACGCATAATGTTATTCTGCCTCTCGCACTCCTTTAGTTTCCTCTTCATGGTGTCCACCTGTTGCTCATACATTCTGTTATTTTTCATGCCATCCTCCAACATCTCGACCCTCCCCTCAAGTTTGTTCCTTTCCTCCTGCATAAACTCAATGGAATCCCGGAGATCATCTATAGAATTTCTCATTTCCTTCTTCAGAGTTTCATTCTCCTCAGCAATTACCCTACGCATTCTCTTTATTATTTCATTAACCAAGACCTCATTCACCTTATCGCCGGCCGCGGCAATTATCGGCTGCTCATCCTTAGTGTTAGCCACGATTCTTCCCGATTCATCAGTCTCCGTACACTGCCCAACTGGCTTATTAGAGTTGTCGCCCTTCCTCGTTCCACTGCTCTTACACACCGGGCATCTCCAAATTGCCTTTAAATCTCTTCCCAGCTTTTTATAGTTTTCTGCCGTCAGAGAGAGGCATTGAAAGTGATAGGCGCCCTGGCAATCAGCACATTTGCTCCGTTCTAACTGTCTACTTCCATCCTATGCATTCGTTTGACATTATTTTTATTTTAAGTTCCCAATGCAATACCAGTAAGGATTTTAATGTATATCACGTTTTTAATGTAAATAATGTTTCAGAGAGTTCAACGCGCGTTAATAAAAAATAAACAAAAAGTGTATTTATGTGGGTAGGTTATATGACAGTGTTTTACTTTTGGTGCGATTTTCTTGTAATTAATTGAAATCCCAACCATAGATTTTCCGCAAATGACAATAAAATAACTAATATCAATCACAAATTATCAAGATTATTATTACAATAGTAGGTACATATTGTTATTCTTTATCTATGGTAATTAGTTTTTTATCTTTCAAGGTTAATCATTGTTGATTCAGACATTCGAAAGCAATTCGATATTACACAATAATGATATACTCATCGATATTTGATACAAAGTATCAAATCAGACATTTGTACATAGGTATCTATGGAGGATCCCGTAAGATATATGATTTAAAAAAAACTTTTTTTTTAATTAATCTGTGCTCATTCAAAGTGAACACAAATAGGTACACTCTTCAACTCTTTCACAGTAAGCAACTTAAAGCTTGTGTCGTGAAAGAGGAAGATTGTCGGCACCTGGGATCGAACCCACGACCTCAGATCGAAAGCCGGCGTTGCAACCGCTAGTCTATACCAACCACTTCAATCTTGAAATCTCAATTGTGCTCATTTCTATAGTTTTGTCGCATCTTCCAAAAGGTTTGAAAAAAATCATAGTAAAACACTGTTTCAAATAAATAATAAATGAAAGGACTGGAAATTTACACTCGACAGTGCGATCTGCGGAGGACTGAGAGGATATGAGGCATTTTGTTCCCAATCCTCAGGATCACAAACGTTTGTCTAGATACAATGAAAAAGGAATTTTTATAAGGTACATGAATAGGATACAAACAAACTGCAATGTGGTATAGTTAGGACACGGTATAGGGTTGATTATTAGTAGCGTGTAGTATAAGCGATTTACGCCGTACTATTCCCGTGATAACGGTGTTATAACGCAGTTTCTATTAGAACCTACCACTGCTAGATTTTATACATTACAACAACATTGTACCTACCACAATTCTCATTCCTTGAAGGAAAGAGCCGTATATTATGTATCAAACACAGAAGCAACACTCCTACCACAATTATGTGGTAGGAGTGTAGTATGTGAACACAATGCATTACACAAACTGAGCATAATAATGAATATAAGGGTTACCTAAAGATCCATCAAGCTGGATTTCACCCTGAGAGATAGAGTGAGGAACTGAGCGATTCGGCAAAGAACAAAGGTCGCAGATATTGCCCTTCGTAGCGCTTCTCTCAAATGGCGGTGGGCAGGTCTCATGACGAGAGACCAGCAGAGAAATGGTCGAAGAGGGTCGACATTTGGAGACCCAGAATGATTACCAGGAGCATTGAGAGACCACCATTACGCTGGATGGTGGTGGTCCAGAGAGCATAAGATAGAGCGGCGTGAAAGGAGATGAAGGAGGGCTTTTCCAGGAGTGGACGGGAATGAAATGAGAAGAAGGCGTGAAAAGGTAATAGCGGCATCTGAAAAGCAAGAAACTGGACCCCACGCTTCACTTTTCTACCTCTTTTATGTAAAACGACATGTGACAGCCATAAGCTAAATAATAACATATTGGCTATATTATGTAGTTATTTAAAATCATGCAAGTAATGCACGCCACTTCTTTAAATATACATACCTACATTCACTCGTATTTTAAGTCTCCATACCAGTAGCGTCTGTCAGTCTCGTGTT
This sequence comes from Mystacides longicornis, assembly GCA_963576905.1. NCBI lineage: Eukaryota > Metazoa > Arthropoda > Insecta > Trichoptera > Leptoceridae > Mystacides > Mystacides longicornis. The sequence goes on from OY756428.1 coordinate 26,103,372, forward strand.
TCAAATACCATTATAGTCCGAGCAGAAGGTATTATGTATGGTATAATACCAGTATATATAATGTACGTACATCTTGATTACCTACAAACCTAGTCTTTTTTTTCGACTAAACCATGCAGGTGCATTGCATTAACATACTGGAACTGTTTTTTGTATAGTAACTTTCTCTGAATCCTATAGTTTACTATTCATGTTCGTAGATTTTAGAATTGCATATATCCACACCAGCAGAGAAACCTGTCGAACGACATGCATAGAAAATGGTTATTAATGAGAAATACGGAAAAATAAAATTGGGATATCACGTAGGTACCAGAACAGAATGAATCTGGCCCTAATATCAGATAGGTATATGTTTTTTTGTAAATTCCGCAATACTCAACGTGTTAAGTCAAGGGCGGATCCAGCATTGGCGCCAGGGGGGTCACATAGTAAAAAAAGGTCATTTCCAAAATTTGGTATCGCGTAACTAAACTTTTCCTAAAAAAAAGGTCATGCGATGACCAAAGGAAATAAGGCTCCATTTTTATAATATAGAGATAAGGGGACTAAACAGAAACACCCGTCATATAACTTATATTGTGATCAGCGAAAAGGGTGCAAACCTGTTATGCTGAATTATGATATATTTTAGTTATTAATAAATAAATTGTAGGTATTCTTTTTTTTGTAAATTTTTCAAGGACCATTCTCTGCCAAAACAAGTTTTAGGCTGATAGCACATTCAATTTTATTCAATACCTATACAATATACAATCATATTAAATTATTTTGCGCCGAATCAAAAGAGCAAATTTGCGTTTATCAGACGCTAAAACGATTTACATCCTCTCAATCATTGAAAATTTAAATTGAATAATCGCTTATGTGTTTACCTACTATTATATTTTATCAAAGTCGATTAATTTCATCGTTATAAGATCCGCCATATTAAACAGAGATGTCAGAATGAGATTACTAGATACTGTCTATGACTACTTTATAGAGCTACGTATATTACGTCCGACATTTCTATATCGAGTATTGTTTTCGCGGTACTTTGTATAAAAAGTGAGTGGCGTTGCTTCTTTTTTAGAGCTTGACTGTGAGTGTACCCACATTTCCATTGTGCTCTTATTAATTAACCCACTGTACCACATAGCACTCGGCATTACAATACATACATCTTCTTATCACCACCGACTTTATAATAATTGCAACGCCCAATTTCGTTCAGTTAAAATAATAATGAATCCCTTAAAATACTTATATCGCCGTGCCCGTAGAAAAAAGGTCCATGTGATCATAGGTCGAAAATGAGTTTTTAATGTAGTTTAATTAAGTATTAAAAGCTCTACAAAACTGTATTTTTAGTTTTTTTCTATCGCTAATAGTTTCTGAGATATTTTTTTATAAAACGTCCTATGTGAAAAAATCTCCGAAGAAAAAAGTGACATGTGCACTTAAGCAGTTTTATTGTGCTCATTTTCATACCAACGATGCATAACTGTGCGACCCATGTACACATGCGCACTTGTTCGTCGGAGTCTATACGATGCGAACGCTCATATATTTCTCATGAATCTTTTTAACGCAAACTTGTTTTGTATCCACATTTTTTTAAATATTTATCAGAGTTTACAATGTTAGTTACACTTGCGATATTTTAAGATATAAAAGAAAACAAAATTTGTATTATAAATGTCCTATGAATACTATTTTGGTACAGAGGATTGGTTCAGCGAAACCGACTAAAGTATTGATAATTATTAACTTCAGATGAGAATCAAGTTAAAAATTGATTGGAGAAGTAGAAATTAAACATTATTTTATAAACTATTTCAAATAATTAAAATTTAACCAAAATTTGTGAAGTTATAATTTATTTTAACAATATTCCATTCAAAAACTTCCGTTGTGCACATAGGATGATTAAAATGTGTATTTTTTAAAAACATCGTTATCCACCTTTTTTGAGTTGTATTCATTGTTTTGATTGAAAATATCGTAATATTTTTACCGCTGGAGAATTATATATTTTTTGCAATTTTTATGTCCTAAGTGCAGATGACCCGTTTTTCTAGGGATACCCCACTACCCAATGTGTAGATGTTCCTTTGTTCTACGGAATTGTTTTCCATTTTCATAGTCCTATCTTCATAACGACCTTTTTTCTACGGACACATTTTAACATACACCTTTTTTCTACTAACTATTTCCGTTATTATATATATTTTTAAGAATGTTTTTATATTAAAACTTGTATATTGGTGGGGTGTTTCATTGAGATAAACTTTTTTTTACAAATTCAAACGCATTTAATATATTTTATAATTTATATACAATATTTTATGAAACAAATCACTCGTATGATGCTGCAACTAAAATTTCGTAAATATGTGCTATTAAGCTACTAAATACATTTGAATATATATATATATACGGTTCATAAAAAGGTACTAACATAATCCTAAGTTAATTTGTATGAATACGTGGTAGTTTTTAAGACACTTACTTTAATAATTTTAATTAAATTTAATGTTATACGTTTTGTTTTTTTTTTTAATATGTTATTTTAGAATAAATATTTCTTAAAACATTCCACGAAAAGCTAAATTTATTTAAAATGCTTGAAATATAAACAATACCTAAAACTAGGGCTTGAAAAATGCATCAGAAGTAGAAAAATAATATGAGTATATTGTGAAATTACAACTGGTCCTATAAATATATAAATCCTTTTGAAAACACAGTTTAATCAAAAAATTACATCATATTTTATTCGAATAAGTATAAGAAGTATTAGCAGTCTGGAAATGTTTAATTTGTACAGTGACTGATGAATCAAATAATCGTTAGAATTAATTCAAATCTAAACACTAAAATAGTTTCCATATAAATGCTAACTTTCATAAATGGTGCAGAAACACCAAAATAAAAATATCCTATGGAGGAGAAAATCTAAATTAAGCACATCACTGATTAAATAAGAGTAGGTACTGAGATAATATATTGCATCTCAATTGTAAACTATCTACGCGAACATAGCTTTAAACCTTACTGTTAACATAAAATATTTACAAAATTTGTAAATATGCAAAAGGATTCATCATAATACACATTTCATGTGGAAAAGCTTTGTGAAACAAGAAGTACGTAATTTAGAGTGTTGCTGATGTTAATATGACGTGATTCTTTAGAAATAAGGTTCCAAAGAGTTATGACTTAAGTCATATACTTTATTGTTTTCCTTCCAATATCATAACGATGAGGTGACAGTTTTCACCATGAGTCCTCATTCCTGTTGAAAGCAGTGTGCCAAATCACCCTTTCCAAAAGCAAAAGGTGTAGATTCAGTAATTCAATATAAATTCCTATGTTTTTCAGAATCATATGCAGATAAAGTAGATACTTAACACCAGAAATAAAAAAAAAATCTTATAAAATGGACCAAATATGTACACTGTATGAACAGAAAGAGAATAATTAGATTCCATATCCCTAAACTGTTCGATGAGGTGATAGTTTTCACCATGAGTCCTCATTCCTGTTGAAAGCAGTGTGCCAAATCACCCTTTCCAAAAGCAAAAGGTGTAGATTCAGTAATTAAATATAAATTCCTATGTTTTTCAGAATCATATGCAGATAAAGTAGATACTTAACACCAGAAATAAAAAAAAATCTTATAAAATGGACCAAATATGTACACTGTATGAACAGAAAGAGAATAATTAGATTCCATACATTTAAAATATTAATTACAACTTGAAAGTATATATAACGATAATAGCTAGACACATTTTTTGAACATGAATAAGCCCCTAATTAATGCAATATATTTATTTATTGTATTATTAATAAAAAAATAACTTGTGTTTGACATCCTGAAAGCATTACTGGTACCATAACTGGTATTCCACCATTCATATCCATTGGATAGCATCGAGGAAAATACATATACTTGAAATAAAGTACCTACATTTATAATACGTTTTTATCTTTAATGGTTCTCGTGTTAACTTTATTATATTTTTTTTAATTTCTGCAATTCCACTCACAATTGAGTAATTTATATTTATTTATTTATAATATTTTACCTTTTGAAAATGTAGAAACCAATCTATTAGGTAGTCTATATCCGCGAAGGGGTTATCTAAACAAACCAACAGATTACCAGGTTCCAAAAAAAGAAGAAGAAGACTTTTCTAAAATTAACACACATTTAAAACCTGATATTTTTCTAAAAATAACATGCTTATAAAAGTGATATGGTATATTATGTGTTGCATCATTTTATTTGAATACATATATATATTTTGCTATTTTATATGCGCGTTTGATAAAAAATAACCAAATCATAATGTGAGTATTATTGAAAGTACGATATTTTATGTTTATTTTAAAGAAAACGATGATTGTTGTACTTAGGAATGAACAAATAAACAAATATTTCCGTAGAATAAAGGTACGTCGTAACATAGGAACGAGATTTACGAGACGAAGTCCGTAGAAAAAAGGAACATCTTCACATAGGCTGACAAATTTCCCTAGAATAACTGCCTATGTGATTTTTCTAGAAAAGTATACACTTTAGGGAATTTTTTAAGATGCTTAATATTAAATAGTTTTATTTCTATTACAAATTTTAAGTTTGAAGAATATTGCTCAAATAGTTATGAAGGAATCTCAAAAAATGTGTATTGGAATCTTTAAACTGCTCTCCTGTAAAATGGACAAAAGTCACATAGGCATTTTTTCTACGGACCCGACGATATAATCTTAGATAATATCAAAGTTTCCCAAACCCTTTTCCCGCTCTCCGGTTTAATTTTATTCCTTCCCCGTGACCCGCTAAATTTAATCTGTAATCGAATCGGTTTAATATTCATTAATTTTTATAACTTTTAATAGAAACTAGCGGTCGATCAGTGCTCGAAAATCGACCATAACTACTTTAAATTATAAGTTTGAATATTATTGAGGTTCCATTCAAGGGCGGATCCAGCATTGGCGCCAGGGGGGGGGGGGGTCACGACATAGTAAAAAAGGTTAATTCCAAAATAACATTACAGTAGAACCTGCTCGACAAGCAACCGTTCACAAATGAGCCACTTTGTAATTTGATTGTGGACAATTTGGTAATTGGTGACCCAGCATTTTGCTTTCTATGATCCGGTAAAGGGTATGCGCGAGTCGCAACCCATTAGGCAACCTCTGTCATAGACGAAAGAAAGCTTTTATCTAATCTACACTTCCACGCTTGCCCCAAGCACCAACACCACCACAAGCTCCAAGCCTTCACAAACGCTTGGACGCCGTTTACACGTTGGCGTGCGCGTCGGTATTTTCATACATTTGCCGCAAATTACTTTGATCTGTGTAAAAACCGACGCTTGTCGCAAGCGTTGGCAAGCTCACACACGGCAAGGCAAACACCCCGTTTACACGTTGGTGTTTGTGGTGGTTTGCCAAACCGTGGCAAGCGTGTAAATGCAGCATAAGAAAAAAGACTGACCGAACTATTGGGTATGTTTGGATCAGGATCACCTGATCATAAGTGCTTAATTCTGGATTTTAAAGAAAACTGACCGTTAAAGTTCGTTCGATTGCCTCCCATTTGTTTTTCACTTAAATAAACTACCTTAAAACCGATATAATAGGTCAAGGGCGGATCCAGGGGGGGGGGGGATCCAGGCCTTATATTTTTTAAGTACAGTACTTGCATTTATTAATAAAACACCTAGGTACTTTTCTTATAATTTCTTGTGGGTCATGACCCCCCCTGGCGTCAAAGCTGGATCCGCCCTTGAAATAGGTACTCAATAGTTTGCTGCTTCCCATCACCTCTATCACCATAATGGAAAGAATGCCGAATGACAGTTAGTAAAGAAGAAAGGGTTTCTTCCTCCCATCAGGCTTCCGTATAAGACAAAGACCTTCTCATAATGTGTTTCTTCTCTTCAAAGCAAAATATATTTGAGTATGATATCTTTTTTTAAGACCTGCCCTCGTTTTCGCGTGATTCAGCGACATTACGCAAAGAGCTTAGTGAAGAGCTCTCAGCGGAGAATTGTGGAGGATGCCAAGGCTCACACTCGTGGGCTCTAGCACCAATGGTGATGAAATATGGCTTATTTTCATAAAGATTTGACAAGTTCAACAGCAATATGCTTTCCAAGAAGTTTGGTATTTTGTTAAAGATACATATATTATGGTGCTTATACACGGACAAAGTTCACAGTTGAACTTTCAAATATTGCAACCATCGTCGACCTACTAAGTTAAAGATTCTATATTATTAGATAAATGTTGCTCAAGTTAGCCAAGCGAAAGACGGTCATGATATATCGGAATAGCAGACAGAACTCTTCAGAAACCTGTATAAAACCCTACAGAATCATTAACATCTCATAAGAACCAAGCATAGTCGAAAGGTTAACAAAAAACAAACAATGCACACACCATTCTTTCACTCATCAAGAAGACTACGATACTAATAATAATTATGTATTGGTAGAAATGGTTTTTGGTACCTATCCGTAAAGGAAAATGTTTACTAAAAAAATGGTCTGAGGATGAGGAAATGTGAAAATTGACGAAAAAAGGTCATTCCATAAAAAAAATCAGAATGCTTCGAAAATAGGTCTGCCGAAAAGTTGCCAGATATAGTAGGTAATGGTATGTTTTCCTACGAATACGGCGCTACTGCAAAGTATAAAAATAGCGGTTAATGTGGGTTGTCTAATTTTCAACGTAGTTTCAAAATAACATTTTCCTCGACGGGAGCGCGCTCCCTGGGAACTCAGAGCATAACGCTGTGGAACCGCACGCCGCGAACCCGGTGAAACGAAGGCATTTTACTCAACATGCAAGCAAGCATAAACTGGGCTGGCTGGGTCCAGGATTGAGATGTGTCCAACAGGACGAAATTTAAGGTTCAAGATGGGCGGCACTGCAATGCCGGGCCAACCCGCGACAGGGGTGGAGCAAGCCCCGAGCTCCCCGTCACATTCCAAAAATCAGTTTAATATACTGGTCCCGCAATGCGGGAACTATCAGATATTAAGCTGATAAGAACAGATACTACACTTTGATCTTAGCCAACAGGCCGAGAAGCGATACCGGACATTCGCTCTCCGTGGAATGTATCCTATTCACTAACAGGTTGCACATGTGATAAAAATACTTCACTACCGCCATCTATTGAAGAAATATAAAAACACCGCGTTCTATTCTTATTTTTTTTATGATAAATTGATTTGAATAAATAAAATTAAAATGTATGATAGCGAAAATACAAAATATTCAGTTATAATTCATTATATTTTGTTAAATGAGCGATTCAGCTTCGAATCCTGTCAAGGAAATGAGGTTTTTCCGAATGTTATACAGTATACGAAATAATAGGGTATTTGACTAATTTCCAGAAACCGTTTTAAATTATTCTACGATACATTATAAGCACATTCTCTTTATATTTTCTGAAGATATGCCATATTTTATATGAAAATCATGTTTAAAGTTTAAATATCCAAAAACGCGCGTAAAACGCTGTATTGTATAATGGCGCTGGTCACGTGGTGCATTTTACGTCACACTTCTGTATTGGTATGAGATTGATGACTATCATTTACCAAGGGGTGACGTCACCTTGACGTCACGGGGACCACAACTAATCACAAGGCGTTTTCATCGGTGACTAGTTCCATAGAAATATTTGGATTTTTATTACGTGTTTTTATAAAAAATAAGCCTATTTAAGTTGTAAAATAAAAGAAATAAGCTTTCTTGGGCCATTTTCAAACAGGATGACCACAATCTGTATCTTATTTTTCATAGTGTCAAATACCCTATTATTAATGCCTAAGTACCTATTATTGTGAAAAAAACTTTCGTTTCCCCGTAAAACTTGAAAGTATAAAATGTACAAAAAGCACGTACCTAACTATTTATATTTTTTTCTTTCTTATTCCATTCTTAATTGGTAATTATAACCTCAAAAAAAAATTGAAACCGTCTTCTGACTGAAGCAAAGACCTTGTGGTAACTTGTTGACGTTAGCAACGTTCACCAGAATTATCAAATTTTCAAAAACCCATGAAATTCCCACAGTAATATTCTTCTAAATCTGCATAAAAAATCATCTCAAAACAAAAAAATACCTAAACGTCAATTTTTAGACTGAATGCGGGTAATTTAGTGTCATTCTTCTTTTTCTGTGCTTATTGACATTGACTTATTAATAACTGACGTTAAGCAATGGGAAGCTAGACTAGAACCTGTTTAATTACCTATCGATCAAGCCTGATAATCGGAATCAAAAACGTAAAGCATGACGGGTATAAGCTAGTGCGATATAATCCAACTGTCGATTTGTTGAAGAGAAATTATTTCTCGAGACAGATCGGCAGTATCATGCCAAGATACGTGAGATTTGTATGGCCGTCTACATTTTAAACGGTTTTTCAAACGACAAAAAACACCAACTTAGAGGCTTCGCAGCATATATGTTATATATGTATATGGATTTACTCAGAATTCGGAGGAGAACATTTGTGTGTCTGTGTGTGTGTCTGTGCGCGTGTGTGTGTGTGTGTCCGTTCCCCCCTTATAACTTTTGATTCGCTTGATGCACAGATCCTAAAATTTCAGAAATTTTTTAATACTTTAAGCCTGTAAACTTTTATACTCGGAATTTTGAAATTTTCTTTCAGTCAGGGGGAATCAACCTTTGAATTTTTACTTAATTTTTGCATATATCTCGAAAACTATAAAAGCTAGAACCCTAAAAATGTGTATGTATATAGAAAAATACAATATCTCAAATCAAATTTAATGAAAAAGTTCCAGAGTTGCTCAAACTTTTTTTATAATGAAAATATTTTTTTTTATGACTAATTTACGAGTTTCAGTGCCTATATTTCAGAATTTTAAAAAAATATCGAAAAACGCCAAAACACATCAACTGGATAATTTAATTTTCTATAAAAAATATACACATTATAGCAGTACATCTCAAACTTTTCTTAACAATTTTTGTAAAAATTTAATTTATTGACGACATCGTTTCATACAATAAACATACCGACTCGGGCCATCGAGAGTTGGATCTCATGTTTACATGCAACTAGTAATAAATATAATAATAATAATAATATAATTCCTTTATTGATAATTACCTGAGTATAATATAATACAAAATAAAAAAAAAATTGAGACAAAATCGCTATTAAGTATTGAAATTCTCCCCGAAAATGAGTAAAACTCGTGCTTCGGGGAGGAGTTCATATGACAATATTATGTAATCTTAGGTGATGAACAAAGTAAAAAATAAAAAATAAAAAACAAAACACAAATACTTGTATACAAAGGCAAAACATACCTTGCGGTAATATCTGCAAAAAAGAACATACAAGCTAAAATAAGGCAGAAATGGAAAAAGGAGGAAAATCCTCCTCATGCATATTGACAAAATTAAAAAATAAAAATAAAAGAAACAAAAAATAAAAACACAAAAAATAAAATAAAAACATTAAGCAAAAAAAAAAAGGTTCTTACACATTTATAAAATAAAAATAAAAAACACAAAACCGGTATGTAAAAAAAGAGAAAGAGAAAAAAAAAAAAAAAAAAACTTTTTCAATGTAAATTAAAAACGCAACTTTCAGTTATTGGCAAACATTATCATTTTTAACCTCTTCTTGTAGGCAACGAAATCTTCTCCATCATACTTGAAATCTGGCAAGAGCTCATTATACCACTTTATGCCCTGTGTTATATAATATTTCTGCCCAGTTGTTGTTTGTCGCCTAGGTAATTTTATTCTCCCAGTGTTACACAATCTTGGACCTAGACTGAATTCAGGAACGAATTCTTCATTCTTTATGCTTTTGATCAGCTGGCATACAGCTATAAATTTGAATATGTTGGTCAGCCTGGGAACCGGGAACAACGTAAAAAGCTCACTTGTGCTAAAATCTCTCCTTTTTTTCATAATTATCTTTATAACTCCCCTCTGCGCCACCCCAAGGGGGTAAAGTGCATTCTCGTACGCTCCTCCCCATGATACAATCCCATATCTAAGAATTGAGTGAACCATCGCATAGTATACAGACATTATTACTTTTCTTTCCAATATGTCTCTCAGATCATAAAATATGTGATACATCTTCCTAATACGTTCAACAGTACCATTTATGTGCACCTTCCAGCTCATCAATTGATCCAATATAACCCCGAGGTATCTGATGTCCCGAACCCGTGTTAATTCCTGGCACCCACTACAACCCGTCGCACCCCTCAGACATTCCCTTTCATGTATAATGACTTTAGTTGCAGTAGGCACAGAACTCCGCCTAAGGGCAAATGTTAAAAAATTTGTTTTCTCAATATTTAGGGAAAGAAGGTTTGAGTCGAACCATCTTTTCAAGGTTGTTATATCAGCGCTAGCCTTTTGTGACACTTCCTCCCAAGAACTGCCCTCCACCAAAATCACCGTGTCGTCCGCATAAGAAATTAGCTTAGAGTTCAATCCAATCTGAAATATCTGATTTACATATAGCAAAAACAAGACCGGCCCCAACACTGTTCCCTGAGGAACTCCAAAAGTAGAAAAACCAGAGTCACCAAACCTACCATTGATTTTGACCATTTGGTTCCTATTTATTAAGTAGCTTTGAAACCACCGCTTAACTGTGTCGTGAATTCCGGCAGAATGAAGCTTAGACATTAGCTTACAATGGCTGAGGCCGTCAAAAGCTTTTTTCAAGTCCACAAATATTCCAAGGCACTTTCTACCTGAATCTAGAGCTTCGTACACTGTTGATGTTAGTTTAGCCAAAGCATCCTCCGTACCCAGTCCCTCTCTAAATCCAAATTGTCCACCATTTAAGATATTGTTATTCGATAAATATTCATCTAATTGAAGTTTAACTATTTTTTCATATATCTTGGAGATGTTTGAGGTTAAGGATATTGGCCTATAGTTGTTCACAGCTTTCCTGTCTCCAGCTTTGTAAATCGGCGTGACGTGAGTGGTCTTATAGATATCCGGAAATATGCCATTCCTCAGGCTTACATTTATTATATGGGTTAATGGTCGAGCCAACGCATCAGCTTTTTGTTTCAGGATCTCAACTGTCACTCCATCGAAGCCCGGAGATGATCCCCCCTTCAATCCCCCAATTATTTTCACGATAGTGTCATTGTCAACAGACCGAAAGTCCGAGAACCGGACCTGGTCGTCAGAATCCACGCAGTCAGGAGTTTCGCCCTCATTATACCCATCAATCTTCTCAGCAAGGCATCGACCAACCGATAAGAAATAGTCGTTAAAAACATTGGCAACCCTTTCAGGAAATTCACTAGTCTTCAAAATTTCTCCCCGGCAGTCTATTTCATTTATAGTCATATTTTTTCTCCTTTTGTTAACTATTTCACCAATAGTACTCCAAACCTTTTTTGTATCATTCTTTTGACTATGCTGTGATATCCTTTTTGTGTAGTAATCTGTTTTACATTTCTTAATTAAATTGACAATCATATTCTTATATTTCTTGAATTTAAGTCTCACTTGCCCATCCTCTGGAAATCTCTTAACCAATCGATACAATTTCTCCTTCTCTCTTATGGAAATTATCAAACCATGTGTCATCCATGGCTTAATTTTTTTATACCTTGAACGTACGTTCGCTCCAACCGTGATACTTGAACTCGCCACATGACCACTGAGAGTATTGTGGAAGTTGAGAGCGCACTCATTTGCATCCCAAGAGTTATATGTAGAGGACCAAGTTTCTCTGCCCAGTGATGTCTTCAGCAGATCCATGTCCGTCTTCACTCCAGTCGTAGTGCATTCAGGTTTCGGCTCACATCCGCCACATTTTTTGTGGGTATATATTATAGTGTGATGGTCAGTAATATTGTTTCTCCAAGTCAATGTCTTTATGTTATTCAATTCTTTTAGTGGCATATTGGTCCAGAAATGGTCCAGACAAGAAGGAGCCTGATGATCCACCTCTCGTGTATGCAGTGTCGTGCACAATTTGAAGTTTAACAACTCAAGGGTGTCCATATATTCATACTTTCCCACACTATTACATTCCTTTGATACATCGATATTAAAATCTCCAGTTAGGATTATATTTTTAGATAAATTTCTATTCAAAATGTCGTATAGTTCGCTACAAAATCTGGGGATATTTGACTCGTGTGTTCTATATATTCCATATATATAGTGGGTCACACCAAAGAGATCAAATTCAACTTTCAGACAGTTCGTTTGCGATATTTTAATTTCTTCCACATCAGTTGTAAATCTATCATATAATATACCTACCTACTTTCTCACAGTTTAACGGTTGCCGCTAATTTGTCGGATTTCTTCTCATTTCCATTCCTACTACATGTTGCAATCAATCTTTTATAACTTTGCACTTATATTAAGTAGTATTTATTCTGCTTCCCACGCTTACGTACTCTTTTTACCTCATGTACATCAGAGTGTCCCAGAAAGTAAAACTAAGAGAAAAACCAGAGATAGAACACCTTTAGGGCTATCTAAAAACCAGAATATAATATACTATTATGACAACCGGACGGATTGGCAAAATTTGCTAATTTTATTTATTTATTTATTTGTTTATTTATTTATTTAATTATTTATTTAATTAATTATTTATTTATTTATTTAATTAATTATTTATTTAATTATTTATTTATTTAATTAATTAATTAATTATTTATTTATTTAATTAATTATTTATTTATTTATTAGTAAGTACACGGCAACACTTTGCCTTTAATAGAATTTAACAAAAAATACTAAGATATACTATATTAATATACAATATCGATTGAATGTCGAATACAAAAATAAAAACAACATAAGCAACATCAAAGTTGAAATCAGCAAACCATAAAAAGAATTAAGCAAATTAATAATTAAAAGAATTAGAAAAACGAGAAGTATTTAAATAAAAAAAGTCAAAATATCAAAAGACATGAAACAATGACAATAGAATAATAAAATCAATGTTTAACAAAACTGGGCATAAGCAATTCAAAATAATAATAAAAACATACAAAATAGTCAGATTAATTCAATCACAAGTGGTCTACATTTATCAAATAAAATTCAATTTAAAATAAAAATACATGCACAGATATACTCTTAATAATAGTCATGGAAGTCAGAATACATAAAAAAACAACAAATATGTACATATAATATTATACAATATTATGGGGGCACACAAACCTGCAATAAGTCTTTCTGCCTGTCAGATGTGTCACATAAATGGATCGTTTTTTTGTTTTGTTTTGAGGTACCTACTGGAAATGAAGCATGTATGTGATTGATATAGGTTCATGTGCCGAGGTATCTTAATTGTTTCTCATTAATTTGATTCTTAATAATTAGCGTGTTGCGAGTTTAACGATTCAATAAAATAAATTAATAATAATTTGCAGGTAGTTAGGTAAATATCGTAAGATACAATAAAACGACATTTTAAAGAAGGTTAGTTTATTTCTAAGGTCGCACGTGAAAAATTTTTTGTTTTTTTTTTTTTGCTTGACAAAAAAAGTTAACCGATTGTGTTTTTTTTTTATTTAAAAGACGTGCACAAAAAGTATGTAGCCAATTGCATCCACAGGACCGTCGCGTAGTTTATAGACGCCCAAGGCGAGGCTTTTATCTAGCTCTTTAGAGCTTCTCCATTATCCACCACTTATGGACCCGCCGTGTTTCCGGCAGCTATTATAAATATAACAGCATCACGGACCATCCACCCTCCACTACATACCGCAATAATATTGCGGTAGTCTACCAATCACTTCTATATATTATATAGAAGTGATTGGTAGACTAGCGGTTACGACGCCGGCTTTCGCACTGTTTCGTGCGGAGGTCGTGGGTTCGATCCCAGGTGCCGACCATCTTCCTCTTTCACGACACAAGCTTTAAGTAGCTTACTGTGAAAGAGTCAAAGAGTGTATGTTGTGTTCACTATGAGTGAGCACAGATTCATTTACTTATTAAAAAATATATATATAGGTATAGACGGAAAAAGATGAAAATTTTGTCATTTTCAGTATTAATGAAAAGGGATAGAAGAAAGAGAAAATTAAGAGACAAAATTTAACTATGTGAGCTTCATAGGCTGTTTGGGGTCATCAATTTGGTCGCCTAACTCAACCAAGGCATCCCTAACTTTCAGCCAGAGCTTCTCAAGTGGTTTCTTAGGCGACTCGATAGGCTTTAAAACTTTCTTCTACTTTAATATTCCCATCATAATCTTCAGTAACGTAGCGAATCGTTAAAGAAACTTTCTCCTTTTCTCCGCTATGAATTCGCTCGTTCCCTAGATCGGCGACGTGTCTTAGCCAAAATTTCCTGTTGCTCGCTCGGTTGCAATGAAAATAAAATTTAGTTACAGTTTTTTAAGCCCCAGCCACGCGAAAGGCTTATAAAAATATATTCTTTTTACAAAATGGATAAAATAAAAAAGACACAACATACTATCTCTCTTTCTCTCACATGCACAACCACTTCACAACCTCATTCACTCACATTCATACATAGAACACATAGACAAAACTACTTTATAAAAAAACAAACACTCTATACACAAATTAATAAGGCAGCCACTCAATAAATAACACAACCATACTCCACACTTCGATACTAGACATTTCCTCCAAGCATGTCATGCAAGGACATGACCGACAGACCAAGAACATATAGCAAGAAACTCTCTGCCCGAGAATACAAGGGTCAGTTATCTCATGCACGTATGCTCTCAGGCAGGCAGTTGAATGTTCTAGGCGCAACGTATGAGAATTGTCGCTGTCCAAACGCTGTATTTTTAAAAGGTACCTCACAATAAAAAGATAACATTCTTCTGGTGACTCTTCTCTGTTGGGATCTCTCGTGTCCGACACGAGACTTGATGAAATATATGAGAGCCTTCTTCACAAACAGATGCTCAATTGTTCATCATAGAGTTGCAAGGAAGGGAAACGCCCGTGATAACCAAACATAGTCTTAATTATACTCTTCTGAGTCACCTGAAGTACCATAATATTATTCACAAATTTTGTAATTTTGTATGTTGAATAAGTTTAAGCAAATATGTATATTTTAAAAATAAATTAATTACCTATAACCACTTTTCTACAACACCAATGAGTGGAGTTAGGTATAAAATAAATTATTAAACAGAGTTATGATGGGGAGATCGGGGATATCCACATTATATGAAAAATTTCTGGTTATACTCTATTCTTACTTTGTTGGTCCACTAACTGTTTATTGTTAAGAGTAAATATGTTTTGTAAATGACTGTTTGTTTACATTGATAAATAAAATAAAAACCAACTTCCAACAAGGACACGTTCGACAGTTAGTATAGGGAAATGGGGATAGAGCACTGTTCTTCCTCCCATATAAGCCCATACCGTGTTCTGAATGTTCTGATCCTTCGAGGCAGTGCTGAGGGATCTGGATATGGTGTGGAAGGATGTAATCGAAGCTTCACAGTGGAGAGCTCTTGTTGCCTCCCTATTTTTTTTTTTTTTTTTTTTTTTTATTTATTGGCTCATCTACAGGTTTTATTACAAATTTGTACAATTAATATATATATTTATAATTAACCCAATTACAGATGGCACATTTGTGCTCTAATATCAAAATGAAATATGCATTAAAAATAATATCACTTAAAGCTAATCAATAACAACAAACATTAGTGGCTTATTGGGGGAAGGAAAAAGGAAAGAAGGAAGAAAATCTCTCCAAGGATGCAAATATTCATCCCACTACAAATCTACCGCCATCGATGCAATTCCAGTCTTAAATCGTGTAAGAGTAAGATTAAATAAGTCAACCGACTGAAACAAGCAATTGTAATCCTCGCAAGAACGCCGAATGAATTTATTTCTGGTGTAACTCGTTTCAAATCTTGCAATATGGAACGTCCGGGGATGTCGTGCTGCAACTCTAGGCACATGATAGTGCACCAGTTGATTTAGAGCCGGGCAATCGACTGATGAAGTAACAATTTTATATAATAATACCTGGTCAGCAATTCTACGTCTAACAGACAGAGACTGCAGGCCATGATATCGTTCAGCATCACTATAATTATCAAATTTTTTAAAACTTAAAAAGTTTAGCACCCGTAAAGTCCTGTGTTGGATTCTTTCAATTCTGTCTTTATGAACCCCAAAGTTGGGACACCACACAGATGAACAATACTCAAGAACACTTCTTACGTAAGACCTATACAAAGTCTTAACAACCTCGGGGCTTCTGAGAGGTTTAGTCACCCTGCAGATAAAACCTAGCATTCGTGAAGCCTTGGACACTATTCTTTCATAATGGCTACGAAACGTCATTCTATCGTCAATTACAACTCCCAAATCTTTGATTTCATCAACCCTTTTCAATTCTGATTCGCCAAGCTTGTAGTGAAACTCTATGGGATTTTTACCTCTTGTGAATCTGATCAAAACACACTTATCTACATTCAAATACAAACAGTTCATTTTGCAGTAGGCAGTCAATTGGTCAAGGTCACGTTGAAATCTTATACAATCATCGATCGATCGAACGCGTGAGTAAACCTTCATATCATCTGCATACAAAATAAATTTACAAAAATCAAAACATGTGTTGATATCATTTATATAGATATTGAATAAAGTAGGACCCAAAATAGAGCCCTGTGGCACCCCGGAAGGAACACCCATCCAGTCTGATCTGTGTCCACCGATAACAACTGCCTGTCTTCTATTAGTAATATACGAAGAGAACCATCTGAACAAGTCCCCACATATACCCAAACATTCCAGTTTTGCCAACAGAATCGAGTGGTTCACCTTATCGAACGCCTTACTATAATCTGTGTAGACAGCGTCTACCTGGCCACCCCGCTCCATTCCATCAACCACATAATCTGTAAAGAGAATGAGATTTGTAGAAGTAGACTTACCACGTACAAATCCATGTTGTGATTCATTAATATACGGCTTGATTGATGAATTCAGTTGATCCTCCACTATATGCTCAAAAATTTTTGCAAAAGTACAAAGCTTGGATATCGGTCTATAATTAGCTACGTCCTCTCGTTTACCTGACTTAAAAATTGGTGTTATCAAAGCGTCCTTCCATCTACTGGGAAAGCAACCCTCACTCAATGATCTACAAAAAATAATAGATAAAGGAACAGAAAGTTCACTGCGACATTTGTTTACGAGCAATGGATGAATACCATCAACTCCAGCCGATTGGCTTACATTAATGTTTGATAAATATTTCAACACCAAATCCGGATTTACAGCAATCTCACTCAGTATCCTTACGTTTGTTTCCTTTGAGCAAGTATGCAATGTAGGCTGTGCGGCATGATTAAAAGAATTATAAAAGCGGGCAGAAAACAAATTCGATATGTCATGAACGTTATCGGCTGAGACCCCTTCGAGAAACACTGATTTGGGAATATAGTTTTGGTTATTTTTAGACTTTACAAACCTCCACAAAGTATTAGGATTGGACCTCAGTGTGCTCTTCATACTGTTCAGGTAGAAGTTGTAACATTCCTTTGCAAGCTTCTTATGTCTAGATCTAAGAGTCGCAAATGTGAGATAATCAATATGATTACCATATCTCTTGTATCTCCTGAATACCTTAAATTTTTCCCTAGACAATTTTATCAATGGAAATGTGTACCATGGAGGATAAGAGTATGAATTCGCCTGTTTAGTTTTTTTCGGAATGTATTCCTCTATCAAATTATTCAATATGTTGTAAAATATATCAGTACACTCCTCAGAATCCTTACCCTGAAATTGTTCTTGCCAATTGATATTGCCCAATCTCTCATTCATTCCATCGTAATTACCCTTATGAAAAAGCCTTATAGTCCTGGTGACCGGCAACAAAGAATTTTCTTTGACACACCTCAATTCAAACACCACAGATCGATGAAAGGAGTCCTCACGAACCAACGGGTCATCTGACGGTACCAGAAAAATATCCTCCACATTTGATATGACTAGGTCAAGTATGTTTGAGGAACAGTTTTGTATATAGTTATACTGGTTCAGCCAATTCAAGCTCAAATAATCGGTGAACATCGATGAAATCGGATCACCCAAACCGGATGGAGCACATTTATTTCCGTCAGAGACCTTCAACCATGAAATCTTTGGTAAGTTAAAATCCCCAACAATAAGAAAGTGGTCGTTTGGTAAGTCATTCATAAGTTTAGTTACCCCCTCCATGAAACCCTCAACGTTCGCACTATGGTTAGATCTGCTGGGTATGTAAACACAACAAATATGTATGTATGTGTTTCGATTAACCTTGATCGTAACCCAGAGATCCTCCACAGGGGACATCGCGCCTGCACTCCATTCGTCACGACGAACAACATCCAATCCCGCACGCACAGCCACCAGGACTCCACCACCAAGTGTCAAATTCAAACCCGAATAGTTTCTGTCCCTACGATATACTTTATATCTTGCATCAAAAAGCTCGCCATCGTAGATATCCGAGTCTAACCAACTTTCAGTCAGCGAGATTATATCATAGTCATTAGACAGAACACTTTGAAATAGATCATCAGTTTTTGTGCGCAAACCGCGCACATTCTGATGATATACTGTCAAGCTATTGCCATCGCCAGGTCCATAATAATAATATAAATATATTCATAAAAAATATATATAACACATATATGTACGCTATAACACAGCACCAACAAACCCTGCAGAAACAAAACATGCATCGACGACGATAAGATGAACACAGTTTCAAATAACAATTTGAGAGAGGAAACACGAATAGGATTAAGCAAGGAAAGCCACCAATTAATATAAAAACCAACACTACATCCATTACAACCACCACACCAACAAACAAAAGATTTTCCAATGAATAAGAAATCAACAAGTAAACGAAGTATTGAAACACCATTTTACGATGATAACTGCAAAAGAGCATATACACGTTGCAGACATGTGAACCTATGATATCCTTGACAGGTCGCCATCGCTTCGTATCCAAAAAGCCTGACTGGACTCATTTTGCCTGACAAGAACTTTGCAGTTGTTGATCCAGACGAATTTATAGCCCTTTTCTTTTGCTCTCAACTTTGCCTTCGATAACAAAGCCTTCCGCGATGCCGTAAGATGCTCATTCACATACACATTGGTCTCATTTCCCCTCCAACCAAGATCCGCTGTAGTGAGTCCCTTAATGGGGTTTAAGTATGTATGTATGAGATTCATTGTCACAAAATCTGAAGTTTTTGATTACCCGGACTACAGAAAGCTCCTAAAATCAGCCTGTTGAAAAATAAAAACAAACACGTAGATTTGTTTTTATTTTTTATTATTATGTATTTTTATAGTATTATGCGGGAGTTCCGTACGTGACACGTTTAGTTTTTTAATGACTTCACAAATGGGTATTTTATCCCAATTTTTTGTGTTTCTTATGAGTAAGACTTATTGACTCTGTGCCTCTTGAGTGCCTCTTCAAGAATCACAAATAATAATTATGAGGTTAAGCAAATCAATTTGAACCCGGATTCATATATCGTCAACACTCATGGCTTTAGTGAAGTATTTTTTTTTACTTTTTTTTTTTTTTAATAAAAAATGAATTAGTGCTCACTCAAAGTGAACATAAATACACTCTTTGACTCTTTCACAGTAAACTACTTAAAGCTTGTGTTGTGTAAGAGGAAGATGGTCGGCACCTGGGATCGAACCCACGGCCTCCACACGAAACAGTGCAAAAGCCGGCCGGCGTCGTATCCGCTAGAACCCCAATCACTTATTTTTATTTCTACTCCTGTATATACCTATAAGCGTTCTATTATTTATTATATCCTAATTAATAATAGTATACGTATATCCTATTCGAAATCTGTCTTGCAATTTTTTTTTTCAGAACTTTTGTTAGATGCAAGTTAACCAGAATAGGCAATAAGCTATCAATGATATTTCCTCATATTATGGGGAGATATTCGACGTCCAAAGATCAATGATTATATCGTGCAATAAGCGCATTCATAAACAAAGAGTAAAACCTTTAAATATTTATATCGTGCAATAAGCGCATTCATAAACAAAGAGTAAAACCTTTAAATATTTATATCGTGCAATAAGCGCATTCATAAACAAAGAGTAAAACCTTTAAATATTTATATCGTGCAATAAGCGCATTCATAAACAAAGAGTAAAACCTTTAAATATTTATATCGTGCAATAAGCGCATTCATAAACAAAGAGTAAAACCTTTAAATATTTAGATCGTGTTTTTTTAATCGGATATAGGTATATTGCTACCTTTATGCTAAATTTCGAAAATAAACGCTCGATGATGATAATGGTAGGAGTTCCACAAGGGTGTGTATTGGGTCCGTTAGTTTTCATCATCGTCAAAGATTTTCTATTGATAAAATTCATAAGAAGTTCAATTTTGATATGAGTGCATACGAGTATATGCATGTATTATATAATACTCAATCCTATGAGAAACTAGGATATACTTACTGGTCAGCGTGGCGAGAAATTCCGTAGAAAAATAGACGAGATTTGAAATTTACCAATAATCTTCACCTTTTATTTACAAGCAAATCAGAAATTGGCCCAAAGGCTCCAACGATTCGATTAATTTGACAGCCGAAATTCTAAGCTAAAATGTATGTGTTACGAAGAGTTGTTTTGAATATCCCGACGAATTTAGCACTGACCAGCTATTCCAATTCCTGGATAATCCGGGACAGTTATTGGCAACTCTAGACACAAACTTAATATAAAATTCGCAAAAGTAAAACAAATAATTGACCTCGTTACAGATATTTGCAGATAGTCAACACTATAAGCGTAAAATCTAATAATAATCTTCTTTCGTGGTTCCACATCGATTATATTTTTTTCAGTTCTATTTTTATATCGATGTAATGTTGCTGTTATTTCCAGTACTGATTGTGGGTCGACCTTACACACATTCACATACTAAATCATGACGTTATATTATGAACATCCACGATTTACATTATCTAGTATTTGGCAAAGGTTAAGGAACCCTGTTTTATTCTAGTCGATGATACAGAGATAAAAAAAAGACACAGATAATACATAATGAAAGGCGGTAAAATATTGATTATTTAATTGATTTGGGATATTTATGTTTCATTGTAAATGTTATAAAAATGAATAAACTTATTATTATTATTATTTAAAACAAGCTTTTTTTACAGACGTCCGTCATCCTGTCTTTACTTTGAAAACTGAATTTGTATTGATTGTAAAATGATCATGTTTACCTTTTATTCCTTTTTTAAACAACACTTATGATTCCGACCGATCGATGCATCTGTTTTATACATTCTGTCAATTGCACCAACTATCATTGTTATGTCAAACGCTAATTTTAATTCAAGTTTTTATAGTCAAAATCACTAAGAATGATGCCTACGTTAAGTTTTCTTTAATTTTAAAATATTTTTCGTAACTGTCTTAGTTTGTTTTCTTTCATATCACCTCTTAACAAAGGCAAACACAACAAAAATTAAGAGAAATTGGTTCACAGCCGTTCACGCGTGACTTTTGTTTTTATATATAGAGATCAATTTGACGTTCTTAAAAGTATTGCCAGTATCCAATAATAATTATTATTTACACATGATAATAATTCATAACATTATTACAAAAATAAAACATCATATTATTATTATTAAATTATACACCATTTACGACCGACCCATTATTGGCAGTAATTGGACGGATATATTGGATTAGTTTTATTTCAAACATCCATGTTATTATTTTTTTACGTCATACTTAATGACATTCTTTTAACGAATATTATACCTAATTTACGTCTTGTATTGATAAGGAATAAAGTGATAAGATTCATCGGTCCAGAAAAATAACACAATTATTTCTTCGATTCGATTTCGTTTCAATCAATCTATCAACTCCAACTCATTATACCAGCAGGGTTTTCTCTTGTAATACTTTATTATCTATCAATGGCCAAAATCACTCGAATTCGGGTCAGGAATAAAAGGCCTCAATAAATTAAAAAAATATTAGTACCTACCTCGAATATTTTTCATGAACTGCTGACAGTTGTTATGTCAATATGACTCCCAAGTGCGAATTGCCCTAACGGTACAGCCACTACAGCCTGTGTTGCGCATATAAAAATTAATGTATAGTAGGTGTATTGTTTCAGAAGAATGCGATTAACAACCATTTCTTACTTAGGTACTCGTTCATTGATGTTTCAAGAGCGGATTATCACTGCAGAAGACGAATTTGAGCGCCGAATACTTATGGGTCTATAATATATCTATCATGCTGTTCCCAGCAGACCCACACACATAATAGAAGTAATGATAGCTGAAGAATGACCAATACAATAGTGGGACAAATTTAATAATAAAATTAATTGAGGATACGGCCATATAGGCATGTTACAGTGTATAATAATAAAATATATTATGTACATCCACTGATACACTGATCATACAAATCATCCAATGTCTCGCATTGTGCATTGTGTCTGACGTGAGTCAGTCAAGTATAGGTACTAGCAGTACCTATGGTTAAAGTCATAGCCACATTCATAGCGATACGTTGCGTTGGTCCAGTTTGTTATCTCATATATAACAAACCAAGAGATTAAAGATGAGGTTAGTTGTCAAAATAAAGACACCGCTAAATACACGACAGCGGTCGCAGACTTTATTTTTGGTTGCTCTCTTGTTCTCAATAATTTCCATCTTTTATATCTATATTTCATTAATTATTATTCAATATCTATTTGTTACATACATGAGATTTTTCGACATGTTGAACATGTCGAGAATTCTCATGATTAAGAGTTTCGGAGACTCAAACACTACCACCTAATGGCGAACGTTGTTAACGTAAAGTTATCACACTAATGCGTTGGGTTCCTAGGGAGCGGCCGTCATCTGACAAGACGGCGTCTTTCAAAATTATATGACAATGTTTTTCGTTACTATGGAAACCATATTGGCAATGTTCTCAACTGACATATCCACCGCCGTTTATTGTAGCGGCGTATCCGTAGGAAAACAACCCATAAGCCAGCCTTCGAAACAACAGTAGAAGACGGTCGTAAGCCCGTGTTGGTTTGTTCCATTCAAAAATCGAAAATCAGTAATGAATTTTTAGAGTCATTAGTTGTTAGATAATTCTTTAACACTTAAGATGAACCGACAATTTGAAATAAGGCCACCTTAAAAACAAAAGACTTCAATGAATGACAATTTCATAATCAAAAACTTGTTAATTTATAAAACAATAGGTACATCGAGATTTACAAATAGGCCCGTCCCGTGAATCAGTGCATCGTAGCCTGTGTGCCGTGAGCCGATCCCGGGTGTGCCGCAGTCAAATTTAATGCAGGTACCTAGGTATTTGAAATTTATAAAAATATTTATTTTATAAAAAAGAAGAATGATTCTGCAGTTTTCTAGTGCCTTCCTAGAATTTTTCGTAATTTTTCTGAGATAGGAAATCCTTTTTCCCATTTATTAAATCAATCGCAAATAAATTATTACAATTTTGTTATTTACCTATTTGAGTTAAAGTAAACCAACTTTAAAGATATTGCTTCAACATAACTCTCAAAATTCAAAAGTTTCTGTTGGAAGACTATTTTTATAGGTACGCAGAAAAAAGTAGATTCAGACATATATCTGCCGGCGCATAGGTGCATGAATACTGTAATGCCGGCTGATGAAAGAAAAATTGAAAATAAACAAATATGTATTTCGGTCAACCCTGGTAGGTATATAATATTAAATTTGGTGTGTCATAGGACTCGTAGGTGAGAAAAGGGTTGCGGAGCACTATCATAAAGGCAGGTACAAAAGAAACATCAAAATTAATTGAAATTTTGTATTTTATGTCAGACACGATTTAAATGCTGAAAATATCGCTAATAATGTCATACATTTTTCTTTTTCAAACTTTTGTTCACAATAATATGAAAAGATATCCAACAGTTTTTAAAAATGGAAAACTCATCAAAACAAAAATTAGAACTAAGTACTACTTCAAATCATAGATTATTGTAGGGGTACACTGTGTAATGTATAGATATTATGTGATGTGTCTATGTGATAAGCATGTTAAAAAAAATAATCCATTTTATCAGAATATACCTACGACTATATACGCTGCTATAAAAAGGAATGATAACATGTTTAAAATTATTTTTAAACTTAGAATACCTATTGTTTTTATTTCGAGGGAAATGTGATTACATAGATAAAAATATAGAAAGACTTCGCAATGATCTATAGATCCGGACAAGAAAACATAATATTGTAAATCAGTTGAATAACAACAGTACTTAATGAGTATATTTCCCAAATACATACACAAAAATATGAATCTTGGCTCATCCAAAGTGAACACAAATACACTTTCGTCACCTTTCACATAAAACAAAGTTTGTGTTGAGAAAGTGGAAATGGTTGGCACTGGGATTCGAACCCACTATCTTCAGTACGCCGCTCGTACAAAAGCCATCGACTGATCACTGGGCTACCAACCATTTCGTAATACAGTACTGTGAATATTTTATTGAAAAAAAAAATAAAGTATTCTCTTCATTTTAAGATAAATTTAGCTTTAAATAATAAATATTTTCTGATTTATTTTAGCTTGTTTAATGCTTAAAGAACAATACAATACGGGTAAGCCTAATTTTAATGTCCGTATGTATTGAAGTGATACACATTATTGTTATTTATAACAATAACTTATAAAAAGATTTTTTTTTCAATTTCGGCAATCCTAGGTAGCTATTCTATTTAAAAACAAAACTTACCAAACTATAAAAATCTGAAATCTTCGTAGCTCATGTTTGAACGAAATTTAGGCGTTACAACACATATAAACAAAGATGTAATATAAAAATCAACACGCTTTTACTTTGAAAATAAATAAACAATCACAAATACAAAATAACATTTTTCACCGTGTGAACTACGAACAATAATCGTTTTATGATCTATGGTTTCCATTATCACAAAAAGAAAAACGCGGGATTTATAAGAGTCGAAACTACCTATACTATTTTTATTGTTGACAGTTTGAAGAAAGTTTGCAACAAAACAATAAAAATACGCGCGAAAAAATTTCACGACAGCACCGCGATAACAAGACCGCTATCTATCAGTATCGCAACGATACAATAATACGGATACAATACAATGAACTTCTAGCGATTTTACTCTGTACTAGCTGTCCCGCCATGCTATACCAATATTATTATTTTCATTTCATGAATTGTTAATAATTTGTCTCATCTGTCAAATTTTTGGTTTGAAATTTTGAATGCTTTTATTCGCTAATATATTCACTATTCATGTTAATATAGTGGCTGGTAACCCAAATTATTTCTTCATTTTCAGCTTACGTCGACCAATATATTTGTTATTTTGTATTACCTCGCAACAGACTGAAAATTTTTCCCAATGATAGTTCACTATTTTGCTGTTCCGTCCTTCATATTATAAGTATTTTATTAAGTATAGATATAAATATAGTTACTGTACTTGTATTATTTTGTTTTGATTGTATGGAATAGTCTGCTACTACGTAAACGAGCACTGAACTCTGCCTACACTATCCATTTTTATAACTTAATTATTATATTGTGCCAACGACGTAGGTGTAGGTTAAGTAATAGCTATATTCCCATAGGGTTGCGTATCTCTATATTACGATATAAAAATGTTAGAAATGTTACTGTGTACGTATGTCCGTTTCAGTCTTTGTCGTTACATAATCTTGACTATTTCTAGAATAACCACAGCTAGATCAATAATAGTCAGGTAAGTAAGTATGGTTATGATGTTTAAACATTGATCGATCTAATAAATGTTTATTTAGGAAGGTGTGAAAAGGAGATTGAAAGAACGAAACTGGCTGGTAGAAGGGTTGGCAGAGCACTTAGACCTCTAATGAGAAATAAGAACGTATCTCTTAAATCCAAACAGTTGATGCACAATGCAATCCTATGATGTATGGGAGTAAAACTTGGACATGGATACCATCTATGATGTATGGGAGTAAAACTTGGACATGGACGAAAAATATGGAAGTTGGAATGAGTGCTGTAGAAATGAGATCACTACGTAGGATATGCGGAAAGGGGCTGATTGATAAGATACTAACTTATTTTTGCCGAATCACTCAGGTTTCAGAAGGGTCTATTACTAATTAAAACTTTTTTGTGATTACTATTTGACATGATCACTGCCAATGGCGTACCGTGGGCTTTAGCCGCCCGGGGCGGGAATCAAAATTGCCCCCCCCCCCCCCCCTCATGTAAATTTAAAAAAAAAGCCTCCTGAAAATTAAAAAAAAAATATTTCTAAATGAAATAGCGAAAAAGCAAGCATGCCTACTTATTATAATATATTATTTGCACAATAAATAATATAATAATACAATATAAATAAAGTAACTTAGTATAAAGATTCAATTTTTGGCACAGTGCGACAGAGCTAACTTTGGAGCCACAAATTTTTCTACATGCGGACTTACCGCACTGTTTTTTAAGGCCTCCAATCGAGATGAAATATTATTTTTAAAAATAATAATTATGATTTTATCAATCTGGTCATGTATAGTATAGCGCAAGCAAATTTTGCCCCCCTTCTAATGGCGGTGCCCGGTAGAGACCCCTTCTCCGCCCCCTCGGTACGCCACTAACATGGTCACTATTAATTATTCCTTCCGTACCTCATCTATAATAATAAAGGAAAGTGCCTGACTGACTTAACTCACTCATCAACGCAGAGCCCAACTGCTAATCGTAAGATAATAATAATAATGATAAATAAGAGGTGAAATTTGGAAATCAGGTAGGTTTTAATACAAAACTTTCCACTAAGAAAGGGTTTTTGTAAATTCCACTCCTAAGGGGGTGAAAAATAGGGTTGAATGTTTTTCAAAGTATGCTAATATCTCGGAAACTAGACATGGTACGAACTTGTGATTTGGCATATGAATTCTCCTATAGAAATGAATAGTAGCATATTTGGCAATTTTTCCAAAATTTTACTAAAAGGGATGAAAAAGGGCACATATAAAGAGGGATGATTTTTAAGTGGCTCCTAATAAGTTTAAAACTGGTTTTATCGAAATTTCAAAAAAATAAAAATCTTCATAAAGAGTCTATAAAAATTATACTATTTCGTTTTCAAAAGATAAAATTAATTACGGGGGAAGGGGTGAGGGGCGTTTTTTATTGAACAACCATATCTCTTAGATATATGAAGTTAGAAAGCTGTAAATTAATATAATATATAGATTCTTCCTTTAAAATAAAAATAAATTACGTGTTTCAAGATTCAAAGATTCAGTTTGATAATAGAAATAGTTTCTATAATAGATGAAGTCATAGCGGCAGCCGTTAGGAAAACATAGGTAGGTAGGTATCTATCGCCACGTGTATCAAAGTGTACCCAAATATAATTTTTTCAAAGCCAATTTTAATGAAATAAATCATATGCTCAGCCTAATTGATTGGAATGCTCTATTGGATGACAAAAATAAAGATGTCGATATGTTTCACGGTAGTTCCCATACATTCAGGAGATCAATATTATCTATACTTGAGCAGTGAGTATCCCTCCCCCTCTTTCTTCCCCACTACTTTTTGAACTCTTTTATTCTTTTTAAATTCCAAATATTGATCTATTTTCAATTTTTCTTATTTTTTTAACCTTAGTATATAAGTTGACATTATTTAAATTTGTTAATTTTTGTATAATATGTATGTTGATGAACTCGGGCTGTCTTCCCCTTGGTTCTCCTTGTCTGCTTCGCTCCCTATTGCGGCTATGGGACCTCCGGGACTTTAGGATCTGGAGGTTTGGTGGGCGCTTTGGTGTGCCGGGGTGGGCATTGGGTTCGGGGGTGGATGGCATAATATATTTACACCTGTAATGGGATGCAGAATGATCTGTTTATTGATGTTTGTTCATGTGTTATTATTTTTATGTTGTACCTGTTGGTGTATGGTTGCGAATAAATAAGAAGATATTGTTTATTAATATTAATGCGATTTTTTACACATGAAAAACGTATAATTTTTAATTAATAAATAAATAGGTACCTATATGAAATGTTGTTTTAAGGTTAATAATTATAACATTCTACTGGACCTCTGCTATTTTTTCCTGGTTTTTCGAGCATCCTGTAAGAGGCAGGAAGTCGAAAAATCAGATCAGGACCGTGAGGTTGACCACCTCACGTCCTTAAACCTCAACCGGTCAGAAAAGGCACAGTGAGACTTGGACGCCTTCGAGCGCAATGGAGAGCTCTTGATGCCTCCCTATGTTCCTGAGTAGGGCCTAGGCCTCCCGCATTGTGGGTCGGTTTGGGGGGGGGGGAGATCCGCCACGGGCTTGATTTGTGTGTGACTGGCTTTTTGGTAGTTGGGTTAGGGGTCGGCATTGGTGCGGATTGGTCTCCTCCGGGCTGGCTTGCGGGGGCGGCTAAAAGGGAGAATGTTATGTAATAATTATAAAAATGGAGACCTACTGTGCATGGTCATTGCATCACGGCTGGACCGATATCGCTATTCTTTTTTGTCGTGTTTGCTCAGGAGAAGGTATTTATGAAATAAATTAGACGTTCAAACCTACGACCAGACCAACAACAGCAAATCAATGTTAAAGATATAAATTGAAATGTTTTAAAAAAACGTTTGTAGCTTGAAAAATGCCCAAAGCAGATTGAAATGAGTATTTTAAAGATCACTAATTTCATAGTTTTTCGAGATCTGAATATTTTTTTATTCATATCCAGCAATATAAAATTGATTTCAAATGAAGTCATTTAAAAGTTATTCGAGTTATTTTTTGGGATTCTAAAAAAAAATAGGACAATGTAAGTTCGCGGGCTGATTCTATTTGTATTAGAAGCACATCTTGATCATCACGCCGACAAATCTTATAAGATTTGGCGTCACTCAATTTGTTACCTATATTTGTAAATATTTATTTGTTTTATATATACATAAAAAAAAAACTTTTTTAAATAGGTTATTTAATGGCATTTTAGAATGTAAATTAGAAAACAAGAATTATTCAGACTTATCAGAGAGTCTTGGAAATGAGACAAGATGTTTCTTATTATAATTAATTTTGATGCGAATATAATTCTGCATTGTTTAGGAAGAGAAAGCAAATACAGTAACATGTGAGCGAAGTCACGGGTAACAGCTAGTACACAATAAAATAATTATAAACTGTTACAATTTTTTTAGTTTCCTTTACCCTTCCGACCTGCTTCCGAATGTTTCAAGGCATAGACATTCTATGGGAAATTACGGGAAAATTGAAAAGTGTTTTCTTCTACTTTTCTATGATCAAAACGTATTCCCAGATCAAGGGTGCCACAAGTCAAAAAGTATGGATATTTAGTTAAGAATGCCAATTGATAGTATATTATGTGCCGAACATTGTGGTAAAATGCCACTAGTCTAAAACTAACACATACAAAATAATTGTAAGGATATATGGCACTCTAGGTTTGTTCAGATTGTTCTCAAATCAAAAACTTCAATCATGGTTTTCTCTGTTTGACACATTTGGAGATGTGGCACCCTTGATCTGGGTATACGAAAAGATCAAACACGAGCGGATCGAGACAGAACCACCACGGCCACCAATAGGATTCCATTATTATTACGCATGTGCATAAAGGGTATCAAAATTTTAAAAATTTGGCGGGTTGGAGGGATCTGTTAAAAAAATACCTCACAGCCTTTGTACTGAAAAAATATGTCAAAATTCAAATCAAATTATCGTATAATAATATGTGATGTTTTCCGGTGGAAGGCTTCATTGAATGTTTAAAAAATTCAAGCTTTCAAATTTATCGTCGTTTTTTACTCGTAACACATTTATTAATTTGCAGCGCCAAATAAAAATAGTTTTATTTTTTGTCGTCGGAGCATATTATATTTATTTTTTATATCAATGAATTTGTGCGCACTCTAAGTTAACACAAATACAATATTTGACTCTTTCACAGTAAGCTACTTAATGCTTGTATCGTGAAAGAGGAAGATGGTCGGCACCTGGGATCGAACCCACGACCTCCGCAGGAAGCAATGCGAAAGCCGGCGTCGTAACCGCTAGTCTACCAACCACTTCCATATATTTTATTGTTTTTTTTTTGTTAAATATGAGAAAAAATTAAGTTATTTCAAAATACTTCAAATGTTAAAATTAATCAATAACTATACTTACGTGCTTTTTTTTTGTTGAGGCCTTCCACCCGATATCGAGTGATTTTGGCCTACGTGCTTTTTAACCAATCTGTTTATAAATTCAACGTTATTATGTTTCATATAAAAAATCTTGAAAAGTCGAATCAGCCCGAGAACTTAATTTTATTTACTACTGAATTTTATTTAAATTAAAATAATATAGGTATGATCATTTATTACTCATTTACCTTCAAAAGTGATTAGTTTAATTATTCTCTTTTAAATTTGTCTTGGACAGCGCCAAGATGATTTTCGATGCGGTTTTTAAGTGAAACAAGAGTGGTAAATGTTTCGTACTCACCACATATTATTATTATATGATTTGGGTGTATTTTTTCCACACTTACGTTTTTGGTGGCTTACCAAATCTATCCTAAAAGAAAATACTCATTCGCAATCGCATTATTCATGTTGATAATTTTATAGTAAAATATATATAACACAGGGGGCGTCCATTAATCACGTGAGGTTTTTTTGCAGCTTTTTAGACCCCCCCTCCCCCCTGGTGATGTTTGGTGAGGTTTCAGACTACCCCCCCTCCCCCCCATGATATCACGTGTATTTTTTTAGTAGGTACTTTTTTTGTAGATAACCAACCCGTTTTGTTTTCGGCAGGCATAGGTAAATAAAACATAATATTATAACGTGTTAACATTTAATTTCTATTAAAAATAGGTATGTATATCAGGTAAAATTAAATAGCATAATCAGACCAAGGATTGGAGAGACTCTGTTCAACTGTAATAACTTTACATGTATCTGGCATGTCAGCTGTTGGCACAGAAAGTTGTTGCAACTCTATATCTGCCTCGTCTAGCCACTCGGCATCGTCATTTTCGCGCATGACACATAGAACCTCCTGACATCGTCGTGTGAGAATAATTGCAGGACGAACGTTTTGCTTATCAGCACAATCGTCATGTTGCTTATAACATGAATTAGAATGCGCCTTCACGTTTTTTTTTGTACAAAAGTACAACCCACATCGCTGGCACGTCTTTCCCAAAAGTTGGCCGTTCTTCAAGCTGGGGCAATACAGGTCATACGGAAACATGATGAAACCCTCGTGCGAAGGAGTGATTTCTAGAGTCCGGCGAAGAAGGAATGGAGCAAATGTATTTCCGTCGTGCTCTAGAGGCTTCGGAATGCAAATGCCACTGGTGGTTTGAATGATTGGATAAGGAGGTGTAAGAAAGCGCTCAGGAAGAACATTCCGAATAGAGCTGCGCATAGGACCACAGCAAGTGCGATTTTCACACTTCACCACCTAACGAAAAATACATATTTTTTAATTTGTTTGTTAGATTAGTTGTAATTAGATAAAAATAAAAACAATAAAAAGGAAATTTTATTACTGTATGTACCTGAAGCAAGTATTGGCTCTCTCGAACGTGCCTGCTATACCATTGAGGAGAAGGCAGGTCTGGGAAGGTCTCGGAGCTATCATCGGCCTCAATATATTGGGCAACAACTTCATGACCGTCAATCATCATGTTATTCCAAACTTCCGAGAGCACTTCTCCAGCCTTCTTGAAATTGATTTTTTCAAGCACGTGATCGGTTGTCCTTCCTTGTTCATCCAGATGCGTTCCATAGGAATCGTGAGGAAGAACGAGTCCAGATAGCTCCCGACTCAAAGGTGCCATCCTTCTCTCAACCCGATTATATGCACTTCTTCCAGGTGCATTTGTGAAAATAAATATTGCATCCAGGTTGTGGCATATGAAATGTTGTATGGCGTGAGAAATAACCTTTGTATACCGTGGGTTTTCATCGGGCCCTCCATCTGCAGAAATCAATACTACTGGTTTCAGGTGGCCTTCTTCGTCTCGCATTATTTCTTTAAAACTGTTCAAAGTTGCTAATTTACTGAAATCAGTTGCATGCGATGAAGCTGTAGAAGAAGAATGTTTGCCACTTCTAATAGCCACATACGTTGGCCCTGAGTAAGTTACTGCTTCGGCTCGCCCCATTTCGTTTTCCTTAATAATGCACCCAGCATACACACTTGGGATCAATTTGTGTCTTGAAGCAATCACCCAATCGTGATCAGGCAATGAGACACGATATTCGACATGCATCAGGAGAGGAGCTTGTTTATGTGCCGCTGTCAAACCTATAGGCACCCGGGCTTTATCATCTTGTGATAGAAAAAACGCTTGATTTGGCCCGAGAATAGATGCCAAAGTTTCCAAGGATCTTATTGTGGCTACACAAAAATGTTGATCGGGGTGGGCTTTATGGTGATCCGCCTCTGGGCGACTCAATTTCACAGGTACAGTGACTACATGTCTCTTACCCTCCAATGTGGTATAATTTCTTGGAAGCAATCGAAGGTACGTGCCACTCTTCGAAATTTGAAACCCGTGCTCCTTTAGCTTCTCATGAAGGTCGTTTAATGTTCTGCAACTACGAACAGTCTCTGTGCGTCGTCGTTCCTCCGCAGACGCACCAAACATGGCCAAATCAACGATAGTTTTAAGTAATTCTGGTTGTTGCTCTTCTAGGCGTGGGCGACCTTGAACCGAGCGCGCCTTAAGTAGATCGGCTACATTGGGACTCTGATGGCACGCAAGCTCAATTTTTGACTTCATCGATAGCCTATGGGTCTTGGAGTGACGCATATGTAGTTCCTTCTTCCGTAATTCCGTTTTAGATTTATCAATTTCTTGACGTAGTTTGGTCACATGCCGCGTCTTTTCTTCGCCAGCTCCTAGAGAATCCCTACGACGGAGAGCTAAATCCAGTTCCATTTGAAGAAGGCTGATTTTATTCTTTAAGTGGTCTTGTGCTGGAGTGGCACGTAAAGACTGTGGTGTTGAGCTGCTTGTACTTGGTGCATTCTCCTCACTGCTCTCTAAAGCTTCGAATTTGCGTTTCTGATCACCTGGAATGAGCCAAACCACAATACAATGATATAGTTAATAGGTAAGTACTTATTTTTATTGCCCACGAAAAATTAAATTTATTATAGGTAGGTACATATTTACATTTTTATTTTATGTACATTTTTATCGAAAATGAATCCGTGCTCACCCAACACAAATACACTTTTGACATCATTCACAAAAAGCAAAAATTGTGTTGTAAAAGTGGAATTATTCTGCACCAGGATTCGAGCCCACGACCTTCAGTATGCTGTATCCACAAAAGCCGTCGACCAAACTAATGTCCTACCAACATATTATTAATATTAAAAATATCAAATTTAATAAAGTTTTCTAGAGCGAAACTTGTTGCAATAAAAACTTACCCATGGTCTTTTTAATAATTGTGTCTTTTTCTTCGACAGTAGCTTCCGAACAGATTGGTTCTGAGATGCACGTCTGTTTAACTGGTGATAAACTTTTCTAAAACGTGAAAATAAAAATACACATATTTAATTTTTACAAAAAAGTTGAAAAAAGAAGTAGATATTTACTATTTATAAAAATTATATACTTACCTGGAATATAATTATTCATTAACATATTGTTCGAGGTATTTTTTAACATTTTTATTTTAAATTTAACATTTAATTGCACCATGCACTCTATTCTACCCCCATGATCATATTTAGTATTATCTCGGCACAGGCGTAGTGAGATAGTAAATCCCAAAATAAAAAAAAAGTTTGTGCATGCCAGTTTAAATGTGTGAATATATATTTGTATACCTACCTATATATATTCTAAGTACTTACTTATTGTAAAAATATTTGGTTTGGGAAATAAAATAAATAAAAAAAATTGCTACAATTAACTAGGTACACACATTAATTTTTAAACCAAATTACCAGGTAATATTTATATTTTTTCAATATGTTAGTACTTATATTGAAATTAACAATCTAAAAAATAATCCTATATATAATTGGGAAGTTCGTCCGTGGCTCGATATTTTCTTGAAAGACTGTTAACACTCTAATCATTTAATGAGCCTTTTCTATGCACGTAGTCCGAGTAGTTTTGCAGCCAGTATCGTATAAATGCTAGGTTTGAGTATGTATGTATGTACTCACCGGTTGAGAAGTAGAACAGTAATAAAGAATGTTGGATGACTTTTTTGCTTGGTTTTTGCGGCGATACTCCACTAAAAGATCATTCCCCCACTTTGTAAATTCTTCTTTAGTGGTATACTTTTGTTTTGCACTAGCCCACAACACATTAAAATCTTTTTGAGCAACACTAGGTTTTTTTTCCTTCTTATACTCTGCAAAAAGGTCTTTATACAGATCTCCAATTTTAGACATTATTGCAATTGGGATTAAAAACACTTGAACAAACTCACTGGCACACGGTATACAATACTAGTATGTCGCGTAGTCGTATGGAAGTTGAACTGTTATGACCCGCCAAGAGAGCTTTATACTAACCGAATTTGTACCTACCATTTAAGAACACTATTTTTATCATGAACAGCCCTCATGCTTGATTCCAGGAGCATACCCCACGAGCAGGTCTCGTGTGCATGTTATTTATTAAGTAGGTACCTACTGCAAAAATAAGGTCAAATACAAGGATACGGCATGCGATCATGAACAGCCCTCATGGACGTGAGCAGACTCTCACGTGTGTGGTAATAAGTAGGTACCTACCTATATCCAAAACTTTACTTTCAAACACGCGTGATATTATAACCTTAACCCTCATATAGACCAGGTACCTACCTCCGTATTTTACCTATAGTTCATTTTTTTTAAAGATACAGTACTAGAAAATTCGGCATACTTCCATTTCATTCTTTACATACATAAGAAAGAGACAAAATACTTCTATAAGATTTATGACTTCGCCGAGAGGCGGTACAGAACCTATTGTTACGCAGGTAGTTGTTTTTATGGGTTGCTATACACACTGCACGAGTTTTATGAAATGCAGTCAGTTTATCGTATTTTACTTCTCATTTTTATCGAAACTGGGTGGCTATTCTCGTAATCAATCAGTATCAGTTTAAGTTTAAAAACTGCAGTCACGGACCTAAATGCGTTCGAATTTCAAAAATATTGTATGAATACAAACTAATTTAAGAACGCGGTCTAGTCCAATCCGTCATTTTAAGAACAAATTTCAGTCAAG
Source organism: Mystacides longicornis (assembly GCA_963576905.1). Taxonomy (NCBI): domain Eukaryota; kingdom Metazoa; phylum Arthropoda; class Insecta; order Trichoptera; family Leptoceridae; genus Mystacides; species Mystacides longicornis. The sequence goes on from OY756428.1 coordinate 26,138,763, forward strand.
TTCGAATTAAGAACGCTACGAGAATACCCCAGCTGATTTATGTTGCATTTTTTATCCTGGTGTAGGTATATTTTATATCATTTTTGTTTCTTCAACAGGTTATATTATTAAAAATACATACGTTTATATATTTCATAAAGTATAAATTGTTATATAATATTGTACACAGATTAAAAAATGCGCTATGAAGACATAAAAAAGTGCAATAGGCTCAAAATAAAAAAAACATACAGATAAAAAGCATTAGGTAAAATAATTATACACTTTAATATGCAAATATGAAAAAATGCAATAGCAGAATTTAATAAACTTTTCTCTGATTTATCGAGATGTTAGCGAAGACAACCGCACTTCTCGACTTTTAAATATTTATGAGTGTGCTACCTGGTTAAGGGTGGCTAATGTTACCGCCTCTCAATAAAACAATAAATCTTATAGAAGTGTTGTGTCTCTTTCTAATGTATGAAAAGAATGAAATGGGAATATGCCGAAATTTTTCTGGCACTGTATATTTAAAAAAAATGAACTATAGTGTTGGTCCACGAACACTCCCCATGCGCGTGGATATGTAGGTAGAGTGCAGTTAGCGAGAGTATTCGTTTACAGATTCATACAAACTGTCGAGTATAAGACGCAGCCGTGCGTGTGTATTAGTAAAATTCGGGTTCCTGGATTGGTCAGTGGATCCGGACGTAGGGATGGGCAAATGAAAAAAATATATCGATATATATCGTTTCGATAGTTTTAAAAAGTATCGATGTATGAAGAGGACAAAATATCGATATTTCGATATATCGATATTTTTTAGCCCAAAGCAAAAAAAAGGTCATATCCAACATTTGGTATCTGGAAACTGAACTTTTCCTAAAAAAAAAAAAGGTCGTTCGTTCCCAAAATTTGGTGTCTGGAAATCTTTTCCTAAAAAAAAAAAAAAAAGGTCATTTCCATTAAAAAATATCGATTCCGATATTCAGAAATAAATATCGAATATCGATATTTCCAGATTAAAAAAATCGACGAAAAATATCGATTATTTTCTAAAAAAATATCGATATTTTTATATATCGATATTTTTTGCCCATCCCTATCCGGACGGATCAGTAAGCGTTGAGCCGTGAAAGGGAGAGCATCGTTGTTTGTTTTCTAATTTTTTGCTGTGACCATCCGTTATCCGACTATGAGTTCTTCAAAATTAGGAAGAGGCCATCCATTATGTGGGCAAGCAAAGGAGATGATATTAAATGTATATCAATATTTCCTCATCGTAGTCCATGTAGCCAAATCATGCTTTTTTGTTTTCATTATTAATATTATTTATTTTTTATATTTAAGAAATATTATTGTTATACCTACAATTTCACAATGCAAATCAATCAGACAGTCCTTTTTGTTTTTATTTTGTTTTGTAACAAATATAATAATAATAATTTTACATCGATGTTTATTTTTTTTACCCACCACGCCGTTTCCCGAAGGGGGTAGGCAGAGAGTACGGATTTCTATTTTTTCCTATCCAAACAAACCTCTTTCGCTTCTTCCAAACGCATAACATTCCGCATACATGCTCTCCTATTTCTTTTGCTCCTGACTTGGCCTTCCTCTAAGACTGAACCGATATGATCGGATCATGTCATTCGAGGTCGACCTCGTCTGCGTGCACCCATTCTTTCAGATTTATATATCCTTTTAGTCATTCTCTCTTCGTTCTCTCTACCTACATTCCCAAACCACCTTAATTTATTCACTTTCATTCTAGTCCCTATGCTAACATGCACTCCACATTCCTTTCTAATATTATCATTCCTCACCTTATCAATCAGTCGCTTGTGTTTATTGTCTGGTATATTTTAGAATTAATAAAAAAATATTAATTTCATAATTAAAATCAACCAAATCGTGCAATTTGTTTTTATTATAAGTGTTATTTATTTCTTATATTTTAGAATTATTATTGCTAGGTATTAAATTTCATCATAAATAAAAACAATGTAATCTGTATATCTTTGAATTAAAAAATTGCATAATCATTGAAAATTTAGCAACAAATATTTTTTATTTTTCCTATACCTAAATCTGGCTTTATGTATAAAAACTTTAAAAATATTCGCAGAATAAGTAGGTACCTACATATAATATGACAGGTAATAATATCTGTACCTTAGAGCATAAAGTGTGGGAGTCCACTTTTTTGCGATTTTGACTTAATGATACAGTTTTATTCGCAATTGAAGGTTCTATAAGTGGTCAAAATATTGAAGTCACCACTTGTTAAAAAAGGTGACTTTTGAAATTAAAAATATGTTTAAGTCCAATTTTTGTTAGAGCATAATCCATTATATTTCTTATTATAAAGAATATTGAAAATTGTATAAATTAAACATAAAACATGGTCTAATTGGTGAAAAAAAAATATTTTCAGATTTAATATTTTTCATATAGAAAAAAAGTTCGCGTTTTGTAATTTCAAGTTTCACTAAATCCTCTCTCCTGCAAAATTACTAAAATGTGACTCCCACACTTTATGCTCTAAGGTACAGATATGTATTTACAAGAGAATATTAAAGAAATTAATAAATAGTAGACCATTTATTTTCAACCTCACTCTATTGTCACCCTATGCCTCAGCGCATACACTCGCTAACTGGACAGGAAGTAGGTATATTGACTGTAATAATAATTATCCTTGTGTAATAAGAAGTGGCCGTGAGTTTGCAATACACAGCTTTATAAGTAGGTGGGTACCTACGTGCTTACCTATGGCGCAATTCAAACACTTTGATTTAACAAGATTCTTTCCATATTCGTTTTTATACCTACAAACTGTAGGCCTGCTTTAAATAATATGTAGTATTTTTCACTGATCTTCGATAAAAATGAATAAATTTAAATACACGTGATTTTCTCACTAGACCCCCCCTCCCCCTACGTGATCTTTCGTGATTTTTTTCCAGACCCCCCCCCTCCCCCTTTTGGGCTCACGTGATTAATGGACGCCCCCACAGCAAACTTCACTCGGACGAAAAGTCATGGAGGAAGTTAGTGAAAAACGAACAAGTATTTTTTTTAACAGATCCTCACCGGCCTCACCTGCCAAATTTTTAAGATTTTGATACCCTTTATGCGCATGCGTAATAATAATGGAATCCTATTGGTGGCCGTGGTTCTGTCTCGAGCCGCTCGTATATCAACTGACGAACATCCTAGATTTCACAACATTATTGGCCATCCAACATGGCGGATACGACGAGCTCCTATTTTCACCAAGGAACATGGTCCCGAAGTGTAACGAAGAACGACTGTATGATTGTATTAGTGTTCAATTTTATTTTACGTTAGCGTTTAGCAAGCTTTCTACTATTTATATGATTGAGTTAGGTTAGGTTAGGATATAATTATAAGGGGGGTTTGGGGGGCGGAGCCCCCCATACCTCATCACGTTTGCCCCGAATTTATTTAAAGTAATAGAAATACCATCAAATTATCATTGTCACTAATACATCCATACAGTCGTTTCGTAACACTTCGGGATGGTTCGGCAGTTTCCGGCGACCATGTTCCTTGGTGCAAATATGGTATCCGCCATGTTGCATGGCCAATAATGTTGTGAAATCTAGGTTGTCCATCAACTGACAGGCGTCAGTGTTGCCAACGTGGGCGATTTATCGCCATTTGGGCTACTCGGAACGAGAATTGGCGACGAAAAAATCTAAATGGCGACCGGTCGCCATTTGGGCTACTTCCCTTTTACCAAATTTTCACCTTTCCGGATACAAAATGACCTTTTTTGGTGAACTTTCACCTCTCCGGATACCAACATTTTCGGAATGACCTTTTTTTTTTAGCTACATTTCATCTTTTCGGATACCATAATTTTCAGAATGACATTTTTTTTTTTTAGCAAAAATTCATGTTTCAGGATACCAAATTTTCAGTTGGGCGACTCTTTGGGCTACCAAATTTTCAGTTCGGCGACTTTGGGCTACTTTTTTTTTGAAAATCGGCGACATCGGCCAAAATCCGTTGGCAACACTGACAGGCGCAAGTTGTACAAATTCGACAAATTGGAAATTGGCAGACGCGCCGATATTTTGACGCATTAACGATTTTTATTTTACAAAAAATATTTTTGATGTTTATTAGTGTATTATTTTGTCTTACTACCGAGATTTTGTTGTGAAATGTGCACGTTTTAATAATATTGTTTTATTTGTAGAACGAAGTGAACTCTATTCGTTGACTTTTCTTTAGTTGTACCTATGTCTATTTGATTTTGAATTATTGCTACAACCATGGGCCAAAACGCTAGTTTAGAAGAGGGGTCGCTGGCAGCAGATGTTTTACAAGATGATATTTTAAGATCAGCACGAATACTTTCTGAAATTGCCGTGTTGTCCTATGAAGAATTTGTCAAACAATTAGGGGAGCTCAATAAACTGTAATTCATAAAATTTTATCCATGTTTGTTAAGTATCATTTTGAATTTGTAAACAAATCAATTTATTTTCGTGTTATCTTCTAGGTCTAATAAATGCTTAGACTCAAATGGCAAGAAGTTGGTATTTGCTGTAAAAAAAGGCACAGACTCTACAATATTATGGAAAGGAACTGTTAAAATAGGTTGTGTGAAAATAGATCCTGCTACATCATCAGTTGAGTCTTACAGATTGATAAATCTGCCAGAGTTTTTGCAAGTGTTTAAAACATTGCAAGGGCACTTGAGATGTATCGAAGAGAGTAAACGAAAAAATTCTAGTAGTGATGAGAGTTCTAGCAGTGAAAATGTAAGATCGGCCAGTATGATTCCAAATTTGACGGCTTCAATGCTGCTAGAACATGTGGACCAAATAAGTTCAGGCAAAGCTGTCCTTGATAAGTCGGTTGAATGTTGTATTTGTTTGGAAAGGAAACCTGAAGTTATTTTGCCTTGTGCTCATTCATATTGTCTTCCGTGCATAGAAAAATGGTAATTGGCTTTTTTTCATTGATTAATAATTAAAGTTTATTACTTACAGTGTATCCCACATTTATTTTGTGTTACAGTTTATCCAATATAATATGCAAGCCAAATTTTTTTCCTTGACCATAGTGCAAATGCTCAATAAAAGGAAGCATTCACTTTTTATGCCAGGTTCAATTCTCAGTCATGTTAGAATTTTTCTGTGTTTGTCATTTGACATTTTTACCTGGAATCAGCACTATGTCTAAAACTACGGCTACACTGTGTTCAAAGCTGGACCATGCTGGTCAAATAGGGGCTCTGGTCAATCATGGACAAGTAGCAACATTGGCAAGTATAATTGCCTGGATACGCTACTTGTCCAACGTTGACAGCTGGCGTGATGATGTAAACTGTAAAGTTCGCTCAATTTTATCAATTTCTTCACTTGATTTTTCGTCATAAGAAGGTAGCAAAAACCCTCCACTGCATCTTGTATAATGTCAATGACCTGCTCCACACCTTATTAATCTTAAAATGTTATCTTTCAATTTCAGGAACGTGAATAACAAAACTTGCCCCATATGTCGGGAGAAACTGGAATCCACTGATGATACTTGGGTCATATCCGATGCACCTGATGTAGAAGAAATAAATGCCGAAATATTTTCAGCCCTAAATGAATTATCTCAACTGTCACCTAAACATCACGATAAGAAATAACACCATTTTGTATATCTGAATAACCTTTTGTTACCAGGCTGCATAGATGTACTAGTTTTGATTCTTGTTTTAAATAGTTTGCTTCTTATAATATAAAACATGAAAAATTCAATATCAGTGTGGATGGAATGGATGATACTGAAATGAACTGGAATCGAATAAAAAATAAGCGGAGATCAAGTGCTAACTAATTTATCAACAATATTAAAATGTCTACTGTCAAATATATGTTGTATAAAATGGAATGAGGAATTTCGTAACCTTAAAAAGTATAGAACTTACATATGCTTACTTACCATGTTGAAATTGTCAGATGGACATGGACCTCCAATTGCTCTGTCGCTTGAATAAAACATTTATATTCTTCAAGATGCATAGACAACAAAGATTTACCCAATTTTAAGTAATGAACGCTGTATTGGACCTCCAAAAGTGTGTGACCTTCAAAGAAAAGGAAAGTGTCTGATAGAAGCAAATTGGACTCAACAATTTAGGATAGTGGACACTAATAAGGAGCATTGAAGAATTGTTTAAAACTGGTAGACCATTATTCAACAACGCAGGAACCTGAAATGATAAAACAATAAGCTATGGGATAGGTATGATTCTCAGGTGATTAAAAATACCTTTTTATAAAAATTTGCTAGTATAATAATGCTTTATTTTTTAATATCTATGAATTGGAGTTGTAATAGTTTGTAGTCTGATATTGTTTCAAATGTTTTTTTTTTATTCTGGTTCATGTTTCATCTCTGTACGGGTCTCTGGAAGACATATTCATATATTCACCTTTCACTTTGATCTGTGATTTGATATGTGCTATTAAATTTTTCACTTACCTTTTTAGAATTGTCGCAAATTTCAATATGTCGGATCTTGATGCAGATCCAACGCTGATATTATAATACACATAGCTGCAGCATTTTGAGGATTCCTTTTCATATTCTGCCAAGCCCTTTTTCCTTTCCTGTAATGTGACCATATAAGCCTTTTGCCATCAGTTTTTTTTTTTTCGTTAAATTGAGTAATAACCATTGTCTGATCCATATTTATAGCCTGTATTACATTTGGTAATAAGCACTTATAATATGACAATACAACCAACCAATATTGTTACAATCTTACTTGAAACACACAGTTTAGGATTATGCTTGAAATTAAGAGTATGGAGCCACATTGTCAACCTTTGTTGACCATTCTGTCTCTCTTGATTTTGCAGCTATTTGAAACTGGCATTTCTGCAGTTCGTACATATTCCATACACAGAGGACAACTTTGTTTTCCGGGCTATTTGGACGTGGTCTTCTAGGCGATATTTTGCCCATACTAGTGGCCCTATGGGAAGCATTGTCACTCCTTCTCTCTTCCCATCGAACTATCGACTGATATGGGATGAGGGAGTAGTTTTTGGTTTTAAGATATCTGGATCCGGTGCCAGTACACATTTTAAAATTTTCGCCGTCTACATGTCTGTCTTGCGAAACTGTTAGTGATATCATCATAGTCCAAAGAAACCACTAGCTTTGAATCGATATTAAGCATTGCAATTGAATTAAGTCGGTAATCTGACATCGTTGAACGAAGGTAGTTTTTCACTCTCTTTAGACAAGAAAAGCTCTGCTCACCGCTGCAGTTAGTTACAGCTGTCGAAACGCACATTCTTAACGCGATGTCAATGTTTGGATAAATTATTTCCATCTGTTCTTTTCTTACTATCTTCAAAATTGCGTTGGTTGTATGCGGTAGTTTCTTTTTCTTGACTTATGGTAATCAAATAATATGATCGCAGATGAATGCATTATTGTACAAAGCATTGTTCCAAGTCCCCAGAATATATATTTATATAGAACTTTGCTTTGTTTTGTTATTCTTTGATGAACAAATTCATTAAATCACTCAAAAATGAAAATTTGCGGCAGTCGGCAACTGACGGGATGACGGGAACAACAACTGTTGACTTGTTTCTTAGTTACTAATATTTCATAAAAGCGCAGCGCCCCTAGACACGCTTAAAGGATAATCCGCCACTGACTGGATGGGTTGCCTTTTTACCAACTCTAGAGCTGGTAGTGGATATTATGGAAGATGGACGACCAACTGATTGTTTTTCAACAGCCAGACAAAGTTCTTCGGCAATACTCACGCGAAATGACTTCATTGTCATGTCTTTATCTTTTCGTCATTTGTTTTGTTTTTTTTCTGCGTTGAGTCCTCTGTACAAAATAAATGCATTTTTTGTTTCGCTCATGTCCAGAAGGTGGTAGAAGATCCTGGTGGCCATGTCTTGAGTTTTTATTTTGAGTCCATTGCGACCCAAATAGGAGGCCATTAAATCGACACCACCCATGTGTGCGTTATACTCCCTAATAATTTATGGACAGTCAATTTCATCATACAATCTTTTATATTGTATCGAGCAACTTTTGTGGGCCGAATCTCTGCATTACTTCTTTCAAAAGGCTTAGTGCCAATATAAGTTGAGCACAGTCTCACATTCTTTGTACCCTTCTACAAAACTGTGGCAATATAGACGCCGTATGCTGATCCAACGAATTCTGTCCAATAGCCTCGTGGTTCTTTTTTCAGTTCTTCGCTTTTGTCCGTTGGAAGCTTGCAATATTTTTTTAGTGTCTTTAGACGTGTTTTTTAGCGAATTAAAGGTAACACGGTAAAAAAACCTGGTTTAAAACCTTCTACAAGTGCAAATTATTGACTTAGCGACGGAAGCAATGCAAAATTCAACAAAACAACTAATAGCAAAACTTTCGAACAATGTCACTGCAGTGTTGCCAATCTTCTATGAGATGCGATTTGCTCTTACAGTGCCTAGGTTCTGCCTACCATTAGGGGCAGAGATGTATGAAATTGTCAAAATACAATATATGATTTACAAAATCTGACACTGTTTTCGATAATATTATGACATTATTACCTGTTTCTCCAATGTTTGATGTGTCAGACAGAATCATGTCTTCATTTTTGGCTGCTGTATTTATCTCGAAATGATGAGTAGCCATTGCTGTCGCACAGAACAAAGAACTTCACACACCATTCATGTGGTTTGTCAGGTAAATATTGGCATAGATGATGAAACATTTTAGTCCCGCAGAGCACATTTCGATGGTATTAGGTCAAAACATGTTATCTGCTTTAGAATTTCATACACAGTTAACATGTTTTCGATATTTGGGTAATGATAAACAGACATAAAAATCAACACACCAATGTATTGAAACTTATCATTTTGAGTTGTGTGTTTTGACGTTTGACGGTCCATAATTTCCCACTTTTTTTCAATGCTTCTTAATAAGGGGAGGTTAATAAACAAACCAATAGCAATTTTGGGTTATATACTGCTTTATATATATATATATATATATGTTTTGTTTTAGATTTTCCCGGGTAGTATTATATGGCATTTTTTACCGTTGGTTTTCAGTTCTCCGCATAGTTTTTTGAATCGATGCTTGAGCTCTCAACCTGATTTCACTGGTCCTTTTCAAGAGCTGTGATACAACTGACGCCGCTTATCAGTCATGGCGCGTAAATGGGTGGTAAACCTTTTTCCCATACATGTACAACATTGAAAGTTTTCTGGGAATCTAAGTTACCACTCTTTCTTTTAAGGCATTGAAACACTTTTGTTTCACTATTTTCAAAATTTTATTGTAAAAAGTAAATAAAATAAAGTATCAATAACTAAAGTATAAATATCAAATATAATACACCTAGCATATACCTACCTATATAAAAAAAGGAATTCTGTATCAAATTCAGTATTGGAAAAAGAAATCATTTGCAATTTTGTTCTGTTTGAAAAGGTACAAAACACATTTTTTAATAAATAAACAACTTAAAAAAAATTAATTTCACAGTAGTATCAGCATTTTGCACACTTCAAAAATGCCAATGCCATTGTTTTCATATATGGATCTTGAACGTCCATATTCCTGGTCTACTTTGGATCTATTAATTCGGGCAGAAGACTATCCATGTAAAACTTCCTCAATTTATTTTTCATTTTCGATTCCCGAAATATTGTATCATCTCGATAAATCCACTCTATTTTCATTTAAGATTTGTCACCACTCCACATTTATCTTTGTTATCTATGTGGAGCTGTCCTTGAATTTGGTAATACCAATTGTGGTTGGTATTTATCACTCTCATCCCTTTGTTTTTCTTATAAAATGTTATTTTATTTTGGTTAATCGAGATTTCCACGCCTAATCTGCTCGCGGATATCGGGCATTTTATTTCAACCAGTGAATCCTCACCAATAAGCCTATCAGGTGAATCTCTGAGAAAGCGATTGATGGGATCCATGTAAAATTTCCTCAATTTATTTTTCATTTTCGATTCCCTAAATATTGTATCATCTCGATAAATCCACTCTATTTTCATTTAAGATTTGTCACCACTCCACATTTATCTTTGTTATCCATGTGGAGCTGTCCTTGAATTTGGTAATACCAATTGTGGTTGGTATTTATCACTCTCATCCCTTTGTTTTTCTTATAAAATGATATTTTATTTTGGTTAATCGAGATTTCCACGCCTAATCTGCTCGCGGATATCGGGCATTTTATTTCAACCAGTGAATCCTCACCAATAAGCCTATCAGGTGAATTTCTGAGAAAGCGATTGATGGGATCTATAAATAACCCACGAGGTTGAATAATTATTCCTTGCTGCATCTGCAATTGTTCAATCGCATTCTTTTCATTGTCTCTTCCGTGCTGTATTATATATACACTTTTTGTATAGCAAATCTTTCACGAGATTTTTACAGCTAAGGTGTTCTTTTCTTTTGATAACTCGTCTCTCTGAAGTTTGAAGCTGTTAATATATTCCGCCTCAGTTCGAGCCACATTGTAAAATGGTATGTCTTTCAATAATTGTTCTCGTTTCTTCTTAAAATAGTTTTATAGTGGTTGTAATTACACGAATGACAAAACTTGAAAAAGAGAGGAATATTGCGAGTGAAATAAAATACAGCTGGTAGCTTGAGAGACAGTACCAGACTGACCATTATTTCTAACATTATAATACTTATACAAATAAAATGTACTGTGACAATAAACTAACAGTAAATTTAAAAAAAAAATCAACTACCTACTTCTATGAAATATAAAAATAGTGGATCCACAATAAAAATGCAGAAGAAACATTTTTTAGTTTGAATTTGACTAAGTATGTTTGCATCAAATGGATTTGACCATCTTTGAATGTTACAGTATTGGATTTGATTAATTTTGATAGAAAGCTGTGGAAATTTTGTCTTTATTTAATTATTATAGACCTCCACCCGAGCTTGGGTGATTTTGCTGTGGGAAAATCAAAAAGAAATCTGTAACTTTGTATGAAAATATTCAAGATGCCATCAATGAATGCTGTAATCCTATTTAAATAAAAAACTTTTTAACTATTCCACAAATTTATTGTACCTGACATGTTTCGAAGGGGCACGCCCTTCATGGTCACAGGTTATTTGAAAACAAACAGTTTTATTATTTAAATTACTTCCACCAAGAAAATATATGTACGTATGTACAATATTATCGATAAATATTTTTTTTAATATGCATTAATTTTAAATCGACCGGGACAAATGAGTCTTGGACCGGGACACTGGGAACAAACCTCAAAACCGGGACATGTCCCGGTCTACCGGGACGTATGGCAGCCCTAAACTAGCCTCATATACACAGCTTGAAATATTATAAACTCCAATTCATAAACAAAAATCACTATTTTGGATTTGACCACTGTTAAAAATTACCTCCTGAATTATTTTCTGTTGTCTTTGATTGATAAATTTGTTAATGTTCTCTGTAAACATAGGTAGCTAAAAAACTACTCTTATTTTATGTAACTACACCACATGGATTAAACTTTTTTAGTTTATATATTAGTTCTTTGATCTCTTTTGTGTTACCTGAAGGTAGAAATTTTTTGTTTATGGCTCTTTTTGATGAGGCATATTTGATTTAGTTCCTTTTGATTGATTATTTTCCTAGCATTTATGAATCATGCCTGAAAACATTATTAGGTCGATGAATAGAGGTAAGAATAAAGCTTTGTACCATACCCCATTTTAATGGAGTCATTATTCGTAGATGAATCTCTGTAGTGATGTAGACCAGCGGTTGCCAATGTGGTGGTTTAGTGGAGAAAATTTCAGAAAAATGTGGAATATACTTACTCATCATGTTAAGTATTTTATTATGGTTTATTAATAAAGCTTTCATAACTTGGTTACTATTAATAGTTTCATTTTATTAACTAGGTACATTTTATGTGTTCTTTGATCACAATTTTTCTTTTATAAATATATTTAAATGGTCCGCGGGATGAATTAACTGGTCCGTGAGGTCAAAAAGTTTGGCGACCGCTGATGTAGACCATTAAGGCTCACATGAATGTTGACATAACTAAAATTTTTGATTTTGGCAAACAAGAGTTTTTTAGTTTGTTTGTACTGTGCTTGACAGATGTGTCAGTATATTCTTATAATTTTATTTGAATTCTTCTGTTAATTTACGTTATATGATGGTCATACGCAAACAACACTGACATCCAAGACTGTATGCCCTCCAGGCAAAATGTCAAATGACATCACCCTTTTAATGGTCTATATAATATTACATACAAAGATGAATCTCTTTTATAACAATAGATATTTTAATGAAAAATTATAATAATTGCCAATTCCATACAAGAAATCCTGTTAAAAAATTGCCATACATAAAGTTAAATACTTCTCAATTAAATAAAACTTGTGATTTTAATTAACAAAAAATACCTGATAGCTATGAATAACTCACCTATTTTTGGCATTTAATGAATCTGTGTGTTTGTATTTAAGATTTCTATGTATAGTGTGTTGTGAACGTATAAATATATTTTATGTCTGCACAGTCAAATTCTCGGTTATAACCAGATCAGGAAAAAGAGTTCTATATTCTTTTGTTATTTATATTTTTTTAATGAAATACCTAATATGATATTTTTAAGCATTTTTTCTTAAAAATTTTCTAGTCCTTTAGTATTTTTTATAAGGGAATTTGAATGTATTGACTTAATAATTTGTTTTTAATTGTTATCTAAAATTATTATGTTTTAATTGTGAATTAATATTAAACTTGTAGTGTTACATTTTTCGATTCTTTCGGTAAATCGTTAATATCTATTACTATGTACAAAATTTTAATTTATTTATGTCTTATACATTGAATAAAATTTTATCATCACAAAACTAAAAATGACTGTCTTATAATTTTAAAAGTTACCACAATTATTCTTTTTTCGTGACTCATAGAATGTGATCCCATTGCTTGCTTGATGACGTCAGACCATTCATGAGCCATAAGGTATTTGACTAATTTTGGGAAATCATTTTAAAGTATTCTTTGATACAATATAAACAGACGGTCTTTTTATTTCATGTAGATCTGCTAATTTTTTAATGAAAATAATGTTTAAGTTTCCAAAAGCATGTATTGTAATCATGTGGTGCATATGACGTCACAAGGAAGAATTATTGTCTAAAACGGGTACAAAATGCTAATATCAATCTCTTAACTCGCAAGTGACGTCGTCGCTGACACCAAGGTACCTGGATATAATTTCAGACAGACTCATACGTAGCTGTCAAACGCTTGAGAAAGGGATGGCCACTGAGTACAAATATTATTAGAAAACTTTTTTGGATTTGCAGAACCGAAAATTGGTTCCTTTATTCAACAGTCACGTGACTGAAGATAAATTATCAATAATAATTCATTTTACTTTCATCCACAAGCACAAGACAACACAACAAAACCCATAGGTACTTTAACTAATTATATGATCAGAGCTGTTCCGAGTACAGGAAAAAAATACTCGAGTACTGAGTACAAGTACTGCACACAAATATACTCGGAGTACAAGTACAAGTACTCAGATCGAAGTACTCGAGTACAAAATACCGAGTACAAGTACCGAGTACATGAGTGATTAATTAAACGCAAATCTTTTATAAACCTCTAACAACTTTGCGCATGTTTCAAAACATAATTAAATCGCGAGCAATTGAATCGATCATTACAACAAACTGCATGAAATAAATTTTTTACAAAAAAGTGTATAACTATAATATTATTACATTAAAAAAAATGGGTAAAATAACGCCTCCACGTGGTGCACCCCCGGGCAACGTTAAAACGGCAAAATTCTATCAATAAGGAAGAGAGAAAGCAGATAAGCCAAAGAGGATTGAATTAAAAACAAGAAAATAGAACATGGTATGGTAAATGATACAAAACGCAAAAACAGCTCTCCTCTGGGCAATAAGACAAGAGACCTTGGAAAAATAGAAGATAGAAGAAATAAGTATGTAGTTCTAAGACCGAATATCTGACAAAACTGACAAAAGAGCTATGAATTGGTGTTATACTGCTACAGGAAACCCACACATCAAACTTAAACCAACTCACCACCAGAGGTACCTACGGTTCCCGGTTTCAACCTAGCTGGCGCTGTCCACGGCGTGGCCACCAACGTACGCGACGGCCTGATTTGGATTTGGAAAACATTGTTTTAAATCAGGTAATGTGTCCTTGGTCACCAGTCACCATCAAAATAAGACACAAAAGTCGTCAACGTTTACAAACCTGATAGACTCCATTGGCCACACACAGTCATTCCTTCAGCCCTCCCACATCCATCTGTCATAATGCGAGACTTTAATAATGGGAGCAATCACACCAACTGGGGATTTAGAACCACAGACAATAATGGTGAGGACCTCACGGAATATATGGAGACTGATAATCTTCACCTCGTTTATGATGCCAAAGACAGAGGCACCTTTTATCAGCTAGATGGAATGGCTACACCCAGGACTTGTGCTTGTCCTCGAAGGTCTCGCGATGGAACTTCCAAAAGGACAAATGGGACATCTTCGATTAGAGCCCATCATAAATCACAATTTTTTCATATAAATAATATACCTACTTCAGTTTTTACGTAAAGGAGCAATAGCAGAGCTTTCAGACTATACTCTATAAAATGACGATTCCGTCTTTTTTTCAAAGACTTTTTAAAATAACCAATTCAATCATAATACACGGGTTTTAAAAACAACAATTTCGTCACCAACACTCTCGAATTAAAAACGAGAACCATACATTCACACTTTACCACTACTAATAACCACGACACCTAACAAGTCTCTACTTGCAATATAAATTCAAATTACGTATCATAGTAGGTTTAACGTATTCCAATAAATCCAAAGATGTACTCGAGAACTTGAAATGTACTCGAGTACCTTTAATGTACTCGAGTACCTTTGATGTACTCGAGTACTTTGAATGTACTCGAGTACTTTAGAATGTACTCGAGTACATTCAAAAACAATTTCGTCACCAACACTCTCGAATTAAAAACGAGAACCATACATTCACACTATACCACTACTAATAACCACGACACCTAACAAGTCTCTACTTGCAATATAAATTCAAATTACGTATCATAGTAGGTTTAACGTATTCCAATAAATCCAAAGATGTACTCGAGAACTTGAAATGTACTCGAGTACCTTTAATGTACTCGAGTACCTTTGATGTACTCGAGTACTTTGAATGTACTCGAGTACATTCTAAAGTACTCGAGTACATTTTAGGCTCAAAAACGTACCGAATACAAGTACAAGTACAGGTTTTAGAAATGTACTCGTGGACTGAGTACTGATTACACCAAAAGTACTCAGAGTACAATCTACGAGTACTTGTACTCGAGTACCGCCCAGCTCTGTATATGATTAAAACATGAACACGACACAAGCTTTAAAAGAGTCAAAGGGTGTATTTGAGTGAGCACAGATTCATTTTATTAAAAAAAAAATCCTCTTGAGTGAATGCTAAAATATTTAAAATGAAAAATCGAATGTCACACACCGCTACCGACAAACGTCACAGTTTGAGCAGTCATGTTGGGACCATGCGCAGTAACACATTATTTCTTCTCAAAGGGAATGGCCGCTATTTTCAATCATCATACTCATAAACAGTATAGGTATCCTAATGGAACAATCTGGGGCCGCACAATTAACCATATTATTCATTTTTTATTTACAAAACACAACTCAAATACAGCATAAAAATATTTTCAGTATTTACAACAACACACCGCAGTGACAGTAAGATTGAAAATAGCGGAGATTAATGGTCACATAGTTTTATGAGACTGCCTGATTTATATCTAGGTTCGCTAGGGGGAAAAAGGTCACCCATTATATTGGGGAATAATTCCGTATAAATATTTCAAATTTCATTCTGTGTTTATAAAAAAGTAAACATATTTTAGCTAAGTGACTCTAGTATTATTGTAGTTGCCAGCATTGCTTATCCAGTTGTAGTGTCACCTAGATGTCAAAAGATCCCAACTTTGATTCTGTTTGTGGTGTGTGATCATTTCTGATGTGATATTTAAATTGACCACTGAGGAAGGAATCAAACTTTGAGCTTAATTGAAATTATTCATCTAATCCACATACAGGTTACTGCAAAAAATTCATGTTTTTCAGCTTGGCAATGAACTGCGCTAGCGATATTAGGGATGGTAGTCACTCATTAAGAGCTGATTTTATATCTACAAAGCTTGAAGAGAATGATGAGAAAATACTTGGGATTCCAGTCAAGAGAAAGCGTCACATCCAAAAATCCAGTGACAATTTTTTTTTAAACATAAGTTTCATCAAACTCATTCAAAGTGAACACAAATACATTTTCACAGAAAGCAAAGACTGTGATAGAAGAGAAAGATATCGGGGAATAACCTTCGAACGACCTTCAGAACGTAATCTGAAAATCAGCAACAGAAGCACTAGGCTACCAGCAACTCCGTATCTCTGATAAAATAATCCATACGCTTTGTTATCTTTGAAATAAAAACACCAAGTTTTAAATAGGTATATAATAATATATTAGTATGATTATCACATTTTAAAGGTATTGTTTAGATATTCCAATAGATATATATAAAAATATTTTCATACAAACATACCTTTTTACATTATACTTAAATGTTTAGCCCCTACATCATTTTTTGTATGTACAAAACTTATAAAATAAATAATAATAACTTTCTAAGTTAACTTAAACATTGTGATTTTTCTATATAAACAACACTATTACAATCCTTTAAATTAAACAACTTATAAATAAAATTGACAAAAACAAAATATCCTTTCTCAAACAGATCTACGTATTAACATAATATGTAAAAAAAAAAAAGAAATTCATGTAAAGGAAATATTGCAGAAAGAGATCACGCGTACATGTTAAACAATACATACAAATTCATTTATGTATATAAATAAAGGTTACATTATATGATGATATAATATTTTAGGCACAATTAAAATCTACATGATTTTGAAGCATGAAAAATGAAATGACAAATGTTATGTTTACTCGACATAAACATGGTCCCAAATTATTGTACTTAACAAAAAATGCACATAATTTCTTTTTGGTTTAAATCAAAAGTTCATAACTAAGTCATACTTCGCATATGAAGTTAAATGTTTATGATATTATATTATATTATCTCTGAAATATTCTTAAAAAAAAAACAACCAAATCAATAAACTAAAAGTAGTATGTAAACTATATTCTGGGTTAATCGTCACTAATACGTCTTCTCTTTTTTTGAGATGATTTTCTTTTTTTCTCTAAAGCTTCCAACCTCATATCCTCTAAATCTTCCATGAGACCTGTAAAATAATTTTAAATATTATTTTATACAAATCTATTGAATAATACAGTGTTGGGTTATTCATATTGAAATTATCAACATTATAGTGAGATTCAATAATATAAAAGTAACCAAAAATTTTTTATTCAAGGTAATACAATAAATGGTAGAGGTGATGGGCTCACGCTGGGTGCGCCGGCGTATAGCGCCGTTCGTGATGCGGTGGTACCATCTTACGCCCAGAATTCTCCTTAGGCACTTCATTTCAAAGGATGAGATTTTTTGTGCCTGGGCCTTGGTCAGGTGCCAGGACTCACACCCATAAAGGAGAATGGGCAACACACACGCATCAAACAGTTTACATTTCGTCTCGACACTAAACGCGGACGCCTTCCATATCTTGGTCATGTTGTTGAAGGCGCCACTTGCCATACCGATACGTATCGGGAGCTCAGCCCCAAGGTCACCAGTGGTGGTAATGTGGGGAGGAGATGGACTTGGCTGGGAAATGTGTTAAGGATGCTGAATGACAGTTGGCCGAGGAGAGCGCTGTTCTTCCTCCCATCAGGGTCCCGAAGACGAGGAAGACCCTCTCACACTGTGTTCCGCTCCTTCGAAGCAGAGCTGAGGGATATGGACATAGTGTGGGAGGAGTTCATAAACATTACGCAAGATCGAGCGCAATGGAGAGCTCTTGTTGCCTCCCTATGCCCCTGAGTGGGGTGTAAAAGGGAGAATTGATTGATTGATTGAATACAATAAAACTTTTTCCTACTCTATGGACGGTATGGTGTCAAAATTTTTTCGACAAGGCAATTAATTCTCCAATACTAATATGGCGAACATTATGTAATTTCCATAGACAAATGTCAAAGCTATATTTGGCTGTCATTTTTTCCTGATGTAGCCAAACTTGTATATTACCAAAAATGGAACTGTGTTGTACAAAAAAGAATAAAATAACGATTTTGATAATCAATAAAACTAATTTGTTATAAACTATTAAAATTACTAATGTCAACATACCTATTTTCTTACTGATAAACTCTTCTTTCATGACTTGAGAAAAGTTTGATTCCATGTTGTCAACATCATCGTCTTCGTCTCTATATCTAGATTTGTCATAACCAAATATCTCTTTGATGTAACTAGAATAATCATTGCCATCCTCTGGACCGTCATCAATGAAATCATCCAGTTCCGAATCATACTCGGAATCGTCATCATCAATTCGTCCTGAAAGAAACAAGACACCAATTAAAATATGTTGAGGCTGTATCAATAATTAAGAAATCAAATGAATGGTTTTTTTTCCTGATGGTTACAAAACGGAGAGATGTGCATAATATAAATTTCTTAGACCTGACTTAAAAATCTTTTTCATTGAAAAGAGTTATTTACTAGGATGTAACTGCCCTTAAGATACAAATATGCCAAAAGACCACCAATACAAATTAAACAATTACAAGCAACTCTTGAAATGGATGTAGTACAAGTATATATTGCTACTTTAAAGAATTAGGTATTTCTACAACTAAAATAAAAGAACTTCTGAATAGGGTTTCAAAAATTGCGTTGTCTGAGTCTTTTAGGATTTGATTGTGAAATTAGTGAAGTGTCAGTTAGAGATTGGTGGGTGAGCGGTGAATGTGACTTGACTCATAAGGGCCACCTTAAACCTGCATACATTGTCGCAAGCACATATGACTCGCCTATTCTGCCTGATATTCTAACCATCTGTTCTTGTGGACCTGAATTTATCAGTGAAACCATGATTGCATTTCTCTATATCTATGAATAAGAAAAAGGTATTCTTACTTTTGACTGGCCTTTTCCCACCTCTCGACATGGCATTATTAGGAGGGAATTTGCGAGGACCTCTGACATCTGGAGGTGGAAATTGCCTGGAACCTCTGACGTCTGCCGGAGGAAACTGTCTTGCTCCTTTGACATCTGCTGGGGGAAACTGTCTAGCTCCTTTGAAATCTGCCGGAGGAAACTGTCTAGCTCCTTTGACATCTGCCGGAGGAAACTGTCTAGCTCCTTTGACATCTGCTGGGGGAAACTGTCTTGGAGTAACGTTGGATGGACCACCTCGTTGTCCATTAATGCTGGAAGTTGGTCTAGAATTATTTTGACTATTCGAAGAGACATTTCTTGCTCCTTTTTCTGGAGGCTTCACATTTTTATTTGCCATGAGCGAAGATGGAGTTTTACTTTTATCCAAAACTTGAGATTTCTTTGGGTCCGAAGATGGCTGCTTTAAATTATTGGCACTGGTGATTTTTGTTGGTTTGGAATCTGAACTTGATCGCACAACTGTATTTTTATTACTTGAAAGCGGTTGTTTTGAGTTTCTAGAATCTGATTCATCCTTCTGATATCTTATATCTTGTGGCAGATATTTCCTCTTAGTGTCTACATTAGGAACAGGTTTAGATTTTGCTAATTCATTTGAAGAACTAGGTTGTTTGCTACTTATAGAATTAGACTGTTTAAACTGGTCAGATTGACTCGGTCGAGGAGCCTGCTTCTGAGATTCTTTACTTCTCTCAATAATCTTCTGGTTTGAGCTAGAATGGTGTAACACTTTCTTACCTGGATCATCACTCACACAGGTAGTTGCCTTCATACCCATACCAGATGGTTTGGAACTGGAATATTTACTCACAGAATCTGAATTTTGAGGAATTTTACTAGATTCTTTCCTAACATCACTTGTGTCTTTTTTCGTATTACTACTTAATTTATTAGATGGTATTTTGAAATTCCGGTCGTCCTGTTTTACCATTCTTTCTTTGTTACTTGATGATTGTGCAGATTTTCTCTCTTCCGTTGAACTAGGTTTAGGTCTATAGTCATCTTTCTTTTGTTTGATGTCAATTTCAGAATGTGTTCTCTTTTGAAGCTGGTTTCTATCTCTATCGCTGTTTGTATTGCTTGGCAACGGAGTTTTTTTTTCTACAGAACTCTTTTCACCCAATTTTGGAATACGAATGCTTAATGGATTTGAGGGTCTGGGTTGTTCTGGCCTAGATGAGACCTCAGGTCTAGGTTTTTTAGAATCTTTTGCTGAAACAATAAACAAAAAAGATTTAAATACATGACATACACAAATAGTTAATGGTTAATAAATCAATCAAGCATAAAAAAAAATAGGGACATACTGTCATTAGCTTCCCTTTCTTGATCACGTCTCGATTTAGCTTCCTTGTAAGCCTTATATTGCTCATATTCTCTCTTCTGTTTCTTAGTCATTAATCTGTCAGGCTCCTCGGTTGGGACAGTTTTCTTAGTTTCAATCACAACGGGTTCAAACTGCTTCTTTTCAGCCAACTTTAACAATTCATTGAAATCTAACGGAGGTGGTGCAGCTTTCCTAATCTTGGGTTTTTCTTCTTTTTTCTCTTCAACATAACTTTCTTCTTCTTCATAATCATTGTCTAAAAATATAACATAATTGATTGTGAATACACGTTCAATACAATGTAGTAGATGTCACAATTTACATGAGTACTATTTTAATGTTAATAGTTGTACCATTAGGGCTTGCGACCTTCATCATTGATGGCTGGGTTAGTTGTGATCACTTTTATGTATACAACACTCCCCATTAGGTACTTTGATTCGTTCCCAACTTGCCTTGTTGAGGATTCGAACTTCAGTCCCACGATTGACGTGTGCTGACACTGCCGCTCATCTACGAGTCTATTAACATTAACATTAAAATAGTACTCATGTAAATTGTGACATCTACTACATTGTATTGAACGTGTATTCATTGAATCGCGTCCACAATAGGTGGTCTAAAGTTGATAGCATGCGCTAATATTATAATTGATTGTATAAATTCTCTATTTTATTCTTTCAATTGGCGTTTGACATCTGCCAGTTGTTTGATAGTTAGTGCTATTGTCAGAATGTGACGTGTAAACATTGTTACAGATGCATCGGACTTATATTGTTTAAATAGTTAATGAATTTATCATTATACAAATTGGAATTCAATATTCATAGTAAAGACAGGACAACATCTATCAGGAAAGTTAGTTGTTAATAAACAATTTCAAGATATAAAGAGCATTATACAATCAGGACAAACTTCCGGGGACGACCACGCCAAGAATACCTGCAAAACATGAATTTAGGAATAAATATGCTCTTCCGAACTTAAATGAATTGCTACAGATAGGGTGGGGTAAAGAGAAAGACAACCAATGCTAGGATTGTGACCAGAGGAGAAAAACTCAATACAAATAGGGGAACGCTACATTCTATAGTGGGCTTTAACACTCATGAACAAAATTTAAAATGAGAAAATCAAACACTTGTGATGGAGTAGATAGCAAGGACGTTTTAATGGATCATGTTGATTGAGGAAACCAGCTGAAAAATGTATACCTGTGGGAGAACCAACAGCCTGCGATCTTCTCTTCCGCTTATGTGGCATCATCTCCTCTTCCTGATGGCGAAGAATTGCAGCCCTTACTCTATCTTTAGTGCCCAATAAATCATGATTGATGTGTTTCTTTGCAGAAGCAAATTTCTCTTCATCGGGAATAGATTTATACTTCTCCATCATTTTGGAATAGAGAGCGGAGGCTTCTTGAGACACATAGCCGTAGTCATCTTCATCAGGCTGATCAGGGCCTGCCAAAGTGACTGCGGTGTTATTATTATCTACTGCATCAAACAAAACTGATTTATTGGCCGATTTAATTGTTTTCAGTGTTTTCCTAATTTTATTTTTAGTTTTTTCATCTCTCAAAGCTAACAATTCTTCTCGTTTTCTTTTGGCTTCTTCTACTTTTGTGCGTTCTTCTTCTTCCTTTTTAGCAAGAAATTTTTGTATATTCGCAGAAAGGGTTCTGGATTTTGACTCCTTTTTTGGTGGATCAAATTTGGTTTTATAGTAATTACTCTAAAAATCGATAATAAGTTAGTATGGTGAACATATAATTTCAAGAAAATATATAATTGTGTGGTTTGAAAAGTTTTATAAGATAACAATACAGAACTTGATAAAAAAGGTTTGTTTGTTTACAATATGTTTCACTCATAACTTAATACATAAAAAAGTATGTATTGAATGGGTTATAGATGTTTATAACAGGTCATTTATATCAAATTTCTAATGCAAAGTCGATTAATGTAACTAGTCTTGGTGAATAGAAATAATTGTGTCAAAATTGTCAAAAGTAAAATCATACCCCATTTTTTCCGGATTTATCATTTCTCTGTGCCTCTTGTAACAATGTCCCGAAATCCATATCTCTTTATTGCACTCAAAGTAAAGCACGTGACATTAAAAAATCAAAACAAAACAATTTCAAAATAATATGTACGTGGTAAATATGGCATTAATTCACCGAGCAGCTCACACCACAACTTCACAAATCAAAGTGAAAAGTCAAATTATGTCAATGGCGAAAAACGTCATAAACCATAGATAACAAGTTTAATGACTCATAATGCAAAATACATAGAAATGAGATAGGTAGGTACTCATATATTTTTACATAATATTATTAAATAATTATTAATGAAATCAATAATTTAAAAATAGAACCATTTTAACAAACATTGTTATTTTTTATTTTATTTAAATAATTATATAAAATTACCAACTTTTTAGTATCTACTTAGGTACTTTATGTATTTTAGTTAAAAACTTATAAGAAATAGTATAAATACCATACTTTGCTTTCTTTATCCATCCGGAAGTATTGTGGGAGTTAAATTGCGCTTATTAATTACTGAAATAAGGTCATCTATTATAGGTTAAGATAGGTGCATTATCTTCATACTACTTACCACTACCAAATAAGAAATATTTCCTTGGTAACCATCAGTGAGATTTGATTAAAATATTATACCCATCATTGTTTGCCATCCGCCCTTTTCTTTGTTTAAATAATTGGATGTTGCAAAAGAAATCAAAATGGGTGAAATCAAGGATAAAAACATAAATTATTCTTCTTTAAAATTGGCAGAAGAAATAAAAACAATGCCCATGTATAAATCTTTTTATAGTAATATTCAGGTACCTACACTTATTCGATCTATTAACTTATTTTTGTTTTATGGCTTGTTCATAATAATAATATTGTTTTCTTTTAGAAATTAGTAGCATCAACTAATGTACAAAAGGAAAATTTTAAGGAATCTCTAATAAATGGGATGAAAGAAACTGGTCTAGAGACTGAACTTAGAAATACTGTCTTTCAATGGGTACGGATGCAACAGAAGGCAGAAAAAGTAATATGATGCTCAGCTATTAATTCAATTTACTATAAAATGTTTGAGAAACATCTACATGATCAAACTAAAAAAAATAATTTGAATATTTTTAAATGTTTGTGTTTCAGAATAATGTATTAAATTATTTGAAAAAAGCCAATACACAATGGGAAAAAAGGATTCATAAATCATTAAACTCCATGTGCACTGATTTGGGGATTCCTTTGGCTAAAGTCCGACTTCCGGCTGACAAAACAGAACTCTCTGAGAAGTGGTCAGAACTAAGTACATATGAAATAGGTATTATCAATTAATTATATGCAAGATGCGCATCTAAATTTCTATTTAAATGTCAGTTTCTTTAAAAAAAAAACAACTTAATATACTTTTTTATAATTTTACAGATCTCACTAAATATAGACCTGTTTATGCACCAAAAGACTTTTTAGAGGTTTTATTAACTCTTCATGGACCAGATCAAGAAAAGTTAGAGTAAGGATATAATTCTTTAGTAGACAACAAAATATGGTGAATATTAAGGTCAAGAATTTACAGAAATCTACATATTGTTATTTATTTTCAGAGATGAACCCAAGTGGGAATTTTCTCATATACCGTTAAAAGTCAAATCTTTAGAACAACTGGTATGTCTTGAATTATTTATTAATAATTGGTGTTAAAAGATTAAATTGTTTTTTGAAGAAAATAATAATAACATAGTATAATTGCAGTAGAGATGAGAGCTCTACGAAGAATATGTGGAAAAACTGTGGCCACTGTGGGATATGGAAAGGAATGAGAATATTGTGAAGGAATGTGGTATGGAAATTAGTGTTGTGGCAAAGATGAGTTAAAAGTTGAGATGGTTTGGGCAATGGAAAGAATGTATGCAAACAGAATTCATAAGGCTAAAAGAAAAGGTGTAAGAAGGTGTGGCCAACCAATTATGAGGTGGATCGAACACATTGATTAAAAAAATAAAAAAGTTTGTGCTAAGCAAATTCTTTTGAGAGCAGACTCGTCATATTTCATACTTACATGATTCCAAGTAACGATTTAGTAAAATGTTTATTCTTAAAAATAGTCACAGTCAACATGTCTGGTCTATTATAAAAGTTGTGGTGTTGTTATACTTATAATCTGTTGAGAAATATTGGAAATGGGAAAATTAAAAGTTTCAATGATTTAAATAAAATGTTCAGTACTTCTGATTCTGTTATATTTATTTTGAATGATTAGAAAATGTTTATGTGGTATTTTTAAGCGTGCCCAGTACATTGAAATGGCCAAAGGTGAACCCTTGTTGGGAGTGAACCCGAACATCATTAGTTCGGTGATTGGATTCCCATCTCTAGAACAAGAGCGGACTGCTTTAGGGGAGCGAATCGTTGCACTCGGCTATTCTCCAGTGTCTCAAGAATATTTGAAAAGAGGATGTCCACGATGCTTGAGGGCCCAACTTTGGGCTCAAGTTTTAGGAACTGAAGTCAGTGCACATGTAAGTTGAAAAAAAATTTAAGTTCTGGAAAAGGAAACAGAAAGAAGGTATCATTCTTCGCCTTCCAGACTCACTTCCTGCAGCAGTTATCTCATTACATACTCTCATTTCTACTACAATTCTTTCCTTATACCCTCATTACTTTCCATGTGGCTTTAATACCAATTTCTTACACCATTTAGTCTTTTTCCTTTTTTTACAGCATACAGAATATTATCATACATTGAAATCGCAAGTATTACAAAATGATTTGATGACCGATAAATTGATATTTAAGGATGTGCAACTAACAGCATCAAATGATGACCAATATTTTGTGTTTGAAGATTTGTTATATCAGGTGGAGTTTACTTTTCAGTCAAGTTAACTATTTTTGTTACGAATTTGAAATTAACTAATAAATCTTGATGTCAGGTTTTGCTGTGTTTTTCGAGAGATTCCGAAGTGTTTGATTCCTTGAAGGAATCTCTTGGTACACCTATGACGACCACAATCAAGGGTAAGAAAAATAATCCCACAGTGAATTTTCCTCCAAGCGGGGTTATACCTTTTCATGGTTTCACAATGTATGGTGAGTATTTGAAAACAATTTCTTGAAATATCTGAAACTAAAATGTTCTTTTGAACAATGTTACTATCTCAAAGTTTTCATAATTTTCAGCTACTCCTTTTTGTTATTTGTACGACAACCCAGTGAAATTATATTTCACGTTTAGAGCATTCTATATTAGATATTGGCACAGATTACATGTAGTTTCCACGCATCCACAGGTAAAGCAATCATAATTAATTTATTATTATACCTACTCTACCAATTTTTTCAATGAAGCTATGCTAATCCAAAGTGCAGATAAACACACTTTTGAGATCTTTCACAGAAAGCAAAGCTTGTGTTGTGAAAGTGAATGGTCGGCACTGGGGATCTAACCCACAGTTTTCAATTTGAAACTAGGTGTTAGAGGCTACCAACCACTTTCTGATAGTAATAAATACATACACTAACAAAGTCATAGAAGCACAGATTTAAAGATTTTTTTTACTTTTCATAAATGGAATTCATGTTATTTTTTTTTCAGGGTATAGTTTCCCTATGTTTACTCTATGAAAGACTCCTTCAAGCATATGAGCCAGCGCTATGGTCACATTTTAGAAATGTCAATGTTGAGCCGTACGTATCAGCTTGATCGTCTCCAATGAAATATAAACTTAACGAATACAAAACAATGTTATAATGAGCATTACTTTTTATTGTAGCATACGAGTGGTATTAAAATGGTTAGTAAGGGCATTCAGCGGCCACCTTCCTCCCGAGGAATTACTCCAACTGTGGGACGCAGTGCTGGCGCGTGATTCTCTAGAGCCCTTACCATTGTTGGCTGTAGCTATTCTATCGTATAGAAAAGAGAGCATTTGTCAAGTGCATACCGCTCAAAATATTGAACAAGTCCTTGCTGATCTTTCCACTATATCTGTTATGACATTGCTTCAACTTTCTCTCATGAAAGAATAAAATATACCCACCATGTTAATGAATATTCAATAAAAAAATCTTTTTTTAAATATAATATACCTAATTGTTTTTTTTTTAATTCGTTTATTAAAACGCAGGTATATAACCCTTATCAAAAAAATGAAGAGCATGTAAAGATACTAAGACATAGGTCTATATTATATAGTCAAATTTATACCCTTGCATTTCAGACCAAAAAATGCAAAAGAAATAATAGAGGCTATTTTTATTTATGAGAAACGTGATAAATAAAAGTAGAGTAAGTAAGTAAAATAAAATATAACGAGTTGGTAAATTTAGATTTAATATCTTAATCTAACCTCACTTATTGACTTGCTTCCATAGAGTATAATAATACTTACTTAAAACTTGCTTCTAAATCACCTTCGTCTCCAGCTCTAGGGACTAGGGAGAGCCTTTCTGTATTTGTGTTCACTTACAGTGAGCCCAGATTCATTTTTCTTAAAAAAAAAAGCAATATAAAAATAAACATTTTCATCTCAACTTTAAAAGTTTCCTTCAATTCCAACTTTATATCTTACTCATAAAAATGAAACTCGGTCATACAACTCATGAAACTCATTATAGGTGCATTATAGTACTTCTTATTCTATGATACAACCACAGAACAACTCACCGATCATCGCCAATGTAGAACTTCTTTGATTCGTGTATCAGTTCATCCACTTTTTGGCCCCTTCATGGAATTGAAATATTATGTTTGGGTTAGATGGATTTAGCATAAATGTTGTTTAGATAAATTTATCAAATATTTAGATACATTACCAGTATTGTATTTTATATATAATTATATTTTATGTATACATTATACATATTATAATAAATAAATCTTTGTCTTTTTGTGTATACTAGTTGGGAACCCCAAGAATACACTACGACATTATTACTTTCAGAATGGACCACATGACCACATGCAAATATATTTTATGGCTACTTTTTTTTATTTTTACAGTTTCATAAAATTTTGTATGTGTCTAATTATTTTTTAGCGGCTCGTACATCAGCATTGTTTCTAATTATGTTCCCACTAGTTTACAATGATTTAATTATTGTGCGTATATTACGTATAGAAAGCTCTCGATATTTTTTTGTGTGTGATCCCTCCTTATTCTTATTCTTTTGAAGGTTATGGCAACATTTGTAATCATAGACTGCGTAATTTTTTGCAAACTTCAAATAATCGAGCGTCTTGCGGGTGTCGTGAGTTCTTCGGTTTGTTTCTCGTTTAGCATTTTGCTTTGCCACAATGCCTTCCGCCGCAAATGGTGAAGTGGACAAGCTCGTTCCAATGTATAATGCTGAGAACTCACCGATACGTCGAATGGTGGAAATACTGCAAGGAAAGATTGCGTCTTTAGAAAAACAAAGAGTAAGTTTTTGTACTTTTAAAGCTGATTTACTGTTAGATATTGCTATAAACAGATATTTTCAGAGGTTCGGCGTGTTATTCTACACGAAATAAACAAATGCATACGGTCCTTTCCGTTTAAATCTGAATAATTTGATATCTGTCAATCTAATTTCTGCCGCCATCTTTACCATGTGCTTTCATTCATTATTGAATGGACTACCTTCGTTTCTGCTAAAGCACTGTTATCGGTATTGTATTTGTTCAAATAGGTATAAAGATAATGAATTTCGTATTTATCTCGACACTTCTTTATCCCCGTTTGTTGCCCATGACTCCATGTTATTCATGACCGAATCCATTATGTTTCCTTATAGAACAAACTAACATCAGGAGGTAAAGGTGGGAAAGATGCGGCTGCATCAGGGGAACCCAGAGCTAACTCTGTCAAGGTAGATGAGTTAACTCAAATGCTAGAGTTTGTGTGGGACCTGTGTAAACAAGCTATGGGTATTGCCATCCTGTCTGAGAATGAAGCCAAGAAACAAGCTCGAAAAGTAAGTTACAAGTTTTAAAACACTGTATTTGGTTTTGCTTATCTGTTGGTGTGTCTGTTCAGTTGAAATATGACTATAAACAGTTACTTTGTTTCATGTACTACAAGTTCATGGTGTAGTCAAAAACAGTTCAGTATTTTTGGTTTTGAAACTGTCAAAATGAAGTTTTGGGAAAAATTGTGACATTTCTAAGACTTGCTATTAAATTTCTTTTCCTTTCCTTATAATTTGCTTCTAGCATTGTGTCACCACCTTTTTACAAAAAGCAATTTTCTGAAAACAAATTTACGTGTTCCTTTTTTTTTGTTTATGAAGTACGGAAGTGACCATGTCATAAAATCATCTGATATTATTTACTAATGATTAACTTTCCTGACAGTTGTCTGTCTTTACTATGAATTTCAAATTGTAAATTATTATTTATACATTCAAAACCTATTTAAACAATACAATTTGACCAATGCATTTGTTTTAAACAATGTTTACATGACTCATTTTCACTATCGCACCAACTATTGTATCAAGTGAATTCAAAAATAAAAAAGTTTATATTTTAATATAGTACTCGAAAGGTTGCTTACATACATTTTTCTTATATTACTTTCTTATTAGTGCTTGACAAGTGTCCTTTTTTCCGTGAATATTGTGTGTATAAGGCAGAGCTATGTAAGAGACTTAAAAAAGGTATCTAGAAAAATGTACATTTGAAAATACAGCAAGCATTTACTGAACACTCAATGTTGCATTCCAAACGCAAGGGTGCCTAAATCTGCTTCTTTTTCAAAGACATATTTCAGGAGAAGTCGCTTCTAGGTTGTAGTGCATATAATACCGCACTTATGCTAACTTTATCTTTTATTGATTACTTTTTATTTGATTTTGTATGTTCATTGGGGATATTAATTAAATTGAACCTTTTTACAGGAAAGTGCTATGCGTAAGAGTCAAGACACTCAGTTAGTTCGAGACGTTCTGTTGATATTGGACTGTTTAGAACAACTGAATGACCCGGCTGCTCGCCAGGATTTTCTGGCTGGTGCTGGAGGAGCTGCCCAACTGACTGAAAACGACTTGAGGGTTTTGGACGACATGTAAGCTCAAAATCAGTTTTAAACCTTATCCCCTTACATTCACGGTACCAAGATTATTCTTATATTTCAGAGTGAATTATCTATAGTGTTAATGAAAACATTCTTTGTTTGAGTTGTATAAATTGTTGTCTTTAAATTTTGTTTATTTTCAGCTACCCTGAGGTAACACCTAAGCACTGCCCAGAAGAAGGTGAGCCCCCATTTGAAGAGCAGACCATGAATGCGGCTAAACATCTGATAGCAATCATTGATGGCAACCCTGGAGAAATAGTGGGCTCCACTTACGCACATATCAAGGATGTTGTAGATACTGTGCACAAGTGTGGATATCTAGATCTTTCTAAAGATGCGGTCGCCACTGAAACAGTTGGGCTTGAAGATCCTGAATCTGCAGTGAGAGAGGTGGAGGCTGTGGAAGAAACAGAGTATGTGGCACCACCACAGTCCTCCCCCCCTCAGCCAGCCCCTCCACCTCCAGCACCACAAGCTGTTCCCACCCCCACCTTCCCCCTCTTACCACCAAATGCTCCCCCAGTCACATTGCAACAAGTTGAGCATGCATATTTCGCTCAACAGTACGGGCATCAACAGAAACCACCTATTCCAGAAGTGTTTTCGCCATTAAATTTCATTTTCCTTCAAGAGTCTGAGATAGACACTCCCGAGCCAACTCCTCAGCCTCCCAGTCCCAGATCTGTCACACCCAATTCTATTCCCACTCAGACTTTCACAAATCAGAATTTCTCGATTCCTGGACAACATTTCACCGGACCTGAACCACATTTGCCTCCTCTCCCCCCTGGTGCTCAGCACTACACAGCAGACATGCCTCCCAACCACATGGCTGGCTATCCCGGGGGCAATCCTCCACCACCTATTCCAATGCCTTTGAATATGCCACCATACCAGCAGAACATGCCTTACAAGGTGGCGCAACATCCACACCAGCATGCTATGGACAGGGTGCAACCTCCTTCACCAACTCCTCCCATTCCGTCAGAAGTTCCTCCGCATCAGGACAACAGGATACCATCACCAGCCCAACACAACACACAGGATGCCGACTACAGTGAATGGAATCCACAGACAGTAGATGATAATAAGAATGCCGATAAACTAGAAATAGACGAATGGAGTTCACCTACGGATCATAAACATGAACAGGATTCAGAATCAGGAAATCACATGGACAGTCAGTCTGGAAACAGATTCAGATCAAGAGGAAGGGGGGGACGAGGAGGGCCTGGAGGAAGTTACAGGGGGCGCGGAGGCTATCAGAATGGCGGGCGCTCAAATGGAAACTACTATAGGAATAATGACAGTTATCAGAACAGAACCAACACCAATGGAGACAGCAGTTCCTACAGAGATAGCAATAAATATGAAAATTCACAAGGGGGATACAGGGGGGGAAGAGGGAATTCCGAAAACAGAGGCTGGCGCCGGGAGGGGGGCAGCGGAGGGGTCAATAGCAAGGGAGGGGCTCCTAGGAGAGGCGGCCCCCCCAGAGAGAGAGGAGACAGGCAATACCAACAGCGCAAAGGACCAAACAACGCCAACCAGTATGCTAGTGATAATAAGCAATACACCCAGTGATTCTAATTAACTGTTTAATAATCCTATTATCTTGGACTTGAGAAACTTTTGTTTTTTGGCAATGGCAGGGAGTGCGCTGTGTAGTGTTTTGTCTCCAGTGATGAGAAACCCCAGTGCCACCATTGTGACAGGAGACACTTACTTATAATCAATCATATTCCCCATTGTGAATTATTATTTTTATATATCTTATGTTTTTACACTGACTTCATTATAGTCCGCCCCCCTTATATTGGATGTCAAATCTCACACAAAACGTTTTAATTCCAGTTTCAACATTATATTTTGTTTGAGAGAGATGTTTATATATATGTGTAAGTTATTATTATTATTATCTATATTATAAAAATGTTACATTCATCATTTGAATTTATATTTTGTAATAGTTTAGGATACACTACTCACATTATTATACTTACCTGTATATGCGTAAAAAAAATCTGCGGTGTTATTTTTAATTGAATTTTATTCGGTGGCGATTACAATAATAATTGGAAAGTACAAAAATTAAAACAACATAATTTTGGTAAAGAAAATTATAAAATTATTGTTATTGAAATAATATTTTTTGTCACCAATGCAGTTTTGTTTTTCTACTTGTCAATCGAATAGAACCCTAGCTTGAACATTGCTCACTAACTCAAGATTTCAAGTAAATGCCACTTGTAAAGACTGCTGAATTTGCAGCTGATGTTTTCATGTAAGGACACTACAAATTGGATGTTTACTATTGATTAGGTTTAGTGTGCCGTCTTTGCAAATAGAATATGACACATATCCGCTTAAATTAGCATAATATGCTTCATATTTTACGAGTAATGACAATAATATAATGTTTGTGCTAGGGTTTTCTCTTAAGTTTCCAAACTGTCATTAATGACAAAATCACACCAACATGAATACAGTTTCAAGAGCTGTATTCATTTTTAACGTCTGAAAAGTTGCATTTATATTTTGTTTGTTGATCTACACAATTCTGAGAATTTTTAAGATTACCTAATATAAGCTATTGTAATCCAAGGCTTTCAATTTGATTTTTTTTTTAAGTTTTCCGATTTCTTTTTAACCATATGTAACAACCTCCATAGTAAATATGTATAGAAATATCTCCATATTTTGTACATGTTTTATACTGCTTATAAATTACTGTTCTAAAAGTGGTAATAATATAAAAATATGATTATTCTGTTTCATAATATTAAAATATGAAAACTTACCTGTTTGTTTTTTTTTAAGTTATTCTAAATCTAAGATGTGCTCTTAAAAATTGCCTCTGGTGAGCTTTTCCAATTTGGACCCTGGTTTATTAAGTAAAAATAATTTGCTGTTGTAGAGTCCTTCAACGCCTCTTATTGCCCAAATGCAGTACCCCTATTCTGTAGCAAGTGTAGGGTAGTCACTTGAAAAAGGTGACTATAATGCGGTGTTCAGACGAGGCGCATATCGCCAGCCAATTTAACCGTATGAACAGATTGTCGATAAATCTGAAGCGATAAAAATGGTTGAAAGCGATATCGCCTCAAGTTGAACGCCTTTCAACTTTTTGTATCCGGTGGAACGATTCACGCATGCGCAGATATGCGCAGCGTCCGTATGTTCTGTTTCTTGACAGTTGACAGCACTGTTCTAAATTTATTTCTCCTTAGAATCCAACTCCGCACCCAATATCTGCCTTTTTTTTTCATTTTTCCTCAATTACGAGTCTCCTTATATCGTCTAAAACAATATTTTCAACTAACCCAATTACTCCGCGACTTCTACCTCGACGTCCGTCATTTTTAAAATTATTATCAGCGCACCTGACAGATTGAATGTATGTCGGTGGACTCGTGTGAACACATCAGACGATCAATGGGCGACGGAGCGATATTTTTTTTATGCAAGCGAAATCGTCTAGCCTTATATCGCTCCGTGTGAACACCGCATTAGGCGATACATTTTGTATGAAAAACGTCTATACGTATCGAATGCCAGAATCGCATATAGACGTTTTTCATACAAAATATATCGCCTAATAGTCACTTTTTCAAGTGACTACCCTACACTTGCTACAGAATAGGGGTCCAGATCTTTTTCGGGTGTACAGGGTATCTCTCATGTAAAACATAGTATAGCGGGTGTCGGATTAATTCTCCGGAAAATTTTGTGCTTACCAATTGCCTAACTTTGAATTAAGACTGTTTGTTTGCCCAAGAAAAATTCACTAATACAACAGTGGCAAAAAAAATTATTGGACTTTTCAGTAGACAAACTTTTTCATAAGAAAAATTAAGAGTATTTTTATTGGGAGAGAATTGTATGCATTTTTAATGAAAGTCGTTTCTGAAAATGAGTACAACAACTGTGTTGAGGTCCAGAATGAAATGCAGCAGTTCTAAGTACAAGCAGTTTATTTGTCTAGGTTGTGTGCAGGTCGAAGAGAAGCAGTTGACAAGGGCAGATAAAAGGAGATCACTCCTATTTAACACCTTTCAATGTAATTTAATTTATGAAATGTACTATAGAGGGCTCTATACAAACTACTAGTAGCTCCGGTGGCCAAAACCCAAACTAAAATTATTTGAATATTTTTAATTGTAACTCCCACAAATCCCACCAAACTGCAACATTAAAAAATGATCCCTCAAAACCCTAAGTTAAAACTTCAATCAAATATCTGGGTTCCATTTTAGATGCAAGAGAGTTGTTGAGAAAGCAAGTATAAGAAGGGCAGACTTCATTGATATGTTGTAAGATTCCTTTCTCGTTTTCGGATCCAAACTTTACAGGAGAAGCAACACATCAGTGTTGGATTCAAGGAGCTGTCATCGTCGGAGGAATATGTCAAATAAATAAAAAAAGTATAAATATACAAAATAAATTTTAATATCATTATCGAAAAATAACCTATACATATTCATTACCTGCAAATCATTAAAAACGTTTCATTTCAAAAAACAGATTCAGCAAGACGGGAGTAGAGAATCGTTCATAAAAACAAAAAAAGACGATTAACTTAAAATCATGAATATGTGATGCGACTTTAATTAGTTTAAAATAATAATATTATTAGGACACAACCAAATCATAGTCGATGGTGCAAAGTTGTTTCGTATTTTCAGCATATACAACAAAACATTATCATAATACAATTTGTCTATTTATCAAAATTAGATACATTCAAATTATATACATACCAAAATAACAGTTAAACTTAAAAATGTGGTATATACTATTGTGATCGATATTTTTTAAAATATTTACACAGTACATGACATGACAAAAATATGCCATTTTTAAACAATTTCATGAGTTATTTTTCAGAGAAAATTTCCAAATTATTATGCATTTTTTCTGTTGAAGTACACAGTAGGTGATAGTGGTTTACAAAGTTTCGGACAAAGAAACATTTTTACCAAAAGCTGCTGGTCTATGAAGGTCAGACCACGCAGAGTTTGCGAATTGCACTGGAAACCTTTATAAAATACGCTAGCTGGTTTATGCAATAGAGGATTAAAATGACATAATCTTCTGCTTGAAATGTTTCAAAACAGTTTGGGTGAATGGCACCCAAATATTTTTCCTTTTTGGGGCATCCACAACAAGCTGATTCCCACAAAATTTATGAATTTTGTTCGTAAACCAATCACCCGCTGAACAATCAAAGTAAAGTAATCAAGTGAATTTTTAATTCAACAAAATTTTACCAGACCGTATAATAATAAAAAAATATCTAGATTTCTTATAAGCAAAATATTAAATCACATATATTATTTTTTGAACATCAAAATATTTCATCAAAAAAAAAAAAATCATTGAAAAGTTTCATAAGTAGAAAACGTGATTTTATTGCAGTTTCCACGAAAGAAATTTTCACAGTACATATTTTGGTTTCATCTTTACTGACAAAAGGCACTCAAGAATATCGTTTAACTAATACACTCGAAAAAAAAAACATCTTGTGATGAAGAATGTGGTTTGAGTAACACAATAAAAACCTTTTTAGTATAAAGTTTGGACAATAAGGTATCAGTCGGAAACGGTATAGGTCGGGGAGAAAAAAATTTGCGAGAGAAAGATTAACCTTTATCAGTCTTGTATTTTCCAATAACAAAAGTGTGGTTTTTACACGTAAAATATTTTAATCCTTCAAAGCAACAGCACTAAATGGAAATAACCGAGAAAGTCATCTGCAATGATGAGAAAGTGACATTATAAAAATGATAATTATCCCCTACTAAATGACTGGCTTATTATACAACACCACAATTTTCTGTAAGAATTCATTTAAAATAGTCATCAA
This sequence comes from Mystacides longicornis, assembly GCA_963576905.1. NCBI lineage: Eukaryota > Metazoa > Arthropoda > Insecta > Trichoptera > Leptoceridae > Mystacides > Mystacides longicornis. The sequence goes on from OY756428.1 coordinate 26,174,310, forward strand.
ATGATGAAATTAAAAAAAAGTACTAGCTTAGAGCACACTGTATATTATTATGGAAGTATTGTAAAAAATGTTTAGAGCTCAGCATGGAGACCCATCTGTCATTTTGATTGTCTATTTGAGATGTAAAAAAGACGAGTACCTAGTTGGGTTTTTGACAAGGTAATTTTTATATTTGATTTCAACCTTTTTCCACTACCCGTGTGTGATTTGGAAAAGTCACCTTTTTTTCAATAAATATTTCTGTTTATATCAGATAGATAGATATTGTTCACTAAAATACTTTTTGATAAAGCAATTTTGGCATCATAAATTAATTAGTTTTAAAATTATCTAAAAATAGGTAAATGCGAATTATATTGTGATGGTTAGACAATATAGGAAAAATTAAAAGATGAAAAAAATGTGCTCTAAGGTGCTATAAAAACAGTTTTTTTTTTTTTTTTTAATTTCAAAGGTTTCGTTATTGTATGTATTATAAAATTCTTACATTTAAAAATGATTTAGTGATAAATTTAGAGATTCAGATAAGTAAACATCTATATAAATAAAGTGAATCTTAAGAAAATATAATAAAAGAATTGTGATGTCAATTTTTAACTATTATAAATCACAAACGATCAATTTTATTGCGAAAAAAAAAACAGATTTTGCCGTTAAAAAATAATTAGAATAAAAAACATAAAACTTTGACAATAATTATTAGAGATGTTGCTGGGTACATAATTTGGTATGGAATGGAATGTGCAAAAAAAAATAAAACAAAAAGAAAAAAATGGTAAAGATAGCGAAAAGGTTCGAAGTGGTAAATAAAAATATTTGTGTAAACCAGTGGACAATACACTTACCTAGTAAGGCTTAATATATTGTAAATATGTTGCATTATTTATACAATATACAATCGGGCGGAAACATCCATCTTTAGACGTTTCCGTATTATAACATTGAACCGGCAATAGTGATGGCTCACGTCTACGCGGACACTTTTCAATTTATACACATATATAAATGAATCTAGTTATTATTACTTTGCTCGAGCGACAATTTAAATCCTTATAACATAATATCGACTTTAAAAAAACTACGATGGTACAGTAAAATTATTTATTTAACATATTACAAATAATTACTATTTATTATTATTATTTATTAATTAATCATCAACTCAGCATTCCTGCCATTTATACTTGTTTAACCGCACTACAGTTTATCCTCTTTTTATGCCATTTAAAATTATGCAGGTTTTTTTTCAAATATTCCATAGTTGAAAGAAATACATAAAATGGAACATAGTTAATTCCAAAACTAATTTTCATGAGTATATCGTGCATGTTTTTCAGTTAACTCTCCATTTCTACTATATCGAGCCCAAATATTGTAAAAAAAAAAACATCAAAATTTTTAAAATCAAGTGTTTTTATAGTAGGCCATAGTAGGAGTACCCATCAAATTAGTCTTGTTAAAACATTTTGTTTGTGGTTCTGTTTAAAATTAGTGTCACTTACAGTAAATCATCTATTTAATAGATTTCAAAATCTTGTTAAATTAAAAAAAAAAATATATCTTGTTAATACTGAAACGAAGTTAAAAATAACCACATCTAAATCAGATTTTCAAAGTGATGTAAGTATTGATTTAAATAATCCAAATAAAATAAATAGTGGTACATAGTGTTATTTTTAAAAATGTTTTTATGTCATCTGTGACTTTTTTTATCAAATTTTCTAAAGGTATGCTGATCTTTTTTTGTTCGTGGAACCAATCCTATGTTAAGTATTTTTCTATGATATGCAGGAGGCATCTAAAGCATAAAAGAGAGGATTCGCTGTATTAGTTTTTCAATTTTTGAAAAAGTACATTATAGTAATTTATGTATGCCACCAAGCATTTTCTAACATTATAATTAGGTAATTTGTGATAAGTAATAATAATATATGAAGGTATTTTTCACATATCTATGTATATTGGCTTTATACATAATATTTTTTATCAAAATAACCTATTGTTTTTTTGACTTACGAGCGTCAATCAAATCAACACCCTCACATGTGCTGACGTGACATACTCTGCCTCGTTTTCCTTTCTATTGATTCCGCCTCGGCCCACGACTGACGTACGTCCCTGAACAACTGAAATTCGAAAACATTTAACATCAACATTTGCAAAACTTTAAGAAAATAAACATAACAGCCAGTTTCTTTTAAAAAATAATGTTTTCTATAACAACAAAATGTCAATTTATGTTAAAGTCCCGTGGATGGACTTACGGCCGTTTTCATAAAATATAAAGGAGACTTAATCTCCCTTTAAAAAATAACAGGTTTCATAACAACAAAACGACTGAGACACTCGAAAAAATTCATAACGAATGTAAATGAAGACCAAATCCACAAAATCTGGAACTATGGCAAGGGGTATATCAGATCAACAATCGGAATACTCACCGGACACTATGGTGTCAATAGGATACTATTTAAAATGGGACTTGTGGAGGATCCCAAGTGCAGATTTTGTAGCGAGTGTGAAGAGTCTATGGAACATCTACTATGTAACTGCGACGCTCTCGCTAATAAGAGACACAGGATGCTGGGCAGTGGATACCCAAGACCAGAAGACTATGCCTCAACCCCAAGGGGAAGCACAATAAGCTACCTGAAGTCCATCACGGATTAAGGAGGGGGAAGGTATAAAAGATCCCAAGGGTCGAGATGCCATAATAGCATATAGCTATAACCCCTATACAAGATAAAAAAAAATAACAACAAAACGACATTTAAACCCGACTTTTAGCTAAAGTACCGTTGTTGATTATTATTTTTAGTTAAAGTCGTCTTTAGGTAGTTCTAATTTTTACCACCAGAGTTCATAGAAAATTTCGTGGCACTTTCTCTGTCAGAAAGATGAACATTTGTACAGGGTGACACTGTGGACAAAAATGACTAAAATAGAATAGAAAACATGGGAAAACTCGAAGAATACTATTGTTTACAGATTTTGTTGATCATGATAATGAATCAATGTGAGGTTGACAGTAAAACGATGAGCATTTGTATATAGTGACAGAGTGAAGATAAAATGACCAAAATAAGTTAACCACAAGGCAAAATGGAAAGAATATGATTATTTTTTAAATTCATTTCTTCTTCGTGTGCCTCTCTTAATGGAGGTTGGTGACCATCACTTTGTACTCCTAACGGTCTTCAGCCACCCTTATTAATGAGCTAGATATTAATCTATAAGCATTTAACTATTAACCGATAACAGTAACCGCACATTAATGCTCTATTGAGAAATGAAATGATAGATATGCTACGTATATGAGCTATGTTTTCCATAGATTTCCAAGATAATACTACCAACATTCAAATAATTTGTCGACATATTTTAGAAATTTACTAAAATTGATGGCACTATTTTTTATGAATGTGTCAACTGTTTACATTTCTAAAATATCTTCAACGAAAGAGTATTTTTGTTGCTTTTTTTTTTAAACCGGCCGTAGATCATAATAAAACGGTGTAGAACTAACCTGTGACAACCACTGTTCGTCGGCCAACAGTTCATTCAGTATGACCGTTGTGTCTTTGTGAGGATCTTGGAGTCTCTTCTCCGTGACGCGCTTGTTGCATTCCACAAACATTAAATACTTTTGATGGGAGATACGGCTGTACAGCTCCAAGTGGTGAGCACACGAACGACACACTGCTGCCTCCTACAAACCACACCAAATATACCAATAATGACACATACATTGCAAGGATACATCATGAAGAAACCACACTTGAATTTAACCATGTACCATGTTATCAGACCTTGGTAGCCTAATGGTATAGGCGCAAACTTCTAATCAAAAGGTTCCGGATGGGCCACTGTAGATTGAATCGGATCAGTTAACTTGTAAAAATTCTGCTGGCTATAGTGACATCTTTATGTCATCTAGACAGCCAAACCACCGATTTCGGATTAGAGTGAATCATATACTGTTAACGCCGTCCCTCTTTCAATCAATAATAGTGACTGAATAGCCAGTGGAACTTATTTCCTAAGGCAAACATTCTTGTCTAATCAGAGTAAGGCCAACTCTAAAGAAATATCTGATTCTTTTTTCAAATTTAAATGAAATTTCTGAACTTCTGATAATGAGACTTGCAGCTTATGCCAGCCATACACAATAAAACCTAGCGTCAAACCTGCAGCGAGTTTGGTGTATGGCTACTTGTTCCAACTGCAAACTGGACGTCATTGAAAGCTTCACAGTGTATGGCCGGCATAAAACAACTGGGTTACAAAGGTCTGAAGTAAAAGATAAGTTGATCGTGATAAAACATAAAAACCAGAATAAATAAATATAGTGTAATAAATAAATATGTCCCTGTAATAAAACTAGGGCACACAGCTTGGTGAATTGAAGAACAAACCTTTTCATAAAGAATTCTAGGGTCAGGCTGTGTCGGCTCTAAAGTTGCGGAGTTATACGGCTGTCCATACAGTTGTACCCTGTGCTGGGCTCTTTGCTGCCTACAGACGGAGCACGTTCCACCAGCAAAATCTCCTAAGCCTAAGCACGGCCAAACGGCGAGGGCGGCCTCCAATCCTCTCGAAAAGCCACCACAGACACTGAGTAATCTGCGACGTTCCTCGGTTATGTCGTCCACAGTTTTCACATTTGATAAGAAATATTCGTCTGAAACGTTTAATAAACCTAATTACGATCTTCCATGTTTTTGGGCACAGAAGGTGGTATCCATATAAAATCAAATTGTAGTGGTTAGTAGACTAGCGGTTACGACGCCAGCTTTCGCACTGTTTCGTGCGGAGGTCGTGAGTACGATCCCATGTGCCGACCATCTTCCTCTTTCACGAAATAAACTTTTAAGCAGATTACTGTCAGAGTGTATTTCACTCAATAGTAAACACAGATTTGTTTACAAAAAAAATCAGTGTTCACTCAAAGTGAACACAAATACACTCTTTTGAGTCTTTCACAATAAGCTACTTAAATCTTGTTGTGAAAGTGGAGGATGGTCGGCACCTGGGATGGAACCCACAACCTCCGCACGTAACAGTAGGAAAGCCGGCGTCGTAGCTGCTAGTCTACCAACCACTTCTATATGTTATAACTCGTTTAGTTGTTATGACTTATTACTTTAGGAGGATTCGAACCTCGGCCTCAACAATGCTTTCCAATTCTTTCCTAAAGCTCTGCAGTACAGCTGTGAATTGTGTCAGTTTGAACTTTATCTTTGAATGGAAATATTCGAGATTAGACGGGCATTGATGATTGAGAGAACTTTACGACCTTGCAAGATAGAAGGGCATCTGCTCAAGTGATCACCGAAGCTGGGGGGAACTACTATGGCACGGAAAGCAGAAGAAAGTTGACTACGTAAAGCAGATGGCGCAGTTTCCTAGAAAGTGGTAGTAAGACTTTCCTAGGAAATCACAGAGCTTCAGAGGGCAGCCCCAAGTGACCAGAGAGAATTTAGAAAGTTAAATCCCTCAAATGGACATAGATCGATATTGAAAAAGTATTCGTATAAACAATGTGATGTTTGTAACTTAAGGTGCATTTATACCAAACGATCAAAGTCGTAGAGCTTGAAAATAGAGGATACTTTCCTAATGGTTGATACTGGACACCATGGAAACACCAACTTATTAGTAGGCAATGACAGTTCTATCTGGTTATTATTTCCTTGGTGACCATATCGACGTTAGGAAAGTAATATACTCATCGACAGTATGGGGTCAAAGTTGATGACATGCGCTAAATATATATATTTTGGAACAGGAAAGATAGTTGGCAACAGGAATGATGAGATAATGTTGGCAACAGGAGTGATGAGATAATGTTGGCAACAGGAGTGATGAGATAATGTTGGCAACAGGAGTGATAAGATAATGTTGGACTCACCTCTTTCTTGGAAAATTTCCATCAAAAAATTGGGATCTAAGGCGTGAGAAATTAAAGTTTGTATATACACTTCGAAATTATCTTGATGAATGATAGTGTCCTGCATTCTTTTATTAATAAAGTCACTATCCTCGTTGGAGGACAATAATTCACTGCGCACTAATTCCACAATAGTCTCTAAATGGTTCTGGGCACGTACTCTAACAGGCACTTGCACATACAACTTCTTGTTCTCCGGATTCCAGGCCGCGTACTGTAATCAGAACACACAAACAAATATTTTAGTCTCATCTTAAATAAACATTATTCACTCTACTGAAATCCACACGACAAAGAATTTTTTTTTTTATTTCTAATAAAAATGAATCTGTGCTCACTCGAAGTGAACACAAATACACTTTTGACATCTTTCACAGTAAGCAAATGCTTGTGTCGTGAAAGCGGAAAATGGTCGACACGGCCGGGATACACACATTTTGTATGAACAATTTCCTATCTCAAATTTTAATGGGGATTTTATAATTTCGGTATTTTTCTTTGTTGGTTTATTTTATCATACACTGTTTATTTCAATATAAACAATGTTAATATAAAACAAAGTTGGGGTGCGATTCCACAAGGTTATTACTAAAAACATAAGTAAATTGGTATTTGTTATTACAAAATTTGATAGCTCGTTCAACAAGCATGTGCAATATGAGTATTACAGAGTCTGTTTTATCGAGACAATAGAGAAAAGTCGACATTTGTATACTTACTGAGAAAAGTAAATAGATTAGATTTGAAAGAAAAACTAAAAAAAAAAGAAGCTAGCGATGATCTCCAAACTCCGGGAAGACAATCCTAAGCTACACAAAGGATCAGATAGACTAATACTCACAGTGGATATATTCCTGTAAAGGACTTTTCCATTTTGATCAAACGGCTCAAACTTCTGCAGCAGTGCCTTGCCATCCACTCTCCATATAGCCGGCCAGGCCTCGTTCAGTTCAGATTTTATAGCCACAAACTCACCAGACTGGAAATAAAAAAAAAAACTTTGTTCATTTCAAAATCCCCTGATGTTATTTTTCTAGTTTGTGTCTTGATGATCCCGTTTCATCCAAAAAAAAATTAGACTAGAGATGTCATGAATAGAAATTTAGCTGAAAAGCAAATATTTGAGCAGTGTCACATATGATGAGTATTTGGCGTCATTTATACTTTTCCCTTTAAGTAGTGGTCAACAAACGCAAATCCAAGGTTAGTAGAATCTTCTAAGATTTATTTATTGTTGGTTATAGAGTGGCTATTTTGGATAGCAAGTATAATTAGTATTTTATGAGTAAAAGTACAATCATTTGTCATAAACAAATGTTGAAACGCGCTTTTTCTTAGTTTAAATACTTAGTTGCGAAATAATAAATTGGCTTAAGTAATCTGTAATCCATTTTTATACTTTAAAGATGGATGCTTGTACAAAGCAATCGGATTAGGGTATATTTTGAAATAAAAACACAAACTGCGCTATAAAGGTGAAATGAAACAGGGAATTAACCAAGATAGAAATAAAATTAAAAGGCGATGAACTGATCACAATTTCATTCAGGATACGGTCACACTATGCTGGCCGTCAAATTGTAATTGCTCGGTTGTCCGTATAGTGCGTTCACAACCTTACCCATATAATGCAATAGCTGAGAATCTGAACAAACCCCAAGTGTTCTCGGAACCTGAAGGATGTTGATGTTAGGGAATAAGGGAATAAGATGAGAGTGTGGATGAACAACCTGATAAGGCATCTCTTCAGCTCTGGCCACCGCACCAGTCTGTTGTATGATGGCTGTCTGCTGGATGGCTCTTTGTTGGTTCAGCTTCTTGTTGGCGTGACTCTCCTCCTCCGATGAATAATCTGCGTAATCTATTCCAGCACCGTGTGCCGCAACTAAAGCATATAACGCATGGCAAACATTTCTTATTAAAAAATAAACCCATCAAGTTACGGGGTTTGTGTGTCTACAAAAATCTTCAATGGTGATTAGTATGCTTTTACTTACTTTAATCTTCCATTAAAAGTAAGTACTAAATATATCAATCATGTGCCTACTAATAATATACCCCATGGATCATCTTACATTGAATCATCTCAGCCCCATAGACAGTATTTTACACGAGGTTATTTCTAAAGGATGTTTCAATGTAGACGATCCGAGATGACTAAAATTTACAACAGTAAAACAATGATTGGTTTAAGTATAATATAGAAATATTACTGATTACATACACAAAGTATTATACAGACAGGTTCTCCTCGTTAAAGGTAACAAGTTAGGAGGGGAGGGACGATATAAATAATAATATCAACAATATACAAATGAAAGAAGAAGAGTGCTGGATAGAAAAAAAAGTAAGAAAACAATAATAAATAGGACGATGTTAGCAGCAGAAATAGATGAAGAAGAAGAAAGTGTGTGTGTGTGTGTGTGTATGTGATATGGATAGGTAGATGACTAAACACTAAATATTTTTCCAAGCACACAATAATAATGATGGTCTTACGAGAGGTGTGTCCGAGGCGAGGATGTGAGTAGTGAGTGAGTTGACACGGCCCGCACACATACCACTAGCTATTAACACCAGACAACACACGACATACAGTAAGAAAGTGTTCAGATATAGTGATTGGTGGCCTACCAGAGAGTATGTTGGAGGTTCTGTGAGAATTGGATGAACCCATGACAGGTCGTGACCGTCTCAACTTCTTGCTCCGCCCGCTAGATGGCTCCTGTCCGTCCTCCTAAATTTACACTAACATTTGATACAGCCCAGTACACAATACACCGCATGCACTTTTACATTACTTACAATCATGTCAAATCATTTCAAATTTACTGCTGATTAAGATACTCTTTGACTATACAGTAGACCCACGGCAGTCTGACAAACCTTTTGCAAGGCAGTGTTGGCTTATAGAGTAATGCCTTAGTCCAAACTTTTCCATGACGATGTGATGATTGATGGAGGCGACACATTTCAAGATTGCTAAAGAGTAAAAACCACATCTTTCATAGGCTGGTCTTTTGATACGGCTTTTAGAAGCAGATTTTTCTTGTAATATGAAAATTTGCCCAAACAAAATTTCATTTATTATCGAGAGTGATAGGCATGTCGGATTACTGGGGTCCACTGTATTGTATTCTCACCTCTTATACAAGATATTACATCAGGCAAATAAAAATTCATAAATGTAGTATTTTGACATGATTCAAAGGAAATAAAAAAAAAACATGACCAAAACAAATAAAATTAAAATAATGTAAAAATGCATTAATATTGTAATTAAAACAAGCATAAAATATGAACAATAAATAAAATAAGCAAAATTGAAATATGCTCAGCTTTGTGAGTTAATCATTGGCAGATACAGAACTAGATTTATTTGTATTAATGAAGAGATAGAAGCACACTTTTGAGAAAGCTTTTAAAATTTACAAAAAAGAAACATTTTTTGACTAACATTTGAATTTTTTTATCAAATAGTGTAGTGCAAGCAATTAAGGCGCAGGTAAATGTTATTAAGAAGTTAATTTGATACTTTTTTAGTAAAATATGGCTCATTGTAAACTGAAACGCTCAAAAGAATCCATGCAACAACCTCTAAAACAAAAATTACAAAAAAAAAATCCAAGCAGATTCTAAAATTTGAGAGAAAAAAATTATATTTTTTAAGAAGCAACTGTTCCACATCAAATGAGTATAAAACAATTCAATAATTTTTTTTTATGGCTACTGTCCACTACTATTAGCATAGAATGGGACAAATTCTTCACTCGAAGAGAGAGAAAATTATGTTCTTTATCAATAATAAAGGATTCTGCTTAACAATGAGTATAACTTGTAAAATTTAAGTATAATTCCTTGTAGGCTTGTAAAAAGTGCACAGGCAAAACTATTGGTTTTCAACTTGTCCAGAGAAGTATGATCCCAAGAGGGATTCTTCAAGGCAGTGGAAGATTCCTCGAAAGGAACTTTAGCACTCGGGTTACGTAAGGAGAGTAGTAGTGTCTTGTGCATAATAGATAGTAGTTACCTTTGCTAAAGGATTCCAAGCCGGGTCTGTGTCCGAGTCACAGAAGTCCTCTTGCTCATCCTCAAGCGTCTGTTGCAACAGCTGGCCAATATTAATTCTCTCCTTGACCCTCCTGTACGAAGTGTCCCTCCTCTCGGGCATCAGCAGAGGATCCATAACTTTACAATGGACACCACATAATACTATCTACTACTCATTCTTTTACTACAGTTCTACTCCAAATTAATTCAACCAACAAATAACTACCATTATGTGTCTTTGGAAAAATATTTTGGCGGCAAGTGTAGTTTGGTTACGGTCACCACCTGTTTCATTTCTCAAACATTCTCTCTTACTGGTTTAGCTTTGTGAGGTCGTCGAGAAGAAAAGATAAGTTTGATATTATGAAATAGAAACAGTAAAAAATAAAAATAGTAGTAGTGAGTACAATAAGGGATGGAGGGAGGGATGTGGGAGGTGAGGAATCAAGAGTGTACACTGCACTAGTATGCACCAGACCACCGTTGTACGCCACAATGTATTCTCTTGCGAGACAGGTCAGACAACACCAATTCATATTTAATACAATGCATCTAATAATTCAATACACAATACAACAAGACCGACAAGATGAGGGGACGGGGACGCTGGCAAGGTACAATGTACACGCTAATTCCTAACCTAGGCGAGTGAGTGGAGTGCTACCAGGAAAGTAATTTCAGTAAATCATATCACACATTATGTTTTGTATATACTTTTAGTTTATTTTCTGATTTTCTATGATACAAAATTATGTACATGAACATTAAGGGTCCTGCCAAAAAAACAAAATAACAATTTGATAATAAAATTACTTAAATAATTCATCAAATGAAATATCTCCATCGGATAAAAATCTCTTTTCTATATATCTACATTTTTGTCTGTCAGACAACATCCTCTTATTTATACGTACTTATGTAATTTCAGTAAGTCAATGGAAATAAAATATATATTTGAAAACTACACAATGTATTGATGTACAACCATAATATCATTGGATTCATTAAAGCCTATCGTACAGAGCTAGCCGTAGCTGTGACACTATCTAGTTCTTTCACAAGCACGACTCCATGTCTCGAGACCATGGCCATTACTCTCCTATACTAATTGCCCTCTTCCGTCTTTCAGTACGCATCGACAAGGTTCTATGTTCAATGACAAGCTTTGGCACTTAGTATAGGGGCAGTAATCACCACGGCGTGTTCTAGTACCTCTCACTGAATACTGGAATTAATTTACTTGGTAGCACCCCTTAGAGCTGGCATGACAAGAGTCTAACACGGACTGGACTGAGTATTTTATATATAAAATATAAATCAAACTTGTAAATTACACAACTATTGCTATTGATGTATATAAATTAAAACAATGAAATAATAACAATACAAATGGCACCTACTTCCACCAGCACCTCAACCGAAGTCTTGCTACGTCTAGCTGTAAGCCTAAACAGTGGCCAGTCTCACAGACGTACAATAATAATACATCACACTTGGCAACCCTTATGTACTGATTTGTTGAGAGTTAACAAACAAGAGAAGGGTGATGCAATGCCAGAGTTACAGACAAAATGTAACAAGTCTCCTGACACTGTGACGTGCTGGCAGGGGTGGCGGTGTAGGCAGAGATCACACTCTGGACAAATGGGCAAACTCCTGTCATACTAACTCTATACAGGATCCTGTCACACTTCACCATCGCTGCCTGTTCCTAAAGTGTAAGTCTAAAAAGTTAAACGCACCTTCATCTGGTTGCTGATAATAATATTGTTGAGGTTGGGACTGTATAGAAGCGGGCAGCGTTGGGACGGCCCCTAGCCCGGGGGCTCTCTTCTTGTTCTGAACACTCCCTCCCACCGGAGCCTTGCTACTGCTGGTACTACTGGCGCCCCCACCCGTACTCACATTGTTATTCGTAACACCACCCCCTCGACCCCCCTTCTTGCCCTTCTCATTCAAAGGCGTAGAAGGGACATTCAAGACAGGCTTGTTGAGCCTCCTAGCTTCTTCCTCGGCCACATCATACCCCTCGTCACTACCGTCGTATTTTCGTTTTCTATCTTTACCAGTGAAATATCTGGGATCATCGTGTGGCTCCATTGATTTGTTAATGGAAGCCGAATTGGAGATAATGTTAGAATGCTGCTGTATGCCAGGGACCCCGTGCTGTAGGCCTCCACTCTGTTGGGGCACAGCACTGCCTATGGATGTCAACACTCCACCTGTACCGGGAGTCGTGTTGGCAGCCCCCATACCCAAGCCGGTGCTCATCACACCAGCTGACCCCATGGTGCCATTGGCACTTTGTTGTAAATTCTGATGCTGATTAGCATTATTCTTATTGCTATCTGCGGCATTAGCTGCAAATGTCTTGTTGGCCTGAGCCATGTTGACGGTGTTGGTAGTGGAGGTAGTAGATCTAGACCAGGAAGCTTTGCGACCCCCTCTGGTGGCGGGTGGTGGCGAGGTGTCCCTCTCCCCTTGCAAGAACTTAAGGTAAGAGGCCATAAAACCAGAGCCAGCCCCGGTGGTGGGAATGTTAAGTTTCTTCTCGGGCGGCTTTGTCTCATGTTGAGCTGTGGCAGCTGCAGGCGTGTGACTGGCTGCATTTGCTCTTTGTTCTGCAAGGAAACCAAGTTCTTCTTCTATATTGGGGACGACTACCTTGGGTTCACTCTCCCGCATCTCTTGGCTGGAGTAGGAGGATGAAGGAGTGGCCGGACTAGAGTCTCCATAAGCACTCAGGGGAGTGAGCTCTACTGAGGATGATGGAAACTCCGTGGGATGAGGAGGTAAGTGAAAGGGAGGGAAGTAAGACAAGTGTCCGTGTGTGTGAGGGTGTGGAACCATCAGGCCCTGGTGTTGGTTTGTGAAGTTACTAGTGTGCAGGGAGGCTTGAGACCCAAATGCCGGGCCTCCACTGAACATCTTGGGAGGGGGAGGAGGCAAGTTCCACCTCTCGAAATCAAAATAGCTGCCGTTCTGTTGCTGCTGAGTGGAGGTTGAGCTGTGTGCTGGCGGGGGTATCCTGCCACTGAAGTACTCAGCCATGGCAGCACCAGCCAACTCATTTAAATTACTAGAGTGTGATGTGGGTTTTTCGCTACTTTTTCTACGAGTTGAATTTTTATTAGAATTAGTTGATGGTACGGAGGCAGGTTCGGGATTCTCTTTGCCGCTCTTTTGGTCGGGTTGCACTTGGCACGTCTGTTGTTGTTGTACAGAGTGCAAGTTCTTAACAGTGGTCATGGGATCACCCCTACAACTGGATAAGTCTTGCAAGGGCACTTGATTGGAATCGTAATAGTTTTGTTTACTATTGTCGCTGCTAGCGGAAGATGTTCTTTGAGGGATCATCTTATCGTTCCTATTAGTGGATTCCGTTACATTACTATTTGTGCTATTACTATTATTACTACTAGAACTATAAGAATTGCTAGGATTTGAACTTGAGTACTTTCTATTTTGTTGCCTCTCACTGTCCCAGCAGTTGGCTTGTGATTGTGCTACCGCACCCGTTTGTGAATGACTACGTTCATATCTACTGTCATTGTAGGATTTATTACTTTGATCTATTCCAAGAGCACGCGTGATCACAGAAGGATAAGCCACTTGCCCTTGCCCCTGTCCTGCCTGAGGAGAGGGCCTGGGCACAGAGACATCTAAAGGGGAGCGTGGCGCAATTTGATTGCTAGACTTATACGAGACGTGATTCTGCGGGGGGTCCGAGTGTTGTTGGGGAGATGCTATTGAATTCATAGGACTATTGTACATGGGATAGGCCGGACTGGGCACGTGGCCTAGTGGAGATGCTTGAGAGTGTGCTTGCAGAGGACTGGGTCTTCTAGGCACTACAACTCCGCAGTCTGGTCCATTCTGAGTAGAATTTGTTGAATAACTATCACTAGAATTGGTTTTGCTCCTAGAGTTATACTCGCTGTCTGCTGGGTTGTACTGCCTATATGTATTGGTGGGATTGATTGGATACTGGGAGCTAGCTGGAGTGGTGCGAGAGGTTTTAGAAGAACTATTGCTACCCGAGTAGCTGCCCCGACCAGGGGCATCCATGATGGAGTAACTGATGGGAGATGACTGAGATTGAATATTATCACGAGAGGATTCATTACTCCTCCTTTCTACATTAGAAGTAGCTAGGTCTGGGTATATTTTTGTTTGAGCTTTAGTTTGAATCTGGGGGGATGATGTGGGTTTAAGTGGAGGCACAAAATTAGAATTGGTCCGGGGCTTTTCGTTAGATCTAGAGACGTAGGAAGTGGGGGAGGGCCTAGAAGCGGGAATCTGTAGCCGGTAATCCTTACTACTGTTGGAGACACTTGCGGGAGACAGGGAGGAGGAGGGAGTGGACACTATACAGGACTGCTGAATGAGATGCGAAGATGAACTACTTCCGGTACTTGAGAATGACTTACTACTAGAATAATCCTGTTGGGACGCTATGGCTCCTTGAGATGTTTTTGCGTTAGTTGTTGTTGTATAGCTGGAAATGTTCTCCGACGAGCTTCCAAATGTTGTAGGCGCCTGGAAGAAGGAAGTAGCTGCGCTGGATGCCACAGGTTTCACAGGAGGTGTCACTTGCGGAGATGCTGCACGTGATGTCTTATTTGCGTTAGCCACGAGCTGGGAGCTGAGGTGGTTGTTCAACGATTGTGCAGCGGCAAAATGAGTGTTGAAATTTTCATATGTTGTACTGCTTGAAGATTTCGTTGTTGCCGGACTTGAAGACGATGGCACTACACTTTCATGTGGCAAAATTCCAAATGGACTTGGTAGTTGGTTATTACTTTGCCAAGCTAAACTCGGAGCACTCGCAGATGTGGAAGACTGGTCAAAAAATGTAGAACCTTGAGAAGCAGCCAGAGATTGATGATGTTGAGAATAATTCTCCCTCAGCGCGGAGAGTTCCGACTCTACTGTTTGTTTGGATGCAGCAGCCGCTTGGGCTTGTGCCAGGGCTTGCCTGTGTTGAGCATTGATTGTAGAACTGTAGTGGGCCGGTTTTGGACTTGCATGATGAAACAAAGGTGTGAAAACTGCATCGTAACCAACAGGAGGAGGTTGTAGAAACCCTGATGGATTGAATGGTGATGCAGAATTGGAGCCTAAAGATGCATTAGAGTGAGCAGCCTGCAGCAGCAGTTGGCTGGTTGTGGATGGCGCTCCTCCAGGGGCTGAATGACCAGCCAAGCCAGCCACACCACCTCCTCCGCTGGCTAGATGGTGATGAAAATCTCCTCCAGGAGCCCCGGCTTGCACTCCGGCCAGACGATTGTACGAGGCATACGCTGACCAAGGGCCTACGGGATCCATTACCACCAATTTCACTTAACAATTGTTTTTTTTATGTAAAATAGTCGCTATATATTAAATAAACCCATAATATATTCATGTATGTGTTGATTTAAAAGTTGTAAACATCACTTATTAAGCCATAACATTTCACTATGGCACACTCAGTTTCACTTCTTTCTCAAATTGGTCAAATCACAGAAAATCCCTTTCGAGTCCTTGTCCTGTAAACATGATATCTGCAACAAACAAAACAATCCCGTCAGTACGGTGTTATAAAATCACGCGATATCTGGTTATTTATCCACCAGGAACTATGGATATGGCACACGAGTACAAAACATACCAACTACTAGTCCCTAATATTTTAGACGATCATTGTAATGACAGTTACTGCCATAAAATCGATCTCATACAAATTATTCGTGAAACAAACTACGGGCCAAAGTGAGAAGGATGCCCAAATGTCATAATACGATCTTTAAGACATAATCCGGGTTTTTGAGAGGATTTGGAAATGTTATTCAACAAAATGCTAATCCCCCGCCTCGCTTGCCGCGGCGCGTCCACCTTGGCACTTGACCCGCCACACACAGTAAACACGATAATATTGCTAAAAGAATCAAATTTCAAAATTTAACAGTAATAATACCTCCATAAGAAAATCGGGCTCTCAGAATGCGCTATGATAACTCTCTGTAACTCCAAGAAGACAATAGCGCAACGCTAGATAACATCGTAAATATGGCCTCGGCTCAATAACTGGCGCTGCGCTGCCCTTCCGTCGAAAGTGCTTTACGAAAACAACTTTTATAATATAATCAATAGGCACTTTACACTCAACAGTAACGTAACTATTTTCTGAGCCTTATTACTAATCTTATAAACTGTGTTAATACAACTAAATCACTCAATAAATGAAATTTACAGCGATAATTATTTCGAGTCTCGCCTTTCACATTACCGTACGCCAGACGCCATTTTACATTTACTTGTGAAGGCATAACCGCACAACAATAGAAATAGCGCCATCTATCGATTCTACCGAGACTACATAACTACGAAGCATTTTTATACGAACTCATTCTATTGTCAAATATTTAGGAGCATTTTCATTATGATTTCTCGTATTTTCGTCTTATCATTTACCTTTGTCTCATTCCAATCGATCTGAAATATAATTTGCAATATGGATAATTAGGATAAACAGCGTGGTATCATTAAAATAAAACAAAAATCCTGCATTATTCCCCCCCTCCATAACAACCACGAAAACCCGACCATGAGTCGTACATTTTCGATCAACTTCGGTAACTTTCGCTGTACGTCGGATGTTATTCAGAATGGCTTCGTGTTTCTATTCATTGCTATTAAAATGTTCATGGGTCGATAATAAAATTAAACTCAACATTATTAATATTCAAGCTATTATATACCGTCTATTTTTCTAAATTTTCTTCAAGATTTAATTTTTTTTATAGAAGGCATCTAAAAACAGATCTCTCCCGATCAACTGAATGAACTTGTGAAGTCCTTGAAATTGTAGATAAACGAGTTATGCAGAGGGACTATTTTTTTCTTATGAGATTCCTTTGGTTAAGTCTTGGGTTATTCATCAAATCTTTGTACATACATACAAAATCGTATGGGAACTTCACCCACTACGTTGTCTGTCGAGTTTCTATCGTTATATTATGTACCCACCTACCTATTATAAATTTAGAAATATGCGTGTATACAAAGAGTCTTTATTTATATAGTACACGTCATCTTTCACCATGTATTGATTATGTATGTGATGCTAGATTTTGTTTGGGTTGAGGGCTACGTATAATGGAGATATTATTCATAATGGCATGAGTACATAGCTTACTTACTCGTTTATCATTACTGACAAGTAAATCAATAACGCAAATAATAGCAAATTTGATTTTAAAACGACGCAAGCTTGTTTTTTACAGACAACAGTTAGATACTTTGACTTGCACAAATTCTCGGTCGTTTAAAAGAGAAAACCACGCAATTTTTTCGTATTTTTATTTCAATGAAAAAAATTAAAATATCGTAATGACAAAGTTTGGAAACCGTTGAAATAGAACTTTAGGTATTCAGAGAAAAGTTGAAATAAAAAGTATGTACATACTAAAACACTGGTGTATCGAAATAAAAATGGGCACACGGGCTAAATTAAACATCGCCTGTGGTCAATGTTCAACGATTTGCAAAATATATTGTTGTCATTTAGTTTTTACGTTTTTTTATCTATTTTTTATTCTTATATAAGTAAATGATTTTAAATAAAATAATACAGTAGATAGTCATGACATTATTTTACACAAAATATCTTAACACATTGTTTTATTGTAACCACGCTCAAATCTACGGCGCCTCCCAAAATAATGAGTATAACCAATAATAACCATGCATTGATGTATTTTTGATCTGCCTGCCTCACGAGTCACGGCCAAGGGCGGATCCAGGTGGGGTTACGGGGTCATGACCCCCCTCCACTGCGTCCAGGTCTAGGTTACCACTAAATAAATTGTTAAACATGTTTTTATATATGTACTTTTGAATATTTTTGAGTACAGTAAGTACTTACATTTTTAATAAAATACCTACCTACTTTTTATTTGTATCTATCATTATCAAAATTAAATTATAACTTCTTGTGGCTTGACCACGACAATGTGACCCCCCCCCCCCCCCCCCCCGTCTGGCGCCAAAGCTGGATCCGCCCTTGCTCACGGCATTGTGAATATTGGCAAAGGGAATTCGTTTTTATTACTATTGCCAGTTTTTCGGGCATCCACTACCCTTCCATCTATCCAATATTAATATAGAATGGAACGTAGGAATCGGTACAGAAGACTATAAAAAGTATCGGTAGGTTAGGTATGTACCTACCTACACATTTAAAATTATGATTTCTAATAACTGAAAATATGCCATGTTGGCCAGGTTATTCCGACCAGAACACAACAAAAAATTAGTTCCGCCTAATGTTTATTCAATAATA
This sequence comes from Mystacides longicornis, assembly GCA_963576905.1. Taxonomy (NCBI): domain Eukaryota; kingdom Metazoa; phylum Arthropoda; class Insecta; order Trichoptera; family Leptoceridae; genus Mystacides; species Mystacides longicornis. The sequence continues at coordinate 26,192,636 of OY756428.1, forward strand.
AAATCAAATAATAAGTATGTAAAAAAATGAAAACAACTCAGCACTTCAGTTACGGCCCCTTTATGTATTCCGCTATGCCACTGTTTTTCTGATAAATCAAGCGACTCTGCGTCAGGGGAAACAAACTGCGAACTTCATAAAACGGACGAAACTCAATTCGCAATACAAACACAAATTGTATCCTCTACAAACGATATAAATTTGATTCAAAAACGATATTTTTGTAAAAAAAAATATTTAATACAGAAAATGTAATACATTGAAAAACGACTGTGTTGTGTTTAATAATGTTGTAGGCAAGCGCGGATCCAGGGGGGTGGAAATGACCTTTTTTATTATGTCGTGACCCCCCCCTGGCGCCAATGTTGGATCCGCCCTTGGTTGTAGATACATTGATGGAATTGAAAAAACCTACTTACTTAATATAAATCTATACATTCTTTTCTGAACAAATACATAATTACCATAATAAAGTTCTACCTTATGGCATGTTATGTTGTAGCTGCAATGTTTCATTTTTTATAGGGCTCTAAATATCACAACTTATAATAATACTAGGGACAGGTTACGACGTTTAACGAAAGTTTAGCAACAATAAGAGCTCTCAATTGCGCTAGACCTTGGGCAATGTTTATGACATCCCACACCGTGTCCAATCTCTCAGCTCTGCTTTGAAGGAGCGAAACAAAGAAACGAATTACTAACGTGGCAAACAAGATAAATTATTAGTCATCCGTATTAGGTACCTAAATAACTACCTTAGTCATTCTTCAATTTAAATATTCTTTAGGAATTTTTTTAGTTATTTTGAGCAGAAAACAGGATTACTACATAGCTACCACTCAACAGCAAGCGCGTTCGAGTAAAGGACAATAATAATATATAACGACAACAACACTCCCTTTTACACCCCACTCATCAGGGGCATAGGGAGGCAACAATAAGAGCTCTCCATTGCGATCGATCTTGCGCAATGTTTATGACCTCCTCCCACACCATGTCCATGTCCCTCAGCTCTGCTTCGAAGGAGCGGAACACAGTGTGAGAGGGTCTTCCTCGTATTCCTCGTCTTCGATAATAATACATAGATGTCGTAAAATCATGTCTATTTTATTTAAAGATATGTGTAATAGGTTAGTCCAATATTTTATTTAAAGATATTATGTGTAATAGGAGGTATAGGTAATATGTATCAGAAAATTAAAAGTTTACACTTTTATACGGTGAAGTCATAAACACGCACCCATTTTTTATTATTTTCTTTTGTCGGCCCATCAATTAGTACAGATTGGGAGCCCCTGCATTCTAAGTGAATGAGTTCGTAGAGAATTTCGTAATACAGTATAATGTAGTAAAACAGTACTAGGCTGTGAAGTGTTAAAAAAGAATCAAATTTCTTTAATTTTATCAATGAATTTTATTGGGGGTATTTTACGAACGGGAATGGTGCGACCAATTCATAATTCGCGAAGTAGACGCGGTCCTCTTATCAAAATTTTCATTAAAAATTTTGTTCTGTGGATTCTTTCATCTTCGTAATTCGTTCTGATTCGTTCGTCATCGTTCTTTCTATCTGTGTCCCGTAAAAGCACATAATATTATATATACGTCTTACATGTCTTGCATTTTGATTATTTCTCTTCATGGTACATAATAATAAGTGTGATATGCCGTGTTGTTTTATTCATAAACATTTGGCAAAATAATAATAATAATAATATAACACTTCTCTATACAAAGGTGTCAGTATAGCCGGCGGAACTTATTGCCTGAGGCAATTTTTTCCAGTCAACCGGTCCCGTCCAACCTGAGACAGGCCAACCCCGGGTAGAAATTTCAAGTGAAAAAACACTTAGAAAAACTCTGACCCGACCGGGAATCGAACCCGGGACCCCGGATCTGAAGTCCACGCTAGTACAACTAGGCTACCGAGGTCGGTAAAAAAGTATCTATAGGTATAGAATCCAGAGAGTATGCTTCCATAAAAATGGGTGTTTTCTACATGAACCATTATTAGGGGGAAAATATTTTTGAGTATCTACCTACTTACTTTTTTGTAAAAGCAAAGATTCATGATATTAATTAAAAATGTTACTTGCATTGTTTTTCCCTTTGTTAAGACATAAAAATCAATGTAAAATCGAACATTTCATTCAAATATTATTATGTGGCATCTCCTTTTGTTTATTTTTGATAAACTAGAGACAGAGCGAGACGGACGCACAAAGGTACATCTGGACGCCATTATTATATCGATAATATATTTACGGCCCCCGAAGACCTATAGGTTTATCAACCCTCTGTTATAAATAGTTTAAATTTCACCCTTGTAAAAAACACAAGTTGAACAGCTTTGAACATTATATTTTTTTCACAAACCCTGTGTTATATTATTTTATTATTCGATTTACTTGTGTACCTATTTCCCGACCCAATTCTTTTTTTAGTGGTAAAGGTCATGACGCACAAACGTGGATTAGCCGTAAATTATTTTTTGCATAATATTTGTTTGTTCCTTTATATACGTTCCGGCGCAGACTCAACGCTTCTACCACAATGAGGAGAAGATGGATATTATGTATAAAGGATGCCAAAATGACAGATAGCCAATTAGAGCGTTAGTCTGTCTCTCATCAGGGTTCCAAAAACAGATCTGATATCTGATATTGTCTTCAGTTCCTTCTAAACAAAGTTGAGGTATTTCGACAAGGTGTTGGAGTTTCTTAACCATTGCGGAATAGGGGAGGGATCTATTAGCCTCCCAATGCCCCTTATGTGATAAATTTGTCTTGGTCCTTAGAATTTAGTTCCCCTCTCCTGGAAATCCCTCATCCACGCGCGCCATTTTTATTATCCCATTGATATTTAATTTTCTTATAAACTTCCCAGGTCCGCCCCTGGAATTGACTACTTGAAGGCATTAAAGTGTTTCCAAACTGACGGTCGCGTACGAATATATATCACACAAAATATTCCAATTTTTATCATGCAGTATATAATACAGTATAGCGGTATGTATGTATCGGGTAACCACCGATAAGTTGTTGAAAAACTTACATTGGATTCTTCATTATTTTCTTAGGCCTCCCTAAACTATCCATCCATATTGGAATAGCAAAGGTCTAGTTTGATTCAATTATGCATCATCTCATAATAGAGTACATAATATAATAATACCTACTGCTTAAAAACAATGTCCTTATAAGATTCTACTAGAGAAAACGGACCACTATTTTCTACCCAACCCACTTCCTTCAATTCTTCCAATGACACATGGGCGCCCGCAGAAAATTTTCTAGGGGGGGGGCAAAATATTTTTAGTAATGTTTTTTTAATGTAGTTTTAATTTACTTTAATGTTTTTTCTCTCTATTATTGTCTAAATTTTTTTTTAATCTTTCAGTCCAGGGGGGGGGGGGGCAAGTGCCCCCCCTTGCCCCTACCTGCGGGCGCCCATGCAATGACATACAATTTCTCATAACATGCCATAATATTACTTGTCAAACTAAAATAGGGCTGAACTGCGGCATAGTATTATAATCAGAATTTTTGGACAGATTCTGATGAACGAAATAAATTTTGACTAGGTTATTCTTGTGAGATCTGTTAGAACCAATTATTATCCTTTCACTAATATAATATAGTTTTTCTCTTCATCAAGCGAGAAAGGTTTGTTTACATCAGAAATCCCCAAAAAAAAACAGACAAGATTTAGTTACTCCGTTTTCTGGACAAACTCATTTTCAAAGGTCTTTTTAAACATCTCATTACATCGATCTTTTTTATGAAATAGGTATTTTTTTATTAAATTCGACAGTATTAATCGATTGTACTACCATTTCTAAAGCTTCGGAATTATTTATAGAATGGCAAATTGAATCTAAAAATCTCTAGAGAGAAGATTAAAAAAATAAACAGATGATTTTTGTTATGTAAACTGTACGCCAGACACCTGTTGAAGGCACGCCACTGACCTCCGGTGACATATTATTATTATTCAACTGAACTTCATCTACATTTTTTGCATACTTAGGTAGGCTGATAAAAATATCGGTGTCTTTGTTTCAAGATTCTTTCTTTCTCACTTTTTGAAAATACTTTTTATAAGTAACTAGCTTCCCCGACAGACGTTGTCCTGTGTTCCTATAAATAAGAATATTGAATTCGAGTTTATATATGGTGATGAGTTATTATTATCATTTGACCAATGTGATTCCGAACGATACGTCTGTTTTAAACTATCCGCATTCTGTCAATCGCACCAATCGACAATTTCTGTTATTTCTAGAATTAACGAAATCGGTCCAGCCGTTTAGGCGTGATACGATGACATCGGGAAATAGATCTCCATTTTTATATATGTATAAGATAAAAGGTATTTTCAAGGCAACACATACGCATCAAGCGTACGAACGACGCTATACGCCGACGCACTCAGCGCAGGCCCATCACTTCCACCATTATGGAGAAGAGATGGATATGGCTGGGCTTGGACATGTATTAAGGATGTCGAATTGAGCGCTGTTGTGGCGCTGTTTTTCCTCTCATCGGGGTCTCGAAGACCCTCTCATACCGTTTTCCGTTCCTTCGAGGCAGAGCTGAGAGATCATAAACATTGCGAAAGATCGAGCGCAATGGAGAGCTCTTGTTGCCTCCCTTTGCCCCAAAGTGGGGTTCAAAGGGATATTGTATGTATGCATGATTTGTACTTTATTGATCCTCCATGTCATTGTGATGTCGCTAATATTCTCTGGAATTGATTCGATCCTAAAAGCACACACCGAGTAATGACCTACCGTATAACTCCTTGACATTGATTCGTATGGTATTTGGCGCATAAGAAAACAAAATCAAAAATATAAAAAAATATTCAAGATTATAAAAATAAAACTTTTGACATTGATAATTTTATTCTTCGGCAGCCCATCTCGCTAAACTGAATTTCTTCCACTGATACAGATACACCATTTCGATATTGATGTAACCCTATTGGGATCCAACTAAACAAATTCTTAGTGGAATTTTGTTCTTAATTAGAAAGTTATTTTACTGGAAATTGCGTTGTCATTGGATTGGAATTGAAAAAATACATTTCATATTCCACATTTTAAGGCCTCGCGTGTTCCCAGTCGAGTTCACTGTGTTTTTCGTTTGAAATTTATTACCAAGGCTTAACCACATCTCAGATTAGACGGAACCGGTTGGCTAGAATAAAGAAAACTTATTTAGTATAGCTTTAGAGTTGATTTATCTTTATTTATTTTACTATCCTGACTTTACATGATTAAAATGAAGAGTTAAATCAAGTACTTACTTTACCTACTATAATAGTAGACAAGACAAGATGTTAGTTTGTTGGTTAACATTATATTATGAGGAAGGAAAAAGTAATAATACTATAATACCTACGTCTATTAAATCTCTCATCATGAGTCATTTATACCGGCCTTTATTATTGCACAGTGACTGAGAAACCATAGATAATTACTTTATAGTGAGAGAGAGAGACTGGCAATGCCGAAACATATTCGTAAAACAGCTACCATCATTATACACCTATATTATATACAGCGATATCATAATCATTATAAATATACATACCTACTTACATAATTTTGTATGCATTATTATTATTACTATATACGTCTCTTTCTTTATAAACGGCTAAGTGAGCGGTTAGAAAGGGACAGACAGCGAAGGTTGTTGAATTATTTTACCTCCACCACACATCTCGCTGATACAATGTACCTATCTATCTATTTAGTGTAAACTCACTTCACTTGCTTTCTGCCGCAGACTCCCTCACAGATTCGATATTCAAAATCATAATAATATGAACATAACCTATGTATATAATATCATGTAGGTATGCATGCATATGTATTTGGTCACAGACAACAGAAGTCTTGGCGCCAAATTTTATATCAAAACTAATCTACACAAATCAAAGACTAAATTAAGGTTATTATTTTTAATATTTTTGCGAAAATAACTAGATTTAATTAAAAATAATATTGTAGTGTAATCCTATTGAGGAAAATATGAACAGTTGGGGTGAGGGTGTAAAAGACTGCCAAACTTTTAAGACAGAATTTTGGGGTTACATACCTATTATAAAAAGATTTTCCATCTGTTATACGAAAGTGTCAAAGTAACCTATCAATCTGGGTATGCCCTTCACTTCACTCACTTAATTCTTTGTCACAGTTTCTTATTGGGCGCTCTACAATCACTATATTGATATCAGGAAATTGTGGTCCTAGGCTGATGCATTAATTTATTATCACCCCCCTGGGTGGATTGCCTAATAAAGAAAAAAAGGAGTAAAAGTACAGGATATAAAAAGAAAAACAACAAATCACATCCATAGAAGTCATTTTAATGTTTTGAATATTTTTATTTCAAGGTACACACACTTTCAGTTTGAACAATAATAAATTGTACATTAACCGTTATTATTTTAACCTACAATAATTATTTATCCAAGTCTTTTAATGTCAGAATTCAGATAATTTTGGGGATGTGTGAAAAAATATTACACAAATAGAACTAACAGACTTTTTTCTTGGGGTTGCCATATTGAGTAAAATTAAATATGCAAGAGTAACATAGACATTACTGCAGCCCGATTCACGGAAAAGTTTAAGTCTAAGTTCGAACGAAGTTCGATTCAAACTTTTGTGAATAGGGCTGCTGGTAATAATAATTATTGTAGGCGGCGACTATCTACAGTCTATGTACCTATTCACGGAGGGTTTGAATCGAACTTCGTTCGAACTTCGAACTAAACTTACACTTAAACTTTTCCGTGAATCGGGCTGCTGAATCTACAAACACTTTATGACTGGATAGCTATGATAGCTTACGAAGAAACAAAACCTTATATTTTTTTTACATTCTTTATAGATTCAGCAGTGTCTTATTCTCGTATATATTATTTTTATTTCACAATAAGAAAATATGGATATCTACAGTGTTGCTCGCAACAAAAAATTTGAAGACACAAATAATAAACACCATTCACGGAAAAATAATTTGGAAAATAATGGTGTTTGGCGGGATTTTAATTATTAATACATTTCAAAGAAGCTACGTTTTTTTCTTACTGTAATTTTCTTTTAAAACTATTCTAAAGTGACTTTATCGTTGTCAAAACCAATAACAATGAGTAACATAATATCCAGTTTTTTTAAATTTGAAAAGACAACAAAAATTTAATACCTACAGTAGTACCTCTGTATTTCTCGCTTCGGTATTCAATAAGAGCTCTTTATGCTCATTATACTATGTTAATGTTTGAACAAAATTTTTTATTAATTTTCGTAAGTAGGTACTTACCACTTTTTAAAGAGATTTTCTGTATGGGTTTTACAAAAATACAGAAGTTCTACTGTAAGTAGGTATAAAATAAATTCAAGCATATAGTTGAGTATTATCAATCGCCTAATAAAACAATAGGTACAATAAATTGATTAACATTACCGACATAAAAAAAATTTAAAACTGTCAATAATATTACATAAAAATCAAAAACCATTCCTATTACTATAATATTATAAATCTACATAGATACCAGAATTTAATTTAACATTCAATGACGACATCTAAACATTTATATTATGACTACATACATCTAACATTTTATTTGGCCTATTTGTAAAATAAAACATTAAAAAAAAAAGTAAATAAAGATCAAATAATTAAAAAAATATATTATTGCACGTATAAGTTAACCACCAGATTGGCAAGATATATGGAACTACAGGGTAAAAATTGCGTTTGGCACCACATCAAAAATATTTAAGCAATGTAAAAAACACATAGTGAGCACTCTGTGGACCGTTGATTGTATAAAATTACACATCTTCATATTGCACTCTTTATTCAGAAAAGTTTTTAATAAAACTACTTAGCTGTCCCATCGAATTTCTGTCTTGAACCAGAGTTTGATTCTAAACCATCCTTGAACGACCCACTTTTCAAATTTCTATGGTATTTCTAGAATTATTATAATATCTGTGACCAGTTAGTATTCAATATGAAAAATTCTTTACGTTCAGCTCCTTCTACCACATTATAGTTTGATACAGTCAAATCTCGGTATAACGAACTTCACGGGACCATAAAAAATATTTCGTTATAATGAAATTTCGTTATACTGGCTATATAGGAAATGATACATTTTAAATTTTTTGTGTCGCCATATTATACTTACTGATGTCAAATAAACTATAATTGCTATTATCAAAGTAAGAACAAAAACAAATTTCCAGGATTTATCAATCACGTGAAGGAAATATGTTAGGCAAACACTTGCGAACTCGCCAATGCCAAGGACAAACTGAAGTCGGAGAAATTTTATTGCCTAATTGTAACATGATTTTAAATTTTTAAAACAAAAAAGTTTGCTATAGTGAGATTGACTTCGTTACAACGAATTTTGGTTCAGTACATTTTATATGGAAGGTTTTCGGGGACAAATTAACGATTTTTTATACTGGAAATATCGTTACTTCGGTATTCGCTACAAGGAGATTTGACCTGTATATTTGATAAAAAATAAAAAAATGTCGAGTATTTATCGCTACAGCCATGATAAAGGTTTACAACTCAGACATTCTAAGAAAGAAATATTACTATAAAAAAACATTACACATCATGTCTACATAAGTCCTTATGCTAGGGTTTCTACAAAATAAAGAAAACTGCAAAGTCATGGAGGGAGGTTTCAGGACATGCAAAATACAATAATATTATTAACATCACAAGAATTTTAGAAGACAGAGCGTTTTACATGCCTTCATGGCATTATTGGGTATTAAAAAAATACAACAAGTATTTTAACTAATTTTAAAAGAGAAAGAAGTGTTTAACCAGAACCTAAGTATTTACGAGTTATGTATTAACACATAAACATTGTTTATATTTACAACTACACACAATATTTATGACCTGCTAGCAGTTTTATCATGTTTTGTTTACGTAAACATCAACTGTTCACTAAATGATCCCTTTCTTTACGGCAAGTAGATTAATCACGTTTTTCCCAAATTATGTGTTTTTTTTTCATATAAAAAAGCAAGGCATTACGATTATTCATCAAAAGATTTGAAATTATTGAACGTGATAATATAGATCTGTAATAGCCTAATACATTTGTATTGAAACTTAAGAGCAAAAATAGTAACTTCATAAAAGATGGTAGGTTACGTATAAAAAATGTAAATACAAAAAAATAGCTAGGTGTGATAATAATAAAGTTTGAATAACAAACCATAAAATCCGTCCAATGGGAGAATAAATTACTATACTACATTATTCAAAATTTAGATCACTTTAGAATAAATTTTGAGTATAAGTTTTCCTAAAGGACAAAAAGGGACGGAAGTATAAGATGAGAACTTGTAATTCTGTGGTACATTTCCAATTTTTCTTTCAACCATTAAAAGATCAATTAAGTATATTTTAGTCACAATAGTTCCATTATGGGACGCAGTGACAGCAGCCCTCCAGTTAAAAAAATGTATATATTATTACTGATTTAAAAAAATTAAATAAAATATGGATAGACTAATTTCACATCAGAAAACGTTGAGATGTCAATGTTTAACTAAGCTATGCAAATATTTTACACACCTTTATGTACAGTGAATTTTCGATTATTTGAGCTAATTCATTGGACGAAAGGTATGGGTGGACAATCTAATCTATCCTCTATGAAGATATGAGGATAACAGAAGAAAAATTTCATAGATCATGTGAAAACACCCGAATAAGAAATTGATTTTTTTTATTAAATAATGAATCTGGGTTCACTCAAAATGAACGCAAATACATTCTTTGACTCTTTCATAGCTTAATATTACTACTTAAAGCTTGTGTCATGAAAAAGGTAGATGGTCGGCACCCACGACCTCTGCACAAAACAGTATGAAAACCGTCGTAGTAACCGCTAGTCTATCTACGATTACAAAATGATATGTACTACGTAATTAAATATCATCTGTTCCTAAAATGCGTCTTTAGGCAATCTTGATTTTTAAAAAGTAGCTGATTTTCAGGGATATTTTTTCAAAAGTCTCTTAAAACTACAAATAGTAAGAATTTGTTATTTGCTATCTCGTTTGTCATAATAATTTAAACCAATGAGACGAAAAGAGACAAGAATCATTAGAATAAACATATCTCTGCCTGATTATTTTATGACATAAAATTTTCTCACTTTTGTGCCGAATGCCAAATCTCATACGTAGTACATTTAATTCAACGGAATAAGACATGTGACAGGCTAAAGACAATGTAACATGGAGTAAAAAGCACCAGACTAATATGGTAACATTTACAGAATGGACACCATATCCAAGAATTCTTCCTCTCGAAAGTCTTAACAAAAGGTGGAAGAAATTTGGGATATAAATAACCTCTCAAGAAGAACAGCTTTCTGCAACAATTGGCTTATTTTAAGAATATTCAGACGCAGGCTACGATACCGCAATAAATATTTTGTTTACATACCTAAACAATAAATTATTTTTTTGAAGTAGGTGCGACAAATTCTTGTTCAGATAACCGAAAATTCACTATATTTAGGTAGATACTTTATCATCTCGTTTACAATGATTTTTTATTGTGAATGTAAACATGTATAAAATTCTACAAATTACAACTAATAAAAAATGAAGTCATTTAAATATTGTTTCAATAAACTAGGGTAGCAAAGAGATTCCTCATGTAACATATTTTATTTTTCCAAAAAACCGGTATATAAACAATACGAATAAAAAAATATAATTTGTATAAAAGAGTTGCACCGGGTAGCTATCAGGGATTGAACCGAAGACCTCTTAATGATTAAGAATATCCAAGAAAATCAATATTTTAATGAAATATTGCCTAAGATTTTTTTTTAACTTATCATATATCACAATACATTCTTTGGTTACAATAACATCAACACAGTTATGGTAGTAATGTAAAAGTTTTACGCTAAAAAATAATATAAGAAAATTAATTATGAAACATGCTATCATTGCAGATTGTAACTAATATTGTGAAAATGAAACGAGCTCCTATTTGAGCCAACGGACATGGTCGCCGGAAACTGCCGAACCAACCCGAAGTGTAATGAAGAGGACTGTATGATTGTATAAGTGTTCAATGATAATTTGATGCTATTTGTATTACTTTAAATAAATCCTTCGGGGAAGAGACTGAGGAGGTATGGGGGGCTATAATTATGAACTGACCTAACCTAACTCAATCATATAAAATAGTAGAAAGCTTGCTAACGTAAAATAAAATTGAACACTAATACAATCATACAGTACACTTCGGGTTGGTTCGGCAGTTTTCGGAGACCATGTCCGTTGGCTCAAATAGGAGCTCGTGAAAATGAAGGGAATCAACAATGTTACCATCACAAAAAAGATGACAGCTCAGTGTTGTAATATTAGAAAATTTTCCAAATTTTTATTTTAGAAAATAAATATATTCCTTTTTCCGATCTTAATATTAAAATTCATCCAAACTAAAATATATGTGACTATAAAAATTATGTATAAATAATCTAAATTAATATAAAGTGATGAGTTCACAACAAAAAATAATGAAATAAATTGCCACAAAATAATATATCATGTTATGATATTTGAATTTATTCAGTCTGAGTGAAAATTCAACAAACCCCTACAAAAAAAATTACAAAATTCGGAGACAATAAAACATAAAAAAAAATAATAATAAATGAGTTATAACTAGTTTTGGTTTAGATTAAATTTGAAACATTTGAGTATAAAATTAAAATCATATTTCTATTTTAAAATGAGTATTATTTTGGTTAGTTTCGTTTGGTAACTGTAACATAAATACAGAAAGGTACTCAAAGAAAAACAACTAGACAGTTTTGTGCAAAATCAGATCAAAATTAGTTATACGATAAAATTCCTTGGGTGATGGAATTCTCTAAAACGATGTTGAATTCGTCTAAAGGTTCCAAAATCTGTCTTAAAAACGTCAGCAAACCTCGCTTCCTCATGAAACTCTGTTCCTCGTACATCTCTAAGGTGACACGAGTTTGGGACATTGGAACCAGCATTCTATGTAACCAGTGTTCTCTGTATAAAAATATCATTTGTTTAGAAAAATATTCATATCCTGTCACTGCGATTCCCTATCAGATCCACTAAAGCTAAGAAGCCGTCAAACAATAAATGAAACAATATATCAAAATTCCTCTAAAATGACCTGCTATTCGATCAATTTAAGCGGCACCTTAGAAAAACCCACCAAAATTTTAGAGAAACCGCTTTTATGTCAAAACTACTCATGTAAATTTTTTTTTCAGATACTTATCTTGAAAACAACAATCAAAACAAAATAATGTATTATTTTGTTTTGATTGTTGTTTTCATCATAAAAGATACGTTAATAGTGATTATATTTCTTGATCAAGTTGAATTTGTTTGACAAAAAGGAAATTTGGCGGCCATGATGATAATTTTGACATATTATAGAAATCATTAGTTTGACCACTTGCAGCTATATTCACTTTGATTGTTTCTTAAGCAATATCGCTCGGATTGATTGAAATCAATGGGAAGTTTTCTGGGGAGCTTCCGATAATACACACTAGGTGGCAGAACTTCTAATCAGCAGCCCGATTCACGGAAAAGTTTAAGTGTAAGTTTAGTTCGAAGTTCGAACGAAGTTCGATTCAAACCCTCCGTGAATAGGTACATAGACTGTAGATAGTCGCCGCCTACAATAATTATTATTACCAGCAGCCCTATTCACAAAAGTTTGAATCGAACTTCGTTCGAACTTAGACTTAAACTTTTCCGTGAATCGGGCTGCAGGTCTATTGTCAAATTCAGTGCTGCCAACGTAGAGATGTTTTTATTCCTTTTTCTGCCACTAGAGGCGCCCTCGCTAACCCGGTCTATGGTAAATGTCAAATTAACGTTTATAAATAATTTCAATATCTACATATATATAATATTAATAAGTGAAGGAAAAAGCAATGGTAAAAATAACAAAAATACAGTCTCAAACTGACAAATCTCCGAACGTATTTATGTTTTAATAACCAGCTGTCATATTATTATAATATTTAGATGAGAAGCGCTGCTACCCAGTATAATATTATTATATTATCTATGCTGCTACCTACCAAATGGCCGTAAATCGGCCCCGTTGGCCACACTGAATTTGACAATAGACCGGATTAGCTAGGGCGCCCCTAGCGGCACACAAGGGAAGAAAAACTTCCCATTGACATTGCCCGTGAAATTCAAAGTTTTAGTTGATGCTTAATTTTAGCAGATCTGATAGGGAATTGGGGTAAATGAATACTTACTAAAATATTGTTGTCAAATACCAAAGCATGATTACCTTAGACTTAGGCAAATAAAAATTTGAAATTTGCCATCCTTCCCCACTGTCCGTCCAGCATTGTTAATTTCGTCCATCAAATGACAATAGCATCGCCAGATGGTGGAATGTTCTTGGGATCTATTCAAGGAATGTGATGGTGAATTATAGCTGTACACCCCACTCGATGTGTCACTGGCTGAATCGGAACATTCTTCGGATAAATTTTGCTCAAAGACTTCTTTTACCCTGACTGAAAAAGAAAGTTAATGTAAAATATTACTTCTTTTAGGGTAGCAATATTGTTATACTCCATCTTATATTCTAAGAACTTGTAATTATGGATGTAGAGGCTATTCCTAGTACCTCCACAGAGAGGATATAACCAGTAACTCCACATCAGTGGTCAAATGGGACATTAGGTTACTTGTTGTAACCGGGAGATAGGAATCCTGCTAGTATCTACCTTTCAGAGGCAACAAAATTCTTGGGGAGGTCAGGGGCCAGGAAGAAGCGCTGAGACTCTACAATAGGCCTCTGGAGACAAGACCCAATAAGAGGAATTGTTCCAAGAATCAATTGAACACAGCTCACAACAGACCTATTTTGACTTTCTATATAAAAAAATTGCAGACTTGCCTATTCAGTATCGTATGCGCAACTAAACAGAATGAAAATTGAAATGGCGGATAGATTTCTGTATCTTGGCTCGGCAGAATCATAAAATCACTTGACCCAGAGAGAATTACTGTCACACATCAAAGTGAAGAAGGTATCATATTTGGGGCATGTACTGCTGAGGGAAAAATACCGCCTTCTACAACAACTGATATTAGAGGGAAGACGGGAGTGGGCAGGAAACAGATGTCCTGGCTGCGAAATATCCAGGAATGGACCAGAATTATCAAGTATTGATGAACTCTTTAGAGCAGCGTAGGATTGAGTGGCTTTTGAAGAGGTGGTCGCTAATATCGGAGGATCTGACGGGGTACCCAAAGAAGAAGAAGATATAAAAAAGAGCACTTGTAATGTTATCTTAGAGTTTCTTTCATGATTTGATAAAATAGATTTTTTCAAAGTTGGTACTGCAGTAGATTGGCAAGTTTATTACTATATATAATCTACCTAGATGACTATGAGGGCAAAGAGTTTTTTTTTTTTTTTTTTATATATAAAATGAATCTGTGCTCACTCAAAGTGAACACAAATACACTCCTTGACTCTTTCACAGTAAGCTACTGAAAGCTTGTGTCGTGAAAGAGGAAGATGGTCGACACGGCCGGGATACACACATTTTGTATGAACAATTTCCCCTCTCAAATTTTAATGGGAATTTTATCTGGGATCGAACCACGACGTCCGCAGTACGAAAGCCGGTGTTGTAACCGCTGGGTCACCAACCACTTCATTATCCGTACTTACCGAAATAATCCCAGATGAACAGATTCCTCCCAAATAATCTAGTACATTTGAATCCACAAAGAAAGGCCTGTTCCAAACACTTGACTAGTCCATTTTCTCCACACAACAGTACACTTAACGAGCTGACATCTTTATCACGTTTGGAGCGATAGTGCCACTTGACTATGGCATTTACACAATCACCTGAAATTAAAATGGCAAAATTAATCTCCTCAACCTCCTCTTCAAGACAGGCATTGCCTAGTGAAGGGAGTCACCAAATTTTATTTATAAACGAATGTATTATTTTCATTGAATAAATGATTATTATTAATCAGAGGATAGACTGGATTTTTTCTGCTCTAGCAATACCTGGACTCACAAATACCACAGGAGCAAGCCGGTTTCGTAAAAAACAAAAGGAACTAGATAACAAATTCTAAACATGGGGCATCTGATACAAAAGAAAAGGGGTAGCACTACTGCAGTAAGGGTAAACGGGTTGTTAACTACAGAACTTCAAACCCAAAAAATATTGAACAGGACCAGTTAGCCAGAAAAACTTGCTTTGGACGTTTGTATAAAAAAAATTTACCAATCATATGTTGTATGGTGGAGGGTGAGAGATGTGTGGTGTGCGGAGTGCCCGGACTGGGTGGAGGTAAGGAGCTCTCGTCTTTGGGGGGCCTCTCCAGGGTGCTGGCGTTACTGCCCACACCACTGTTACACTTCTTGCTGTTGTTGTGTAGAGCCTGCGCCACCAATAGCCTCTCCGTGGAGCCATCATCAACTCCTCGTCCCAGCCATCTGTTGCACGGGAACCTAAAAAGAAAAATTGATGTTGGAATTTAGAACTTTGCAGAAGTTCTACCTCAGTCAATGAGGTATGGATTTTTTATTAACATTACTATTAAGGCATCTTCTTCTTTATCAGCCTGTGTCTGTCCATTGCCGAACATAAGCCTCCCCTCTCCCCTTTCAATCATTCCTGTCCTGAGCCTCTCTCATCCGTGCACTGCCCGCAGTTTTCACAATGTCGTCCGTCCATCTGGACCATCCGTTCATCTGGCTTACAGACATTTCTTCAAATTGGTTATAAATAAACTATCAGCAAAGCCTATCAGATGAAAGGCATACAAAAGGCACATTTAGTCTTTGATTGTCTTATATAATAATATTAAACTAGTCCAAACGGTGCGGTGGAGTAAGTGGGATGGGCTACTGTACTACAATCACGTATGCGAGAATGAGAGGGAACTACCCGCGATGGCATTTCTTATCCATTTTTTTCAACTTTTTATTAGTTATTCTGTTATCCGGAGTGGAGAAGAATCCAATAAATCACACATCGGAAGAATCTGTTGAGCCAATCTCGAGATATAATGCACTAATCGCACTAACCCGACTTTAATTTATATTAGAGATTTGGTAGACTAGCAGTAAGTAGTTGGATTGGTTTTGTCATATCTATGAAAAATATTTCATGTGGGGATAGAGTGCTTCAACGAAAATACCAAGTTACGGACAAACTCAACCAAGTATCATATTCGATTTATACCTGTACAAATAACAATATTTAGGTAAGTTGTGAAGAATTTTCAAATAGACTTGTCGCTTACCTGTATGTATGTCCAGTAACTTCGTTACGAACATAAACACTCTCTAGCATCCAACGGGGAGATAAACCAGAATTGTCGTGGCCGATTCGTAGAGTTGTCAAAATGCCTAAATTTTTATGCTGAAACAGAAAGAGAAAAAATTTGTATCACATAAATTGATTTGATGAAACAACAGATAACAGATTTATTAGGATTTATCTTACGTGAAAAACAAATTCCAGGGTGTTTTTAGGAATGGGAATCTGTTGAGTTTCTCCGTTGGTTCCGGAAACAGACACCCAGCAGTTGGCTGTTGTGGCGCTCGCCTTGCGAGACGGTACAATCACCATTCGGTACGGTAACTCTACAATGTTATAAAACAAACAATGATAAATTTGTAAAATAATGAGGGTAAACCAATTTTTAGAACATACTAACTTGCATTTGATATACATGATGTGTTACTGATATTAAGCTTTAAAATAAAATAATACTTTATAATATAATTAGCGCTGTTCTTCCTCCCATCAGGGTCCCGAAGACGAGGAAGACCCTCTCACACTGTGTTCCGCTCCTTCGAAGCAGAGCTGAGGGACATGGACATGGTGTGGGAGGAGGTCATAAACATTGCGCAAGATAGAGCGCAATGGAGAGCTCTTGTTGCCTCCCTATGCCCCTGAGTGGGGTGGAAAAGGGAGAATTGATTGATTGAATATAATTATATTTTTTTTTCTTGTTCATCATTAGGTAGGTTTCCAAATCCTCGAAATAAACCTATAATAGAAATCTTCAACTCATGACAAATCCCATGCTCCCGGGCAGGATTTGAAATCACATCCTTTGTCTTAAAGACGCTAGCCATTGAGCCAACCACTCCAAGTTAATTAATTATTTCATTAATAGGTCTACATTAGAGATGTTCCGATTATGACTTTGGCCGACTAGCCGATTAATCGGTTGAAAAAAGGCCGATCATGGTTTTGGGAGTACCTATTCGGCGATAGCCGTGACACGTTTGGCGAATTTAGTTTCTTTACAAGTAACTCATTTTAAAAACTGATTACTTTACTTTATATTTCAAAATGTACAAAATTGATTATTATTAAAAAAAAAATTAACAATCAAGGTTTTTATTTAATGAATTTCTCCTATATATTTTATTGAGAAATACATACAAAGATAGTCGGCATTACCGACTAGTCGGAACATCTCTAGTCTACATATATAAAGCTTGTAGGTAGTTATTATTTTATTATTAATGTAATAACCAAGTTTAAGACGATACTAAATGACAACAAGTTATTACTACATATTATATCCATTTTTAGTTTTTTAATTTAATATTTTTTTTTTAAAGTTTTTTTTAGTTATTTATCTCTTCTGTTTTGCCCATTGGCTAAGTTGAACACAACATTCTAAGTTTTCATATATTTTTCTAACGATTTACAGGCTATACATCATCAACTATTAACAAATACAGTCTCTGTGTCTTAAAATCCCATCTATCTTCCCTCTCTCCCACCCCATCCACCTCCCTTTCCTTTTTTTTTGTTTGAGTTTATTTTCTTTTTTTTTGTTTGAGTTTGTTTTCTTTTTTTTTGTATTCTTTGCTTTATTCTTCTTTTTTTATATTGGGGTTAGTTGTAGGAAACCATAACTTCGTTGTGGTAAGCTCGTCCTCTGTATGTTGATTCTGTGATGTCTTTGTTATGTTAAGTTTATATGTGTTACTCTACCAATGTACAGTAAAGTATGAATAAAATAAAATAAACTATTTGAACTATGATTATACCAATTATTTCTATAAATCTTTACTATACTCAAGATTCATTGAACATGTTCAGGACTTTTGCTCGTTCAAGAGTTTTTTTAGGACTCTGAGACGCAAGTTTGAAAACCAACGGCAACTCCCAGTCATTTGATACATAATTCATTCATTCATTCAATGATTAAAGCTTTAGTATTAAATATTTTTAAGTTGTGAAAACGTATTGACATTAGGGTAACTTTTCCTATAGGTAAGCTATAAAATAAAATTTATAATTAAAATGCGACGTACTTGTTAAGGGGTATGTGTTAGTGAAGCAATGATAATCAACAGCGTTTAGAGTGAGCAAGTGGTACAAGAACTGCTCCCTCTCCTCCTCACACCTCAGAAAAGCCGTCCTCTTGTACTGGGACTTCAAGAGAGCCGTATCCGACAGCAAAGTCTTCAGATGCTTGGACAGGAGCTTCTTCTCTAGGGAAAGTCTGACCCACGCTCGAGCGTAGCCTATCTCTGTTTTTATATCCGACATGGCTTGAATGTTTCTGTAAAAGATTCAAAATACAGTAGAATCCGGATAGAGCGATCCTCAAGAGACCGACAATATTTCGTCATACTAAACGGACGACGTACAAAGCGACTCTATAATTTGACCTGTTTTTTTTTTCTTTACTTTTTTTAATATAAGTTTAATATCAATGAAAATAAAACAAAAACGTATTAAAATTTCAAATAGGATATTGATACGTAAACCCATGCATACGATCGTAAAAGATTTTTGCATCCCAGAAGTCATTGTAGCGCACAACCCTAGCCAACAGAAGATTAAAACTGAGAGTGATTTTTGCGCGCCAATAGGGGTGATGCTGGTCAGAGGATCGAGGTAGAAAACGGGATGTGGGGCAGGGCGGCAGGTATTGTTTTTGCGCAAGGCCAAGAATGTGATGAAACAGTGCGCGCCTTTCTAACCGGACGATTTATTATAAAATTTGGTCGCTTAAACAGCTAGGAGTCGTATTATACGGATATCCTTTCATACGACGTTTCAATGAAACCTAACTTGTGATTGCAATTACGTCGCTAAAAGCAGTTGGCCGTTATAAACGAAGTCGTTCTATCCGAATTCCACTGTAGAGTTATCTACATATATGAATAAACTAGGCTTTAAGTTCAATTTTAGTCATAGGTGAGTCATGCAACTATGATTGTTACAAATTATTCAATTTCCTTGAATACCTACTTAAATTAAAAAATTTTAATATATTTCTAAAATGATAGGATTTTTGTAATAAAATTTCAGTGAATGAAATAACCATCTTTTGAAAATATTGTGATAATCCTTAATTTTTACTACACCTAATGATTTTGAGGTCTTTTTATGTGATACATTAAAATCAGTGTTACCATCGGACGGTCCAGGATTCAAGACGTGTGTCCGAGTGTCTGGGCGAAACCTAAAATCTCCGGTTCGTAACTTTACTCAATGACCATTTTTTTTTCAGTTTACCTTTCTTTCTTTACCTTTCCGGATACCGAATTTACGGAATGACTTTTTTTTAAATTTGTGTTCGGGTCAAAAATTTTACAAATGTGGCAACACTGATTAATATATATGTTTTTTTTTTATTCAGAAAGTGTTTTGTTGTAATGACATAACAAATACTGAAGTAAGTAGGTATATCAATTTAAAACATTATTTGTAATTTTTTCTACAAACTGAACACACTGCCATTTTTAACTCAGAGGAGTGACAAATCTAGAGTTTTGCCGAAAATAAATCATCTTATGAAGATGTAAAAAACACGGGTATCAGCTAGTATATGATAATTTAAAAATAATTCGACATATTTAAATCGATTAAGCTCTAGGCTTGTTGAGAATAAAAACATTGTGTGTTCAGTGCAAGTACCTCATATCAAATGTTAGATTTTCTGGCAAAGGTCTGAGGGGAACGGGATTTGAAGGTTTTCTCTCCAAGGTATTGGATCCACTTCCTAATCGGTCCCTAGAGCTGTCTCTTGAACTGGCGCGGGAACTGTCCCTTGATCTGTTAGGAGTCTGGGTTTTTTGAGGAGCAGCCTCAGATTCTAAAGCTACCGAAGACAAATCTGAAAAATACAGACACAAATTACAGCAATTTACATAATATGGAGTAACCAGTGAAACCTTCATAAGAGAAAATTATGGTATACCTCTTCTATCCTTTAGGAGGCTTTTTTTTGTCAATTGGCTTGGAGCTTTACCGATAACACCGCGACCCTTGTTGGGTCTATTGTGTTTGCCACTTTGATTACAGAATGCCTTCGAGCCCAATGTCCATCCAGAAGTCGACAATTGTTTTTGCGGCGATGTTTGGGATATCCTCTGGGTATAGTATGAACTTCCCCAGGTGGTATCGGAGTTTGGTTTACCATCGTCAATGGTATGCACTCACACAGAATGTGGAGTGGCGTTTTTTGGGGCCTCCTTACACACCCGGCACATGTCTGCATTTTGAACCATGTGCTTATTTAGCCCACAATGACCCATTAAAGTTCTTACCATGATGGTTAGTTTTGTTCTGGAGGCTTACAAAATTGATATGTCAACTTTACATGAATTGTCAAATTGAATATTCATTAAAATATCCCCAAATGTTACAGTAGTTTCAGGAACATTGCCTGACCAATAAGAGGTAAGTGTGTACATCTACATAATAACCCTTTTAATAGTGACATTTAGAATGTTTGACAGTCTCATAAAGCCTCAAAAAGCTATCCAAGGTCCGTGTTTCGTAGAAATTATATTTCAAAAATTAAAAATGCAGAATAAAAACTTACAATCCAATCGTTTTCTTAAAACGCACCAGGCTAAAGCTGCGTGAAAATTGTTGAAATAGGTTTTTAGTTAGAAAAAAGTATGATACTTAGTTTAGATAAATAATTAATAGTACCTGGAAAGCAATTGTAAAAGCATACTGAAAAAGGATCCCTGAGATATTCTTTCATAACATAACTTTGCTAAGTGCGAAAGTATATCATTTGTGTATAATTTGGGGACTTATAATACAAATTTGACATCAGTAACAGCAAGCAAAGTAAGTGGCGTCAAAGTGAATGATGCATAAGAAATCAAACCCATCACCTTCATTAAAAAGTCGGTAAATGAACAGTTACGATATCAGCCACTTCAAATATTTCTGACAGAGGGAAAAGGATATCAACCCTCTCTTCGTAAGCTCTGTTCAGGATACAGCAGAGATGGGTAAATTTTTTATTCAAATGCTACATTGATAATCATTAGGGGGCGTTCAAGAATTGGGTAATGTAATTTTTTTGTGATAATTGGCCCCTTCTCTCATGAAACACGTGTAATGGTTATTGGTCCCCTCCCCTTCTCTTTCTCTAAACGTTGTGTAACACCCATGTGACTATTATTTAAACCTAAAAATCACAATTATTATGTAATTTGGGCTTGAGACTGGAAAATCACTTAAATACCTTTGTTCGAGCCCCCCTTCCCGCTTTGCTAATACACAGTAACGTTTTACAAGATCCTCTTCCTATAGCGTTAAGTAATATTTGAACGACCCTTTACTACTAAAACGAAAAATAAATGTTAGATGGTAAAATTACCTGGTGTAAGAAAATTCGGGTCAATAGGTTTAGACGTGTCATTGCATTGCTCCAGTTCTTGATAATTCTTAAGATGCATCCAGAGAGCCGATTTGCCAAACTTGTGCTGCAGCCCGTGAGCCCAGATTCGCTCCAGCAGGTCGCACAGGGAGGCTATCATAGTGTTTTCCTCAACTCCGACCACGGAAACTTCCACTCCCAATCCCAGATCCACGGCTTCAGTACCCATTTTTTCTAACAACATTTTCTTTGTTTTACTCTTGCAGTCCTAAGTAAGAAATAGTTGACTGATTAAATACCTTGAAAAGTTAAGTTATTCAAAGTTGTAAGATCATTCTCAAGACGCAATTCTTTATAAGAAATTTTAAACCTAACTAATTTTGCTAATATACAACATATTTCATCACTTGAAAGATCTGGGGAGTTTTTTTAATTTAATATTAAAATTGAACTGACATTAACTGTATAAACATTTAGATCACTCTCTCGAGAGTGGATTGCCACATAAGAAAGAAGAAGAAAAACACAGCATAAACAGGTTTTCAATGATGTAAATCACTTGCAATTTTTTACTCATCATAATATGATATATTATATCTCATTGACACATTAATAGCGAATAATGCCATTTTCAAAAATACATACCTAATAACAAAAAAGTAAAAAAAAAAACACAAGAGAAAGAAAAAATTTCCAACAGTGTTGACCATTTTGGCAAATAAATTAAGGGAAAATATCAATCAATACTGAAAAAAATAGACAAGTCTTCAACTGGAAACCCAAATCGCTTAATGAGTGCAAAGGGGTTAAAAATATGGCCTGATTGAAAAACCATTATATCAGAAAGAGAAATGATTTCTACAGATTACGATATAAAAATAATTTATCTGACTTTTACTACAATAATAATTTTAAAATAAAATACAAGTAGTTATAAATTTCATTGCTAATATTGTTAGTCAGTTAATGCTATTAGTATAACAAGCGTCTATATTTCTCTGCCGATTTTTTTTAATAAACACTTCCTTACCTTCAAGAGTTTCTCAACAAAGGTTTTATTAGACTGAGCTATAGCTGCCGGAGTCGTCTCCGTAGATAGTTTCCTCCCTAATTCCGAGTTAATGTTATCCGTTGGTATTTCTTTAGATTGCCATTTAAAGTTGCCATTTTTTCGTCTTAAACTACTGGTTCTGAAAGGTTTGGTTTTTTATTTATTTAATACTTAAATAGATTATTAAATACCCCGATTTTCTATCAGATCAGCTAAAGCTTAGAGTCCGTCAAAAATATATGAAAAAAGTGAATTTTAACTGACTGTCCCCTTAAATTATCAAAATTGCTCTTAAATGACCCGCTATTCGATCAATTTAAGCGGCACATTAGAAAGACCTGACGAAATTTTAGAGGAACCGCTCTTATGTCAAAACTAATTGTGTCATTTTTTTCTCAGATACCTACAATAATAACGAAATAATTTATTATTTTCAGTAAAATTATTATTTTTCTCTTGTTTTCATCACAAAAGATACGTTAAAAGAGGTTATATTTCTTGATCAAGATGAATTTGTTTGAGAAAAAGGAAATTTGGCAGCCATGATGATAATTTTGACATGGGGAAATAAATAGTTTGAAATCACTTGTAGCTATATTCACTTCGATCCATTTCTTAAGCAATATTGCTCGGATTGGTTGAAATCACTTGCAAAATTCAAAATTTTAGCGGATCTGATAGAGAATTGGGGTGCTAATCTGTTTAATTATTTGCGTCTGTTGATCATTGTGGAAGATTTATTTTGCGTATCATTCAAGAAGCAAATTTGCATTGGTGCTGTAATATTTTTTGTGAATATAGTTTGCTTTTGTTGTTTTTTTACAGAAATTTCATTCCAGCATTGCAGGCATGTATTGTAATTGAAAAGAAGAAGAAATAACAAACAATATTCTCAATAAATCAATCAGTGAGAGACATTATGCTTAAACTTTTTAGAGAATTGAAAACCTTAATAGAATTAAAATACAAAAATGATAATGAAAAACATGATTTCGATAACAAAAACATGCCACACAAAATATATAACATAAAAACATAAAAATTCACATTGCATAAAAAATACAGAAATAAAAATACATAAAAGCCGGGATCTACTAAGTATTGATTGAGTATACAGCAAGCATAAGGGCGTAATTCACATCTCACTAATGATGTTTTGATAATTGATATTTAGCGAAATAAAACTGCTTTTTTTACTATGTATATAATGATTTATTATAATTAACATTCATTATAAAATATTCGTATTATGCACACTAGGCATACATATAAATAAACAAAAAAAAATATTAAAGAAAATAATCGTAAATATTTTTTTTTTATAAAATGTAAAGCAACAACATGAATATAAAATATTTTTTTGACTTGGTACAATAAATTATTTTTTTATACTTTTTTCTTCACTGTATGATATTCCAATTTATTACACAAACGAATTGTTCAAATTTCTATCAGGTATTTATATGTATTATTGGATAAATATAATAAACAATAAACATAAGCGTACATGTCTACAAAAAAAAATAACATTAAATAAAAAAAAATAATATACATGCAATAGCAAAATATGAGATGCACTGTGATGATATGATTATCAATTAATTACTCAAATTTGAACTTATTGATTGTGATGGTACATAGATTATTAAAGATTGAAATCTTAAATCAAATGACTGAAGCAAAAAGTGACAAAGCATGAAGCAATCTAACCATAAAAAAAGCAATAAAATCAATTATGCATGCATATTTGATAAAAAATGTGAAAACCAAGCTTTGTGATGAATTATATAGGTACTGTTGTACTCATAGTATATATTGTGTCCATTAATACAAAATATTTATCTTTATAATTCTCAATAACTTTGATACTAATAGACAAATATTGTGATATATTTACATTTATTTGACTACGTTTCAGTTATTGGATGTTTTTCTAAACACGTACAAACAAAAAATGATGCAAATCATAAATAGTACACATGCATTGAAATATACAAAAAAAAACAAAATCGTTAAAATAATCATGAATGGACCATTACTTGTCATACGTCGATTTTGACATTTGCTTGATGGGCGAACAAGAGTTTTTGAGTGTGTTTATCAGGACAAGATTCGGGTCTTTCCAATATTTTTTTTTGTAAATGAAACTGTGCTCACTCAAAGTGAACACAAATACACTCTTTGACTCTTTCACAGTAAGTTACTTAAAGCTTGTGTCGTGAAAGAGGAAGATGGTCGGCACCTGGGATCGAACCCACGATCTCCGATACGAAACAGCACGAAAGCCGGCATTGTAACCGCTAGTCTACCAACGGCTCCATCTTCACTTTCAATTGTCCCGTGAATCTACAGATCACTTCACGGATCAATGAATATGAGATCTATACGAGCCGTAATGATCTGTTGAGTCGATGACCCAAAAGATCAGCTGTTTAAGCCAAATAGGATCCATCCAAGCGGATGACACATAAGTTCTGTACGTTTTGTACATGACTTGAATAGAATGACCGTTTGTACTTACACATCCATGGAGATCCATATTCTAATAATATATTGTGTTTTATTGCTGGAAAGTTTCACAAAATTGACTAAAGTGACCCGAACACCTGCTGATCCAGGCAGTTCGGGTCACTACAAAGTGATTTTAACCTATAGCTACTATATTTATGTGCATGCCCATCAGACAAATGTCAAATGATGTCACCCTTTAATGGTCTATTTTAATTCCATAAACATAAATAAAATATTAAAATAGAGTTATAAATCCAGTTTAAAAGCAAGCTAGTTGTAGGTAGCGAATTTCTGCTATATCCTAAATAGATATTTAAAAGTTGACTTTGTAACTTCCCTGTCTGAATCGGAATCTCAAAACCAAATTTGGCAAAACAAAATGGATGCAACATTCAAGCCTTTAAAATATAAAATCACATTTTTTAAAACAATATTAAAATGCATTGCATGAGTACTTTGAAGTAATTAGTCCTGTAGAAATACAGTTAATAAAGCTAAGATTATTACACCTAACCTAAAATCTAACAACATTCATTGAAATTCTTTAAAATCATTTTTACTAATTTCAATAGAAATTCATGATCAAGATCTAACGTATTATTGCAAAGATAAAATTAAAAAAAACATCAAATTGGATAAACATTCTGTAGAAAAGTTTGTACTTTCTCTTAAATATTATACGTCTAAAGTGAGTTAGAACTTAAAATATTGATAATGCCAGTAAGACAGAGCTCATGGTGAATAATGCCTGATAACCATGGATGGTCACCAGGTCTCTCAATTTTAAACATTCATACGTTTTCGGAAAGCTTATTAATTAGGGAAGTTTTTCCTGTGGTTTTAAGCCAAGTGTATTATACTTTTTTGGAGTAACTACCTTAGAAAAAACGTAATTAAAAATGAAAAAAAAAAAACTGACGTATGATTTTAAAACGTATTTCTGAGGTATTTGAAATTTTCTTCATGATTTTTTACTTCAATTATTCCTTTAATCTTCAGCTATTGGAAAAATGTATTTTGAGTTCATAATATGGAGTGCTTTGTTCACAACTTTCAGTTTTAGGTCTAAAGATGGAAAGTTGAAAAAACTTAAATGACTCTCAAACCACTGGCATTTGACCCCTGGTGAATGGAGACAAAATTGTTGCAAATTTGCTCTAGTATAACAACTTTCAAGGGATGTATCAAAATACCAGTCACCCTGTATATAAAAACACCATGACTACAAAGAAAGATGTCTACATAGAGATTTAAAATAAATTAGAATATAGTCATCTAAGCCTAAGTAAACATACAACATTCAAGAGAAAATAAATTAAAAACTCTATATAATATAACTAGAAAATATAAATTTAAGCCTAGTAGATATTCAAATTTTATTTAAAATATCACAACAAATGCAATGTCATCTACACATTATAATAAGTAATGAGACATCATTCAAAAGATTTCATGCAACAAAACGTAATATATTCATATAATAATACAAGTACTAATTCTTTAATATCTAAAATTTCACCGAGTATAATGCAAGTTTAAAAGGGAAGACAAAATAATGAATTACACATACACACAAACAAGGATGCTCACATTTAGATGAATAACATGTGGTTAAACCATATTGAAAAAGTGGAAAAGCATACTCTATGTGACATTACAAAATAAATCGTTTTTTAAATTTGAGGTTATAATTTTTTAAATCTTAGATTATAAGAACTACATTGGAATGTGCCTTTAAAACGACGTCTAAGGAACTACTTTTCAGATTTTAGCCTGAAATTCAATTTGGTAAGAGCATACAAAAGCCTGTTTTTTCTTTTCATGGCATAACTGAGTATGAGCTAAATATTTATTCATTGCGTGTTGCCGCAGTGTTGTTGTGCCATTTCATGTAATCGTTTCTAATAAATTAATACACTCAATTCTTTTTCTCAACACATAAAAAATACATTTTCACATTTTTAATTTGAATTTTGTAAAAGATTTTTTCAGGCAACATTATATCTTCGAAATTCATTGTTCAACTTTTTTTTTTAATAAAATGAATCTGTAATCACTCAAAGTGAACACAAATTTACTTTTTGATTCTTTCAACAGTAAACTGTTGAAAGTTTGTGTCGCGAAAGTGGAAGATCACCATGACCTCCAGTACTAAACAGTACAAAAGCCGGCATGGTTACGACCATACAAACAACCATAAACATTTTTTTTTTTATAAAATGAATCTGTGCTCACTCAAAGTGAACACAAATACACTCCTTGACTCTTTCACAGTAAGCTACTGAAAGCTTGTGTCGTGAAAGAGGAAGATGATGGTCGGCACCTGGGATCGAACCACGACGTCCGCAGTACGAAAGCCGGCGTTGTAACCACTGGGTCACCAACCACTTCAAACATTAGCATAATCATTAATAATCTCTAAAATGTTTTTCTGTAAAGGAATAATATCATAATCGTCTTGATTCCACAATTGGAACACCATTTTGTTTCTTTGATTTAAATTTAGATTTTTTTCTATAGTTTTGGTAAAAGTTATTCACCAAGTAAAAGACTTGAGTGTATTTTGGTAAAACGGATCAACTTTATCACATTAAGTATGGTTTCCCTGTTTCATATGAGAACACATTAAGAATTAGCACCTATCTGCACTGGTCGGAGCTGCCTGTTCTAACATCTTAGAATCTAGAAGAGGAAAGGCTCTATAATAAGCTGCTCTGTGGGGCATAAGCTCGGAAGGCGGTGGTCTCTCGTCTGCTTCGAAATACGAAGAAGGAAGGTAGTTCCTGGTTGTCAAACAAGGCTCGTAGCACGCCGATCTCACTGGTAAGCTGTCACCACCGTAACGTTTTCTGGGGAAGATATTAAATAAGATTATTGTTAAAAATAAAATTGCTTGAAATCATTGATTTATATGTACTAGACGCGGTATTCAATGGTTGGTTGGAAGAAATTTCCTAAGGCAATAAGCCGGCCAATTGGGTAATATTTTTATTAATCCAATAAAGTGTTTATTTATTTATTTTATTCTGAACAAAGCTTTTGAAATATTATGTCACATTTTTGTTTATGAGGCACAATGTGAAGAGACATAGACGGAAAGAGAAAGTAGTGATACTTTAAAAAATTAGACATCTTTCACATTAACCAAACGCTTGTGTCGTGAAAGTGGAAATGATGGGTACCGGGATTCAAACCCACAACCTTCAGTACACTGTACGTATGAAAGCCTTCGACTGAAGCGCTGGGTTACCAACCACCTCATTGCAAAGAGTTTAAATTAAAGTACTAGGTAAGTGAGCTTTTGTTGCGAATACAAGTATATTATTTTAGCCAAATATATTTGAACTGTTTCTACATCTTTCATCAGTCTCTTCATTTTGTTATTTTGTGTGATCGTTTAAAGCAAGAAAGCAATAAAACAGTTAAACTAATGTTAGCATCTACAGAGTTTTGAAAAAAGTATCTAAATTTAATATAGGTACAAGAAAAAGTAAGTGGGTACATTTAAAAATACTACGATCTTAAATCGAACGAAGGCCATTGCAAAGGTGTCGGTCGGTCAACTTAATTTCATTGCCCTATTTTATGAGGCCGCTTCTACTAAAGAGTGCATATAATTCAATGATTAAAAAGAGCTAGAGTAATGACAATAATTGCACATACCTCAATAGTTTTATTTTGTTGTCAAATAGTTCTAATCCGGAATCAACGTCACCCCACGTTGACATAATTTTGTTGTCTATAAAAGTAGCAAACATTTGACTCTCCAAAAATCTGGATAGGAACGGCCTGTGATGTTCGGGTTGATCTGATAGGAAAGCTGCCTTGTCGAAGTTTTGCATGGTGTCCCTGTTAGACAGCCAAGAGTCCTTGTCCTAAAACAGACTACAAATTTAACTAATTTTTCAACACTTTTTCTTTTTAAGCACATTTCGTTAGAGAATCACTTCAATAATTAAAGCTGAAATTAAAATGGTGTGAGGAATTATTATTTGTAATGGGCAGGCAGCTCAAGCTGATAGGCCCATATCATTGTCTCTCAAATAAACGTCTAGTCTGTTCTGAAACTGATTAACACTAGTAGCAGACACAACACTCTCAGGCAATTTATTCCACACATCAACCATTCTGGATTGCATTTAAAATGAGATTTGCTCAACTTGAGGTGGTGTCCTCTAAGGTTTTCATTGATATTCTTTTTATATACATGCTCCAAATCAGGCACACTGCAGTATCCAGACAAAATCTTTAATGTTTCGATCAGATAAATTGATGTGAGGGATTTATTCATATCTTGTTATTCAAAATATTGTTAAGTCATTATTTGAAAGTTTGGGAGCGCGATGGTAAACAGTTTGAAAAACAGTTGCTTATTTGTTTATGCCGGATTAGAAAGTTTGGAATTTTTTACGCACTGAAGGTATGTCCAGGAAACCATTAAAATTTTCATTGTTTACAGCGATTAGTATAGAAGGCAAATTCTCCCGTTTTGAGGTGAATGCTTTGATTTTTTTTTACTTCAGTTCAATATCAGGTCTCGTCCAGAAAACATCTTTCCATAGTTTATCGTAATTTTGTGTCCTTGTTAATCAATTTATAATAAGTATTTCCGGCGCGTTTTATAGTTTTTGTAGTAATTTTGAAGTGTCTGACTGTTGAGTTATGGTGTGTCACATATTTAGAGTTTTTATTGTTTAGAGTCCCGCGTTTTTTTAATTAAACCTTCCGTTTAATTATGGTTTATTATGTATTGAAGATTTTCCGATCCGGGGTGGCGTGGCATTGAGGTTGGAGAGGAAAACAAGTGATACCCCATACCTCATATGTGTGAATGTGACGTGTTTATTTTCTTTTGTGCTGTGTGCTTTTATTTTGAAGGTATGCTGAATTTCAGGTGAGTGACCATATTTTTATTAGAGTGTTTTTGTTTCGTCGCTGGCAGCTACCCCCAGGACGATGATAGGGCACAGAGATATATTTTTATGCTGTATTTTGTTTGTTGCTTGGTTGCCCCCCCCGCCAAGCATGCTTATGAGCAAGTTGCTCGATGTGATTTTAGATGAGAGATATATGGCCGACGCGATACGGCATATTTATGAATATTTGTGATCTCTGTGTGCCAATGGATTTATTGTATAGCAGCATGTACCTACCTGTATTGTTTTCACACGTCACCTGTCAAACACACGTCGCGAATTGTTATCTGTCATTCGCGGGTTACCCCATTTGCCGATACCAGTGGTGTGACCTATCTTTAATGTTTATTTTTGAATCCGGTTAGGAATTTCATATTTAGAACCTTCTAGTAAGCTCAGTGTAGAATTTTTATTTGTAGAGGTACATTGGTGTGTTCCCCGTGAGAGTAATTTTATTCAGTCGAGCTATGAATGAGTTTACTAAAGTTCGCGTCTGTCCGCGCACAGAGAGAGTTTGTATTTTAGTTTTCGCCGCCGTGATAAACGTAAAGTTATAAAACCGGTATGTGTAGGAGGGCTGTTGGCGTGAGCTGAAGACCTTCCCCACATGACTGTCTATGAGAATGGGCTGTTGCTGATTTGGACGCTTTTCAGCTCAGTTCATGAGGTTCACTGGCGAAAAGGTCGCGCGCTAAGACCGAAGCAGTTGAGCGATTTGGAATTCCAATGAGGAAGAACTTGCGGTTTAAATGACAGCCCGTACGTAATGTGACTAGAAGGTTGATTTTTTTTGTTCGTCTATAAAGTAATTGAACGTTTATTTTGATATTGAGATAGATAATAATTAAATGTACGCGAGGTAGGCATTAACATTGTTAATAGGCAGGATCGTTTTGACTGTAGCTAGAGCCGTGGCATATTTTTCGCGTAGTAAAATCCTGTCCTATTTTGAGTCTCTGCTGGAAGTACGTTTAGGTATTTAGAGTCAAGAGTCAGATAGTTAAAAGATAGCTTCCAGCCCTTGTAGTCTGTACACCATCAGGAACCTTTTCCGTTTGTCTATATACACTATATCTGATAGCCGAATTTCGGCCCCCTTTTTGGTACCTGTTCGAGGCGTGAGGTCGCATCGAATTGGGCCAGTCTCGGACCTTCGGAGTTTTTTTTTTGCCTGAATTTTGGCAAGAAGGTTCGTTTGACATGGAAGGCCCTCTTTCGGTGGCTAATTCCTCCCGTAGACCTCGATCATGCTTATCAAGAGTGACAATTATTATTTAATCTATTGGCTTAATGATTATTTATTTAACACTTCTATGGCTTTAAAGCCTTTTACATTAGATGATTTTGATAAATACACAATACACTCTTGAAGTAGTTTTTTGAGAATGCACTCCTTAAAAAACTCTTGCATGTGAAGAACTGCCAAGTAATTTGCACACCTACATTGAGGGTCCCACTTTTTTTCCTTCAGAGATGCAATTTAGATAAGTTTTTATAACTATGTGTATATTGATAAAAAATAATCATTTGTATAAAGGGGTTAGATTTCAAAAAAAAAAATAAAATCTAAATAATAAAATGCAAGTGAGCTATATGGTAGAATGTACGAAATGTTCTGTGGTTCATAATGTAGTAGGTACCTGCTCATCTCGGGAGTAAATACACCACACATGTGTGTACAATAGTACAAAAATATATTATTAAAAGATTTTTAATTACCTGATCGGGTAAAATTACAAAATGTTCATAAGAACTAAACATATGAACAAATCTATTAAGGAATGTCTCTCGCACAGAATTATTAAACTTTATGTCCTCTTCGTATTGTTCTTCTTCTGATAACTTTTTTCTTCTGGCCGTGGGCATCACATCTTCCGAATCTAAGTCGTCTATATTTACACCTGCAAGTACACAATATACTCATATTATATTTATATCTACTAACTGAACTGACCAACATTTTCCCATGAGCATTAATCATATAGCAACATTTAAGACGCACATGTCTCAACACTCTGAGGCCATAAATGTCCATGAAAAATATGGTGTAGAGCATTGTTTTGACCCTTGGAACATACTGAAGTAATCATTATGGCTTCAAACGGTGAAAACACGTAGAACGCCAATTCCGACCGGCGCAAAGAATGTTTCTATGCATTTGAATGGGGATACGCACAGCAAAAGCAGGAACCCGCTTTCCGGCATGCGCATTTAAATGCACTGAAACCATAGACAACATTCTTTGCGCCAGTCGGAATCGGTGTTTCCACACAAAGATTGAGCCCCCTGTTCTAGACAAAGGAACACCAATTTTTTTATATAATTTAAATTTAGCAACATCTTCAGTTTGTGCTACTACGAATTATTTAATTTCCATAAACATGTTTTCGGGAGCGACTACTCCCTTCCTCAGATGGACAAAGACTAAAGAATATAAATGAATATGAGATATTTTACAAATTAGCTAAGTATATGAAACAAAAAAACAGCATTAAAGAAAGGGTGAACTTATGAGTACTTTAAAAAATGACAACTATACAATGTAAAAGTGACTTATTATGAGCTAAGGGAAGATAACAATAATAATGGTGACCCAGCGGTTACAACGCCGGCTTTCGTACTGCGGACGTCGTGGTTCGTTTCCAGGTGCCGACCATCTTCCTCTTTCACGACACAAGCTTTCAGTAGCTTACTGTGAAAGAGTCAAGGAGTATATTTGTGTTCACTTTGAGTGAGCACAGATTCATTTTTTAAAAAAAAAAAAAATTAATTCTAAAGAACATAGAACTAACTTTGAAAAGAAGGTATGCACAGAGTAGGATATTGGTTTAACATAAAAAGGTACTGTTTGATGATCCTACCTGTTGTTTTTATTGTTAAGCTTTAAACAATAGACCCATAAAGTTACTGCCGTTATCTACACATTGTCTTTAAATATTGTTATTTATTTTTTCTTGTAATACTTTCTCTTTCAATACATCATCACTGTATCAAAAGTTCATTTGATATTATATAGCTTCCGGTATTCTTACATATTGTCAAACAGTACCTTTTTATGTTAAACCAATATCCTACTCTGTACATACCTTCTTTTCAAAGTTAGTTCTATGTTCTTTAGAATTAATTATTATTATTGTTATCTTCCCTTAGCTCATAATAAGTCACTTTTACATTGTATACTTGTCATTTTTTTAAAGTACTCATAAGTTCACCCTTTCTTTAATGCTGTTTTTTTGTTTCATATACTTAGCTAATTTGTAAAATATCTCATATTCATTTATATTCTTTAGTCTTTGTCCATCTGAGGAAGGGAGTAGTCGCTCCCGAAAACATGTTTATGGAAATTAAATAATTCGTAGTAGCACAAACTGAAGACTCCTTATTTATTTTTACATAAGTGAAAATGAACTACTATCAAGCACCCTCGGCCGAAACTATCAACAGTTTAGCAACATCTATGCATCTTTATTTAAACCTAATCAATAAGAATTGTCATATTGAAGTGAGGATTATAATTATACTGGCCATTGTCTGCAGATACAACTTTATGTAACCATAGATAAAGAATCATGGTGGTTGTTTACTATGCCACTTGGCTGTAGAGTCCAATTTTAGACACGACCTTGTCGCATTCCGGGCAGGCTAATCTTGCCAGACCCTGACACTCTGAAGATGTAGCTAAACCTGAATTTGACCAATTTTTTTTTCAGTAAAATGAAACAAAAAGCTAACCTGTTCGCCTGGCTATATCCACTATCCTTTGCAAAGCATCTGACCTAGGTGGAGTGACCCTGTTGGAATGGAAGATGGAGTGTGGCGGAGGTGATGGAGGAGGAGAGCCACTGAGTGGTCGGCTCTCTTCCCAGTCCAGGATGTCATTGAATGAGTGTTTCCGTCTGACACCACCACCTGGACACATACACACACCAGGAGCTAAAGTCAAGTGTGATAAAATGGCCGCCAACAAATCCCTTCGAAGTTCCCATGGTAACAACATACAAATGACCATGGGCACACCAACTGAACGATACCGTTGCTGGTCATTTTATTACCCTTAATTTCAACCCCAAGACAACACAAACCCGTTACCAATATGAGAAGCAACGGAACAAGAAATAAATGAACAGAGAAATGATTCATAGTAATGTAAAAATTTCAAAACAAATCTTCAATCTGTATATTTATGACCTCTGATAGGTTTTTTTTTTCTTTTTTTTCTATCTTTGTGTTAATTTTATTTTAGTTTAAAAGAGAAAAAATATATTTATAATATATTGTTGTTCTTTTGTATTGTATTTGCATTGTTCACCGCAAAGGATTACTCTGTAATGGTGAGCAATGCTTCATTTTGACAGAAAATAAATAAATAATAATAATAATGATGAAGGAGTACAGATTATCAAAGAGTGAAAATAACTGGGCCCCGCTGGTGTTTGTAAATATAGCAACATTCATTAAGTACTCCACGTTTATGAAGCAAAGTAATGTAGCTGCCAAATAAAAGTAATTCTTATTTGAAAAAAAATGTCTCTGTGTCCATTTCAGAAAATAGACTTCGTTCAGTTCTATTAAATCATATTTTGTAAGAATTTAATGATGAATTGTGCTGAAAATTGCCATCTAAAGGGAACAGAGGAAAAGTATGTATAAAGATGCTTTTGAAACCTTGGCGACTAAAATTATATTAAGTCACCATAATCCAAAAAAAGGACAAATTAATCGAAAAAAGGGTGGAAGCCATAAATAAATTAAAAAATGATTAATCCACAAGTGGCGGCTACCATATCATTCCAATAGAAATGAAAAGTGTTTGAACAAAAAAATAATGAATGTCAGTGTTGCCAGAGTGATAACATTTTAGTTCATCGGTAATCAATTTCTCACCTTTATAGACAGACTGTATTGAAGACTTGTTTTGTGGTGAAGAAACAAATGAAATTGAAAGTGAAATTCTTGTACAAACCTGAGGGTAAAGTGCAGCTGCTAGACATGGGATCCGGATTGTAATATTTCTGCGTGAATCCATTCATAGGTGTGTGATATTTTAACTGTTCGTGCGGTGGTTTTGGAATCTGTGAAAAATGTGGGGAAAAAGATTTGACAAGTGCAATGCACCCTTTTTGAAGATAGAGAGAAAGTAGAAATTTTGTTAACAAATTTAGTTTTAAGGTTAGTTTTCACTTCATAGGAACTTTAAATATTTCAACTTTCAAAATTTTTGAAAATTGCAGCTTTCCAAAAGGGAAATAATAATATATTAAATATATAATATGTAGTTTGTGCGGTGAGATTAGTATTTAAGTTCCTTCATTGTTTTAAATTATTATTTCTATATTTTTTATGTATGACGATTGAGTTGAATGATCAAAGACATAGGCTTGATATGGGATTTTTTTTTATTATTTATCTATTTATTTCAATAAAAAATCTTTTTTTTTTATATTTAATGAGGTCTTCCACCCAAAATCGCGTGATGTTGGATTTACATCATATCATAAAAAATATAAACAATTACACTATTGTGTCATGCCAAGTCTCGACAGAAGACTTGCCAGCGTGGTTAAAATTTAGAACAAGTCAAATATTTGTGACTTAAGGGGGCTTTGCACGAATACACCCACTTTTGACACTAATACTTAATCCATTACTCCACAAGTTGTTAACATACGAAACTGAAATGTATGTTTTATTATTGAATAAATTTTAATTGAATAGTTTACCAAGGCAGGCAGACAGGCAAGTTCTTTATATTTGAACTAAGATCCATCAAGTCCTCAGTTTGTCTCATTACCTAAACATGATTTCTTTTCAGCTTCCCCTTCCCAATTCCCCTTAAGAAAAGTTGAAACTAGACTTTTCCAACAATAACTCTGCTGGCTTTAACGGGAAGACAAAAAGAAAATGATGGGAGTATCTTTTCATCCTAACCACATTCACAGTAAGGTTATTCGATTGTATTGTAAAACTTATTAGATAGTGTTGGTATTATTTTGGAATCGTACCTGATATTTGTCTATAAGATTGGATAATTCTTCTAAGAAGGCATTCCTGTATGGGAAGATGGGCAATTCTTCGGGCAGCTGTATATTTGGTTTATCAATATCGACTAGACACAGCGCTGCTTCCGAACCAACTCCTATTCCACTACGACACATGTTGCTGTTCACGTTGTTCAATGAAGAAGGTGATATTTCACTATGGAGGCCTAAAATGAAGGTGTTTCATATTAAAAAATAACACATTTATATTGTAAATAATAAATCGAAGCATCGTCAAATAATAAATCGAAGTTTGAAATGATAAAAAACCAAATTTTTTACAACTATTCAATTATTACATTAGTCCAGGACAATCGGTTAATTATTGCTATCAGAAATGATCTGTTTTTGTTTTAACATTAGTTACTATGACATAATTTTTTTTTTTTTTAATGCCATCACGCCGTGTCCCGTAAGGGGTAGGCAGAGAGAACGGACCTCCACTCTTTTCTATCCAAGCATACTTCTTTCGCTTCTTCCACCGACATAACATTTCTCATACAGCTTCTCCTATTTCTCTTACTTCTTACCTGGCCTTCCTTGAGGACGGAATCGATGTGTTCGATCCACGTCATTCTCGGTCGCCCACGCTTTCTTACACCTTTCCTTTCAGCCTTATGAATTATCTTTGTCATTCTGTTCATCCATTCTTTCCACATGCCCAAACCATCTCAACTTATTAACTTTCATCTTTGTCACAACAGTTACTTCCATACCGACATAAAATATGATTGGTAATTTCTAGTGGATGTTTCAGCTGTATGCAGAAATACATATTTTTATAATAACTGCTTGCACAGCACATACTATATATCGGGTGTTTTTTTTTAGGTGCATGCATGAGAAGTTACGATGGTTTGACAGTTGAGAATATCAAATTGTGTTAACATACAGACAGTATTATTATACGGGCAATAAAGGTCACATGGAAACCCCTTCTAGTTCATTTATTTAGGCATATTTAGTAAAAAAAAAAAACTGTAATAAAAAATATACTTGGCTACTTTTTTCTCTCGCTTCCTCTTACAGAAAACTATACGATATATTTTGTTCTCTTTTACACTGATGAACTAATATTGGCATTAGGCATGATCTTTAGAATAAATAGGAATGTTTGTAAAAAGATCAACTTACCCATGACAAATGGAACTGGAGCATCCAAGAAATGATAGAGAGGTGATGGAAGAATGGGCACATACACGTGGGCCCAGCAGAATGGAAACAACAGTGCAGTCACACACTCGGCTACCAACATCAAGCGGTTGTAATCTAAAGCATCCAAAATTATAGCAAATATTATACTAAAATAATGGAATTTAAACAAATTTTTCTTATTGATAAAAATATTTGATTTGTGCCATAGACGTCTGTTTTTGCATGAAGATTTTCATATGGCAACTCGAAATTTCACTCCATATTATGTTGGCAGCTCTGTTGCATGACACATGTATTTTGTAAACAAACGAAATCATAACCGGGAAACAATTACGGGAATGCGTGTTTGGTTAAAATATTTCATTTATTAAAATTATATACCAAAAAACGACAGATTAAATTATGAAACTGGTACAAAATTTGCCAGGGAAAAAACTTACACAAATTACAAAGAGCATAGGTACTTGTACACTCGCAACGACAGCTACCTAATCCAACAAGACGGGCCAATGCTCAGGTTAAATTCGAGACTTAATTCGAGGATCAACTATAGTTGATCCTCGTTTATTAATATGTTTTTTGGTTCAGCAGTAGTCCATGCCGGGTTTAAATATGAGCCGCATTTATTAATAGCACAGTAAGTATTTTCGAAGAGATGATTACCTGACGATCTTAAGAGAACTTGATTTTCCAATAAGACACAGGTAAACAGTTGAATGATGTAGTCTGCCCCGAGCAGGGAGAAAACCTCTCTCAGGGGAAAGTCCAGCAGTGGGAACTCATCAGGAAGACACGGTCTATGTATCACCTAGATAAAGAATAAACAAATACTTTATTGAACAGGTAGAAACATTTTCAGGTTTGTGCCTATCATCATACTAAATTAAACTGTGAAGTTTTGAAACTGATCGAAAACTAATCTGTGATTACACAAAGTGAACATGAAGCAAAGTTTGTGTCATCTATCTCTATACGTAAAAAAATGGAGTCCAATTTCCTTTGGTTATCAGATCAAGCATGAACGGCGACCATAACGACCAATTACGCTAATTATTTTTTTATTGTGTTTGCTATTGTCAAGAAAAAATGAAGAAAGTTGGGTGAAACATTAGAAAATTAAGGAAACTTTACAAAAGTAACCTTAGTACTTTTGACAATATAAACTTTTTTCTATTTTTTAATTTTAATTTTTAGCTTTTGACAAACTGTCAGTTGATTGAAAGTTGGCTTGATTATCAGAATGTGCTCTGTGAACATCGTTTAAAACAGATGCATTGGTCAGAATTATATTGCATAAATAGGTAATTAGTTAAATCGGTAGCCTAGTAATATAGGCGTGGACTTTCAGATCACAAGGTCCCAAGTTCGATTCTCAGTCGGGTTAGAGTTTTTCTGACACCTTTATATAGAAAAGTGTTCATTTATTTTTTAATAATTAATCAACCAGTTTAAAACAGTGGACATTTTAGAGATTAAGGATGAATGCAACAAAATTGATAGAAAAACTTACAGTAGATATAGGTGGCAAATGTGGTTCAGGAGGTGGCAAGTAAAATCTAATTGACTGTCCAGGCGGAGGCAACACCACTTCGTACAACATATTGTACACGTACGATTCGGGTGATAGTCCAGGACCAGGCTGACGAGGAAGAGACCTGAAATTTAAAAACAAATTATAATACTTAATTCACACAAATATGTAAAATGTAAATACAACACAAGTTATGCTGAACGTCAAGTGGGTAACAGACGTAAAATATTTTTGAATTTCATAATCAATTTGAATAAACTAATTCTATCCATCAATATCTATAAAAGACAAAAAAAGTTTCTATGTCGGTCAGCAACCATCCAACTGATGTACTCCAAACCGTCCATTAGGGGGCGTTCAAGTATTACGTAACGCAATTTTTGAAGATTTTTTACCCCCCCTCCCCCCCATGTAACGCGCCGTAACGTTTTTCTGTACCCCCCCTCCCCCCCCTAAATGTTACGTAACACTCTGGAAGTGACTATTTTTTACTGAACTCTCGTATAATACTATTTATTATGTTCCATAAATTTTTCTTTATTTTTTCTTTTGATGTTTTTCAAATTTCATTGGTATTTTTTTGACATAGATGCGTTGGAAAGTCAGCATGAGAGCCTTTATAGGCCAAGAACAGTTGATTATGTAAATCCCCCGCTTTTGTGGACATTATAGTACCTATCTACAAACTCACTAACAACGCTCACTACAAGCAATTTGTGTTTATGCGTACTGCGTGTTTAAAGCACTAACGAATACTAACAACGAAAATAAAATAAAAATGACGTAAGTATAATACAGTCGAGGGATTCCCCGTAAAAAATAAAAGAAAAGGTTTGCTAACTTAGGAGAGCGAAATGAAAATTTCGACATACAATGCAGTCGAGGGACTCCCCGTAAGACGTAATCGAAAAAGGTTGCTTTTTACGCAGAGCAATAAAATTACATACAGTAGAATTGAGGGACTCCCCGCATTACATAAACGAAAAATCGAGGGACTTCCCGTAAAACATTGTCCAAAAGGGTTGCTAACTTCGGAGAACAAAAAATGATGTACATTACAATCGAGGGACTTCCCGTAAAACATAAACGAAAAGGGTGTCCAACTTGGAAGATTTATTTCACATTTTTTTTTATTTAAGAAAAAAAAACGTTACGTGACGCATTGTTCGAACCCCCCCTCCCCCCTTGTAACACACAGTAACGTTTTGCAAGACCCCCCCTCCCCCCAAATTGCGTTACGTAATACTTGAACGCCCCCTTAGACGGGTAATAAAACGAAGATGGTTTACGACCATTATCCATTATTTAAGACTTTCAACACTCATTCATTCTCATCAAAAAATTTAGGTGCCTTGTGTTAACCATGTCAAACAATTTTCTTAGCGCAGTCGGGTAATCCGCTTGTATTTTATATTATAAAAGAGATAATCTTAAATAAACAAAAAATACATCAAATAATAAATAATATAATAGTGCTTCGGTTTTCGTTTAATAGAGGATAGGAAAAAAAAACATGGATTTCAGAAACCGATAACGCATATTAATTGTTTAGATCATGCACAAACAGTGTGAAAAAAAAAAAGTGCCTTAGTCAAAATGACAAATGTATATTTTAAAGCAAAGAGTACAAATCTTGAGTAATCGGCAGTGAAGTGTTAATATTGATTATGAATTTTAGAACAAAACACACTGCACACTCATTTTGCGCATTGTTGTCTACATGTGTTTATTTGTTTATCTGTTTAAATATTTTCTACAGTTATTATTCAATAGCAACTTTGCCCAGTAAAATCCTTTTTTCTTTGACTACATTTTTTTTTCTTCACAAATTTTGATTCATTTGATATCGGTCGGGAGACCACCAGGAATAGACCCAGAGACAGAGCGCTGAAGCGTTGTTGGTTCGACCAAATAAAGCAAAACATTGCGCGGTACATCTGGCTGCAAACAGACAACCCTGGAGAACAATGGTTTACGATAGAGTCCACCAAGCATGATGACCACGTCCCTCAAGAGTGAGGACGACAACTGGCAATAGTGATGCAGTACTTTTCTATGCAGGAATTTCAAGGATCAATTAAAATTCATTATTTTCTTCTCCTGTTTGTTTATACAGATAGGTAGTGAAATCCATCAAGCATACTGCCGAAAATAATTATTGTTTTCTGAGAGCATTTTACGGACAGTTGCAAACGGGTTTTTATCGGTCACTGTCTTTGGGAGAGTTTGGATATTTATAATTTTTTTTTTTTTTTTTTTTATTTATTCAAACAAAATTCTCCAGTCAGCTCTAGGATGGTATAAGGAGAACAAAATAATCAGGTATAACAAATTGTTAAAAATCTTTTCACAAAAAAAGAAAAAACACACAAAAACAAAATACACAAAATAGTCAACTAAAGTCTGAAGTTAACAATAATAACGTATAAAATATAGATTCAAAATAAATAAAAAGTATACATAGGTAGATGCATTAAATAAGCACATTTTACACATAAAAATTATACAAACTCACACAAGGCAAATAACTTTTGGATATACTTACTTGAATAGATTCAACAGGAACAAGTGTGCAACCCTAACATATGGTAGTTGACTAATTAGAGCTATGCTTTTAGCAACGTAAAGTTTATCTTTGGCAATATCATAGTAACTAACGGCTGCTCCGGACATGTGAGGCGATAATTTGAAGGACCTGGGTAGAGATCGACACGTCTCTCTGGGTCCCGATTTCCGATGCCCAGGAGGTGTTTGTCCACTCGATAATTCAGTTATATGCATTGCCTGTAACATATTAAATAACAAAAATATCATTCGTTACACAAGCGTGTTCCCATGGGTACTCAAGAACATAAAGTATTGATTGTTTACTGTATGTAAGGGTGCATTTACACCAAATGAATAGTCATTTAGAAATAGAGCATTCTTCCTTGATCATAGATGTTGACACTGACCAAATGACAAAATTTATATTTTGAAGCGATGAGCCTGGATCAGAGAAGTCAGCAGTGACTGTGTCAGTCAGCATAACAATATTTCAGTAAGATTCTTAATATTCTGAAAATTTATTTACCTACTCATTCATACACTTTGACAAAAAAGTGATATACAATACTTAGAATGCCAGAAATCGAAATCAATGAAAACTAACATAAGAGAAAGTAAATATAACAATACTCTGTTAATATTAGAATATGAAATGTTAAAATGACCGATACATCTTTGATTCTGGGACTTTGTTTATAATTTATAATAATAATATAACACTTTTCTATACAAAGGTTCAGTATAGCAGGCGGAACTTATTGCCTGAGGCAATTTTTTCCAGTCAACCGGTCCCGTCCAATCTGAGACAGGCCAATCCCAGGTATAAATTTCAAGTAAAAAAACACTAAGTAGAAAAACTCTGACCCAACCGGGAATCGAACCCGGGACCTCCGATCTGAAGTCCACGCCAGTACAACTGGGCTACCGAGGTCTGTTTTTATTTAAGGCATTCAAGCAAAAAGCTAACATAAAAAAAAAATACTCTGCCTATATGTATAAGTTATAATTTGTTTATGGAGGATTGATTCCCACTTTAAAATATTATTTTCAACTATATACTGATGACAACGTACCTGCAATGTATGCATTGCATTGCATATATTCCTATTACGGACTTCCTCATAAAACACTAAGGAAAATCCATAATATCTGCTGGCATCTTCTCGTGTCACCACAAAGGAATGAAACTTTGGATCCAAGACATGCTTCTGTGTTCGAAACAGGAGTCCAGCAGGTAAGCAAAGCTAAAACAACAATGCTAATATTTACATGCTGACATTTTATGATAATAGGCAACATGGAATCACCATGTATTATGTATTGAGTAGAGATGAAATGGTTATCCAATTACTATCCTCTCCGGCCGAATACAGCATAACTAGTGTCTATCCGAATACTGGAAGTAATTAATTGCTTTATTTGGTTAATATCATTTGAGAAATACAATCAGTACATAATCACATGATACCAACTTTAGAAAAAAGTCCTTCCTTGTAAACATTGCTGCAAGGTTCTGAGAGTTAACTTTGTTTATCAACAAAAAACACGAATTGGACCGAGTCCATCCATGGCAATGCTCTGCCGGATATTCGGCAGACTAAATTCCTATATATTTCATCTCTAATATTTAGTTTGATGATCACTAAAAAATCTCAAAAATTTCATATAAAAAATAGCTTCAAACTATGGCGGGAAGTATTTAAAAAAAAAAAAACAATTTTTCTTATTGTTAGTAAAATTAAGCAACTTTCTAAAATATGAAAGAAAATAGCGAACGTGGTTTGAAACAAGAGCAATAACATTAATTTTTTCAAATAAAAATAAGCTTTTCCTCTATTAGTGAATTTTACAATGTAATGTTAGAAGAAAAATAACTCACCATACATACTGCATGTTCATCAAAAACATTGGAAAAGACTTTTTCAGGATAATGCCCTAAAATTTTACCCTTATAAGGTCTATCCAGAGGAGAATAATGGAGATTATCGCCTAAAATAATAGGAACAAAAAGAAGTGATTATTTTCGTCAAAGAAAATTTATCGCACGACTATTGTTTACAATATTTAAGACACTTCATTTAGCCCACTTTCTAAATGGCATAGAAAAGGTACATAATTGTATATTATTGTACAAATGGTCAAACCTGCTAATCTATCTGGTTCCAGTCCAGAATCAATATCTAATCCGCAGATAACAAAATAATCCACAAATCTAGATTCTACATAGGATGATGCTGGGACAGGGGCACTCATATTATCTGTAATCCAGGTGGTGCTTTATTTCGAACAATGCACTATTTTTATTAATTCATTTTTAATAAATTGCGATTGAACATCATTTTTTACGGAATTAAGAGACTTTTAAGTATTTTATTCATTTTCGTTGTCTTAAAAAACTAACAACTCAAAACCAAACGAGAAAAGTAAAAATATTGTATGTATTATAAAAATTAATGACATGACATGACAGCCAATAATCCGCCAATCGAAGAAAAACAAACTGACTGACCAGACTGAATATAGGCAATGTTCACATGCAACAACAATAATTATTATTAGTTATTATTATTTTTAATTAATTAAAGAGTAGATTATAGTTATAAAAATCTGTCGTAAATTAAGTAAAACATTTAATCCTTACCGATTCATTTATTTTTAATAAATTATCCGGATGTTAACAAAATGAAAAATAGCAAGGTTCACAAAATAGATTCGTGAATAAATTGATTTAAAGGATAATAAAATCGCTTATAATAAATACAAATTAATCAGTATAACATACTTAATGGCTGCCGTTTTTTAATTTATATTTTTAAAAAAGCATAATTTTACTTCTAGTTACGTTCAAGATTTTTTAAGAAACTTGTGAAAATCTACATAATCTACATTAAAAACAGTGCAGCCAATGTAGCA
Organism: Mystacides longicornis; assembly: GCA_963576905.1. Taxonomy (NCBI): domain Eukaryota; kingdom Metazoa; phylum Arthropoda; class Insecta; order Trichoptera; family Leptoceridae; genus Mystacides; species Mystacides longicornis. The sequence goes on from OY756428.1 coordinate 26,237,043, forward strand.
AAACAAATAAAATAAAAAATATTGAAAACAACCTTATATTGACAGAAATAAATGGTTCAATCAAGTTCGATAGGTTTTTAATTCCTGAAAAGGTCGGAGAAGTCAGAAATAGCAGATTTTCTGTACCAAAGACTGGCAAAAAAGTTAAAAAGTGTACCACCATGCTATTTTAAAATTGACATTTTTATTTAAAAATCAACACAATAATAATCTATGACAATAGAAACTTGCCTTTTTGGTTATAATTGTTATTAATGACTGCATCGATTAGAAAATAATCACATTGTATGACACTTTTAAACAACAGTCATTGCAGGATAGAGCACTGCAAGTATTACATTATATATTGACTGCAAGCAGATTGGTTCACGGCAAGTTTGTCAACCATATCGAGTTTTGTGACGTTTCAGTTTGGATTCTTTATGGTAATTAAATACTACTTCGAAAAGGAGCCTCTTTATGTGCTCTTCATCATCATACTTCGATCACACAACGCTATCTGACTGATACTTATGTATCGCTGATGATTCTTCGTCACCACGCCAAAATGTATTCCGTTAGGAACCCGATTCAGCCAAGTTATAGTTGTCGTAATGTAAATACGATGACCGTGACGAGAGGTGACGTTTGTTCGCTAGAAAACTTTGCTCAGAAATTATATCAGTTCATATTATAGGCTATGTGTTAAGGGTGTTATCTGTCGTAAATTTAATGCGTATAAAATAATATATCGTGAACATTGTTGTGAAAATCGTTGTTTATTTGTTGGTTTTAATCCTAATACAAAATGTCAACGCCGGAAGCCGAAAACCCCGAAAGTTTCCTATCTTCGATTACTGGGGAAATGTATAGTTTTGTAAACATACTTTTAATTGCTATGATAATAGGCCTGCTTTTTAAAATATTTAAAGGTCGTGGGGAGACAACTGAAGAGGCTCCTTCCCCACCCCCACTGCCCAAGTTACGCAAAGATTTCGCCGTAGCAGAATTAAAAAATTACGACGGTACCCAGCCCGATGGAAGAATACTTGTAGCTGTCAATGGAAAAGTTTTCGATGTGACCAAAGGGAAAAGGTTTTACGGACCAGGTAATTCATATAACTATCATTATTCTTGAAATTTATTCGATACATGCTGTTATTTTTTGCCCCACTTTAAGGTATTCATGAATATTTTGTAAAAGTTAATTCCGTTCCTGCATAATATCTGATTTTACATAAATGAATAACTAATTTAGCAACTTCATAATAATATTGTGTACCTATATTTACATGTTATGATTGAACAGCTAGTTTTTCATTTAATAGTAGGTATGTAATACCCAATACATAAATATAACAACTTTTTTTTCTGAAATGATTCAAACATCTAAAATGACAGCTAAAAAATAGGGGAATAATATTGCTACACAAATCAACTCCTGATAGCAAATAAATACTTTCAACTTTTTTGTTTACTTTTCCCTTTCAATTGTTAATGCATTTATTCCTTGTGCAATAAATTACAGTATAGGCGCCAGATATTGTGATCACATTTGTCCCAGTGTGTTTTGATTCTATTAACCGGCGATTGTAATAAGCGGCGGCCATATAGTTACTTAGTACATACCTACATATATTTTTTATGACAAAAAAAATCGACAAGAGTCTGTCCCATTATCTCAGATAGTTTTCGAAGATCTGTGACTTTATTCAAGCCTTTGTGTAAAAAATATACCTACATCACTAGCAAGTGTTTCACGCCTTACAAACATCTGGAAGATTCGCTCTTTCCACAAACTAAAATGTAACCAGGCAGTCATAGCGCGTTTGTAAAAGTACCCACCGTTATTCCGTCTTTTATATTTTTGTCTGTTCCAGGATTCGAATTTTTATCACCATACAAGAAACAAACGTATGCACAGATGGAAACAGTTCAAAACTGACCTTGACTGTTAGCTATAAATCTTTTCTTGTGTGCAATTCGTCTATTGAGTCGAGATTGAAAAAAAAAATACAAAAAAACGTGCATGTCCGTGGCAAAAATATAAGAAAGCGTTGTAAATTTTTTGAACAGTTGATTATATTAACCGAAAATATGATTCTATTATCCGATAGAAATTCTTCATTTTGAATCGGGACTTGGAGTTTTGATTCTATTAAGCAGCTGATTCTATTAACCAGTGATCAAAATAACTGGCGCCTACTGTATGAGGATTTTTACTCTAAAAATGATCCTGTATCAGAATGGTGTATTCAATATCTCAGACTCTGTCACTTTTCCTTTATATCCATGTTTAACATCTATAACTGCTTACGGTTTTCCTCTTCAAAAATGGTTGCAATATATATATTTTCCAAGACTCTCTAGATTAGATAATACTGTTTACAATATTATGAACTAATGAATTATTTAATGTTATCCAATTATATCACATCTCTTCAGTGTTGATAAGACTCCATTATCAGTCACTTACTTTAAGCATTGTAAACAAATCATATCCTGTCAGTGTGTTTGAAAATTTTCAGTCACATTTGCCACAATTACTTACGCTTAGACGAAGAAGCAAGTTATTTTTAAGTAAACACTTATTTACTCTGCGGTCTATCACGACGCCTGCTGAGCTTTACAATCTCACAAACCCTGCTGCACTATGCAATCTTACACACCCTTTACTTATAATTTTAAATCCAGTGGACTCTCTGTAACAAAATGAGAGTTCATAGTATCAGTATCTTTCCTAAGTATATCTAGATTCTTGTGCCCATTTCTCTTAATGAATAATTCCAACAATCCACTAATGATTTCGATTATAAATGGTACAAGTTAACCACTACCGACTTATGACCGTCTTCTGTTGTTCCGTTAGCCTGTAGTGCTTTACTCATACCATTTAAAACCGAACATCATTAGTAGATTGTTGGAATCATCAGTTGTTGCATATTCATTAAGACTTAACACCCTTACTGCCTTTTACATAGATCCATGCTCTTCACTTCAAAATATACATTATTTGTCATTTTGACAAAGACACTGTTGTTGAGCGCTGTGATTGAATTTCTTATACTTGTCATAAAACACTTTTTTTAATATTTATGGTATTTTTTAAATAAAAATTAGTTATTTACAACGAATGACTAACAATTAATTACTGATGTTCCATTTTTATATGGAACAAACCACTACGAGCTTACGACCGTCTTCTACTATTATTTCGAAGGCTGGCTTAGTGTGATCACTTTACGTTAACAACATTCGCCATTAGGTGGTAATGTTTAAGTCTCCGAAACTCCTAATCATAAGAATTCTCAACATGTTCAACATGTTGAAAAAATCCCACGTGTACAACAAATAGATATTTAATAATTAAATGAGATAAAGAGATAAATGTTGTAAATTATTGAGAACAAGAAATCAACCAAATTTAAAGACTGCGACTGCTGTCATGTATTTGGCGCCAGGATATGAATTTATTTGAAGTTATTTATAAGGCAGTGAACGTGTGAAAATATAAGTTTGCTGCTCTTCCGTCCATTAGAGGTGCTTAGATTGGAAAGACTCTCCATCCCCAGACAGCACAGGATATCCAGATGTCTCCCAATATCCCCATGAATTAAAAATATGTTTTATAAAGTAAGAGGAGGTGGTTGATAGACCAGCGGTTACGACGCCGGCTCTCGCATTGTTTAGTGCGGAGGTCGTGGGTTCGAATCCCGGCCGTGTCTACCATTTTCCGCTTTCCCGAGACAAGCATTTGCTTACTGTGAAAGATGTCAAAAGTGTATTTGTGTTCACTTCGAGTGAGCACAGATTCATTTAAAAAAAAAAAAGTTGATTTTTATGCCTAACTTTACATACCTACCTAGCTAAATCTTCAACAGATTTTTTTTACTTAGTATTATTAGCTAGATAGATTGTGTCATCAAATACAACACTGTTCTAAACATACCGTCTTGTTGATATTTTTTGTTAGCAAGAGAAATCTTGTAATAACAAAAAATTGCAATGATAAACAAGTGTAATATTGCAATTGTCCTTATTCAGTTTTACTTATCCAAGACAAAATGTTATCGGCAATCTACCAAAATCGGAAACAACTGGAGTAAACTATGAGATAAAAAAAAAATCTAAAACTTTATAACTTTTTTGGGCTCACATGTAGTACACCCTTGTATACATCTCTCTTACATACATACATACTTATATACATCAGGTCAAACCAATAGTACGTTCGGCAGAAACCGCACGGCGGAAGGCAGCCAAATCTACATTATGTATATCTAAGTCACGATGAACGACGTTAAATTGCTGACAAGTCCTTGTAATGAAACTTTCCTTGCGGTAGTTTGTTCGCGCCTGCTCAATGTGAAATGTGGAGTGGTGTCTGGTATTCAAACGTGGAACGTGAAATTTAATTAAATTAAATTAAATTAAATTTATTTTTAAGCGTTTAACAAGGATGGGCAGTCTATCTGTCTATTTATAATTTTAAAAAGAATTGTTAGATCGGATATCCGTCGTCTTGCAGTCAATGATCGTAATTTATAATGGGATTCTGCGAGGGAATATGACTCAAAGCTCCTACAGCTCAGATAGTTGAGGTATCGTAAGCATCTGTGTTGTACATTTTCAATTCTATTTCTATGCAGATTGTAGTTAGGGCTCCATACTGCCGAACAATATTCGAGTGTACTACGTACATAAGAAGCATAAAGCATTTTAGTTATATCTACACTTCTCAAAGACCTAGTGAGCCTGAAAATGTATCCTAGTGTTCTCGAAGATTTCGCTATAATATTATCATAATGGTTTCGGAATGTCAATTGATCATCAAAAGTCACTCCAAGGTCTTTAATTTCTTTGACCAGCTTCAACGTTTTGTGGCCCAAACTATAATCATACTCGACGTTGTTTTTCTTTTTTGAGAAGCTCAAAACATAGCACTTGTCAATATTTAGTTCAAGACAATTTCTTTTGCAGTATTCTTGGAGTCTCTTTAAGTCAGAGTGTATTTTATCGCAGTCCTCTGTAGATTTAATAATCCGATACAACTTCATATCGTCAGCATATAGAAGTGACTCACAATGTTCAAAACAATCAGATATATCGTTTATATATAAATTAAAAAGTAAGGGGCCCAAAATGGATCCCTGAGGCACTCCCGAAGGTACATCCACCCAGTCCGATCTGTAACCTCCAACAACGACAGCCTGTCTCCTATTTGTGATATATGACCACTTTTACATGATAAACCACTCGATTCTGCAATAGAATCTTTTTACACCAAATTACTTGGTGTAGTGCACGATCATACCCCACTCAAACGTACCAAACCAACGTCATATCCCGTTTGGTACTCTCTACCTACAATTGCCCTTCATAGAAGGAAAACTAAGGCTTGGTCTAGCTGGAAGGCTCACAACAACCCTCTAGATTATAAACTCTTCTCTACACTCAGAACCCAATTCAAAAAAGCTCAAATTGCTGATCATAAGAGATATATTGAGAACATTGAGCACAATCTAAAAACCAATGTCAAATCCTTCTTTGGTTATATCAATACATTTAAAACTAGTCACAGCTACCCCAAAACCTTCACCTATAATGATCAAAATTCATCTGATCCGCAAACTATAGCATCGATGTTCTGTTCATTCTTCCAATCGGTTTTCAATAATAGTCCACAGACTACTGGTCCGGATTCACGGCTGGCGGATGGTGCGTCTCCTTTTTATGGTAATTTATTAAGCGACATAACTATCACGAGTTCTGAAATCTACCAAAAACTAATACAATTAGATGTATCAAAGGGAGTTGGACCAGATTCTATCTCCCCAATCGTACTGAAAAGATGTGCTCCTCATATCACCAAGCCTCTCAAGTATATATTCAATCAAAGCCTCGCCACCGGACACTTTCCGGACAGGTGGAAAGTTGCCCAAATCACACCTATTCATAAATCTGGTCCTAAGTCCGATGTTCAAAACTATCGTCCGATATCTATCCTATCAGCCATTTCCAAAATATTTGAATCTATTGTCAAAGACCGTATATACTACTTCATATACCCATTCTTACTTCCCCAACAGCACGGTTTCATGAAAAATCGGTCTACTGTGACCAATCTTATGGTGTTCAGTGACTTCCTTTTCAGTGCTATGGATCAACGTATACAAGTAGATGCAATTTACACAGATTTCCAAAAAGCTTTTGACAAGGTCGACCATATCCTTCTGATTCAAAAACTTTCATCTTACGGTATACATGGCAACCTTCTGCGCTGGCTGGAATCTTACCTCTCAAACAGACTAATGACCGTAGTGCTGAACGGTTACAGATCGGAGTCTCGTGCTGTTACTTCAGGTGTTCCCCAGGGATCGGTGCTGGGTCCATTACTATTTACAATTTTCATAAACGACGTGGGCGCTTGTTTTAAACATAGTGAATTTCTTTTATTTGCGGACGACATGAAGATATATCGTTCTATAAGCTCTGAAGCTGACTGCACGAAGTTGGACGAGGACCTTGAGAGACTCAAACAGATATTGTATGAAAAACCGCCTTGTCCTGAACTTTAAAAAATGCTACACTATCTCCTTCACAAAGAATCGCAATAAAATACTATATGACTATACTATAGCTTCCCATAGACTTCATTCTGTCGATAGCATACGTGATTTGGGTATAGTGATGGACTCAAAGCTACACTTTGACAAACACATTGACGAACTGACACAACACTGTAACAAAATGTTGGGCTACATCCTACGAAATACTAAACAATTCAAAAACCACAACCCACTTCACGTACTATATAACTCGCTAATACGATCCAAGGCCGAGTACTGCTCTGCAATATGGAATCCTTTTTACGACAAATATACCAAACAAGTCGAGACAATACAGAGGAGGTACACTAGACAGACGAGACGGAAATTTAACAATCTGCCCCCAAACAACATTACATTGGAACTGAGACGCAGTGCCATTGACGCAACGACCCTCTACAAAATCTGCCACTCCTTACTTGACGTCCCTACTCTCCTGCCTAAAATAAACTTCAAAGTACCTACCAGAATACGAATACATAGACCATTTTATGTTAAGACAAGCAACACTAATGCTGGACAAAGGAACCCCATAAACAGACTCATGACCTCATACAACAAACTCCTGATCGACGTAGATATCTTTGGACTTACGCTCCCCGCTTTCAAGACCACTACATTACAGATACTAAAGACGATACATACTCCGACATAATGTGACAGTCCCTTCTCCCATCCTTTCCTTTCCCGCCACTCCCTACTCCTCTTTTATACATTTTATATTTCTATGTATTTTTTGTTGTTTGTCTGATGTGTGTGTGTGTTCTGAGTGGATGTGTGTATGAATGGTGACTTATAATTTTATTTAACTTTCTTTTCATTTCTACTTGTTTTTTTTTTTTCTTTTGTTTTGTATGTATATACCTAATTTTTTTTTTTTCTCTCTCGTATATATAATATGGTGAATGGTGATTGAGGACGAATGACTAAGGATATTAGTAAATGCTGAAAAGTAAAGACTTCCAAGGATGCATGAGTAATTGGGTGACAGTTGACTGAATATTGTTTTCGTTCATATATTGTACTTTATCATAACTGTTGTCTGTTCATGCGTTACAAATAAATAAATAAAATAAAAAAAAAAATGATGTGATCCACCTATACAAACTCCCATGAATGCCCATTTTATCCAGTTTCATCAGAAGTAAGGAATGGTTCACTCTATCAAACGCTTTACTATAATCCGTGTATATCGAATCGACTTGGTAGCCGTCCTCCATAGTCTTGGAGATATAATTGACATATACCAAGAGATTCGTGACAGTTGAGCGACCCCTAACAAATCCGTGTTGGCTAGGATTGAGCGAACCCTTCAAAGTGGAATACATCTGATCAAACACCAAATGTTCAAATATTTTTGCGAGGGTGCACAATTTTGATATCGGTCTGTAATTGTTAATAAGGTCCCTTGATCCTGCTTTAAAGACAGGAGTTATCAACGCACACTTCCACTGAAGAGGGAAATATCCATACCGCAGTGACATAGAAAATATATGTGACAAAGGAGTGGCAAGTGGTTCTCTGCAATTATAGACAAAGATCAAAGGTATTCCGTCAGATCCAGCAGATTGTTTATAGTTGATTTGGGATAAATATTTCTTCACCATTTGAATGTCAACAGACACATGACCCATGGTATCATGCACTAATTGGTATCCGCCAGACAGGGGTTCCGTATGAGAATGAGAATTTAATATTGTTTGTCTATACTACTATATAAAGAGGAAAGATTAGATTGTTTGTTTGTTTGCATTGAATAGGCTCCGAAACTACTGAACCGATTTGAAAAATTCTTTCACTTTTGGGAAGCTACACTATCCCCGGTGAACATAGGCTATATTGAATTTTCAAAAATATTTGGGATCCTTACTAAAACTCCAATAAAGTAACCCAAGGTGTAAAAAAATTACCGAAAATATTCTTTACATTGCGTGCGCTGGGAAAACTATTGATAATAGAATAAAATAATGTACTATGACTTTGTAGAAGACATCAATATGTACAAAAAATGTTGCGACAGCACATGTCTAACTTTTATAGTTATGCCACAATAAGTGTTCTTTTATTTAAAAAAATTAATTAAAATGCGGCAGAGATATAGGCTTCACTGGGGTACGAGCCGGGCGGGAGGGGACCATTAGAATCCTATTTTAATAAAGTTAGGGATCTGTACAGATCATAAGAAAACTGAATTATTTTTTTAAATACCTATCTACCCGTGCGAAGCTGGGACAGACTTCTAGTCTTAATAATAATAGAAAAAATTTTGTACATATCAATATTTAAAATTTGACGTATCCATGTCATTGTATTTGAAAGAAAATTGTGAATAGCCCTCGCTTAATATCTTATATATAAAAATGGAGAGCTATTTCCCAATGTCATCGCATCACGCCTAAACGGCTGGACCGATTTCGCTTATTCTTTTTTTTGTCGTGTAGGTTTTTATCCGGAGAATGTCCTTTTAGAAGAAAAAAATTAAGAAAAATGCATGGAAAATTAGAAAATTAAAGAAAACTCTACGTAGACAACTTTATTAGTACTTTTTACCTTATAATTTTTATTCCAATTTTGAAATTTTGACAGAAATTGTCAACTGGTGCGATTGACAGAAGCGGATGGAATATACATGGTTTAAAACAGACGCATCGTTCAGAATCAGATTGGTCAAATGATAATTAATTCATCACCATACAAATTCGAATTCAATATTCATAGTTAAGGAACACAGGACAACGTCTGTCGGGAAAGCTAGTATCTTATAAAATCTCAATATTACTTTGGTCTCTGGGCGACCACTAGTATTAAAACTTATGTGATATGAATAATCAATTATTGTGGCTAACTCCTACGCCACTTTCCTATCAATGTCATTGTAACTTATTAATTGTTAAAATTAAAAAAATTTATAAAATTTATCCAACTGTCGATTTGTTGAAGAGAAATTATTTCTCGAGACAGATCGGCAGTATCAAGCCAAGATACGTGAGATTTGTATGGCCAGGTCTAGATTTTAAACGGTTTTCAAACTTTGACGACAAAAAACACCAACTTAGAGGCTTCGCAGCATATATGTTCTGTATATGGATTTACTCAGGATTCGGAGGAGAACATTTAGTGTGTGTGTGAGGGTGTCTGAGGGTGTGTCAGTGCGTGTGTGTGTCCGTCCCTCCCTTATAACTTTTGATTAGCTTGATGCACAGATCTTAAAATTTCAGAAAATATTTAATACTCTAAGCCTACATAACTTGTGTACTCAGAATTTTGAAATTTTGTTTCAGTCAGGGGTAATCAACCTTTGAATTTTTACTTAATTTTTTCATATATATCGAAAACTATAAAAGCTAGAACCCTAAAAATGTGTATGTATATAGAAAAACACAATATTTAAAATCATATTCAATGAAAAAGTACCAGGGTTTCTCAAACTTTTTTTATAAAAAAAAATATTTTTTTTATGACATATTTACGAGTTTCAGTGCCTATATTTCAGAATATTATAAAAATATCGAAAAAGGCCTAAACACATCAACTAGATAATTTAATTTTCTATAAAAAAACATATACATTATAGCAGTACATCTCAAACTTTTCTTAACAATTTTTGTAAGAATTTAATTTATTGACGACATCGTTTCATACAATAAACATACCGACTCAGGCCATCGACAGTTGGATCTCATGTTTACATGCAACTAGTTTTAAGACAACTGTTCTTAACTCATCAAATACGCTACAAGTGCTGCGGTTTTTTAACTTGTCTGTATTCTTTGGCTGTTTACCATCAAAAACCGTACCCCTTACATTAGAAAGAAATTAGATAATATGTTGTTTTAATACAAAAGGACCTAGTTTATCTCTAATATAAATTAAAGTCGGGTTAGTGGGAACACTTATAACTCGAGATTGGCTCAACAGATTCTTCCGCTGTGTGATTTATTGGATTCTTCTCCACTCCGGATAACAGAATAACTAATAAAAAGTTGAAAAATGGATAAGAAATAATATAAAATATGATATTAAAGTTTGTATGGAACGAATATTTATTTTTGTTTCTGGAGGCGCAGTGCACAATGAACGGGCCGCCTCTGGTTAGGACCAAATGGTCCACAGGACAACGTCTGTCGGGAAAGCTAGTTTTAAATATTTATTAGTACAAAAAATTTTTGCACACACAGGGGTAGGTAATCCTAACAGGAATTGTCAAAAATGCCTTTCGATCTTATACAAGCTGATAGTATAAAAAATACAAAAGTAACGAAATATTCATATTTAGCAAAATATTAAATATAAAAATGGATCGGAGTATACCATATCTAGTATTTCAGTCGCAACTAAACCACTAGGCTACCCACCACTCAAACTTGCTTAAAGATTCAGTATATTATATCATGATGACAAACATAAATACAATAATTTTCACACAACAATCTTTTCTAAGTAGTATGAAATGTTAAAATAATGAACTTTGAACGTTGTGAATTCATTCAGTTACGTAATAATAATTTTTTATCAGTCATAATAGTAATTACTACTAGGTATTATCATTTTATTTTTTTATTTATAGAATGGATAATTTTTACTTCCAGCTAATTCAAGAAGAAGCAACCTAAAAAATAGCACTTCCTCTTTAAAGTTGTTAGTGATTTTTCTCATTTGTGTTTAAATATGTGTTTTTGTTCACTTTGAGTGAGCCCAGATTATTCTTTTTCTTTTTGTGAAAAGTCTTATTTTTATGTATTTTTTACTAAATAGACAACCATCTTCGGTAGGCTAGAAATGGTTGGTAGACTAGCGGTTACGACGCCGGCTTTCGCACTGTTTTGTGCGGAGGTCGTGGGTTCTATCGCAGGTGCCGACCATCTTCATGAGACAAGCTTTAAGTAGCTTACTGTGAACGAGTCAAAGAGTGTATTTGTGTTCATTTTGAGTGAGCATAAATTCATTTTTAAAAAAAAATCCTCGGTAGCCTAGTTCTCTTAGGGGCCCGTCTCATTATCGAAAGGTCCCGAGCTCGATACCCGGTCGGGTCAGAATTTTTTATGTGTCTCATGACATGACATTACAACCTGAGGTTGGCCTGCGTAAAATTGGGTAGGAGCAGTTGAATATCCATAATTGCCTCAAACAATGACTTGCAGCAAGTATACTAATATTTTTGTAGAGAAAAGATTTGATTTATCTGTATGTATTGAATTTTAGATGATCTGAATGTGTATTTCTTTTACAAGACTATTTTACACAATTGGTTTTTTTCCGATGGGTCAAAAGTCAGTGTTAGTGTTTGTTATGTTAATCTATTCAATCAGAGAATATTTCACCGTTACCTGGTCAAACTCAATACATAAATATTTTTATTAATATATTAAAACTTTCATTTATCTATATTTTTTCAGGTGGCCCCTACGCAGCTTTCGGAGGCAGAGATGCTTCAAGAGGCCTCGCCACATTTTCAGTGACATCATCTGAAACGGAGTACGATGACTTAAGTGATTTAAATGCAATGGAAATGGATTCTGTTAAAGAATGGGAAATGCAGTTCACAGGTATGTTTATAACATCGTCATTCGGCCCACGGATTTCTCCTTTAGGATGTGGATTTCTTCAGCTCAATTCCTCTTGTACAACCCGCATTCACTTTTTACAATCAATTATCGCACCAGTTTAGTTGTAATTAACCATGACCAAAATTTCTATTTACAAGCACATGATGTGCTAAACCCATTTTATCTTGCAAGTGAGAAACATGGCCCGTCCGTCACCATTTTAGCATTATTTTTATTTTCATTATGTAATTATATCCCTGTCCTGTGCCAGCCACATCCACCCGCTCCCGGCACCCCTTCTCAAGTCGTAAACCACACTTCTTCATCCAGTTCTTGGTCGCCACTCAAGAACTTTCTTGGTTTGTGTGATGTTGGGCTACTCTAGAGATTTGACCAGCCCAACTCCATTTTTTTTGGTGACCTTTTTGATGGCTCTTTTTGTCACCACAGCTAATTCAATATTCTTTTAGTGAACACAATGGTTTCACAGTCATATGTGAGCACAGGTATATTACATGTATCAAAAAGTTTCCTCTTAAATAGTTGTAATAATTTGGAGACTTTACGATTTATGGCAGTTTACTATCTTTATTCCTTCTGTGAAATTATATCATTAAATTTTTATTTATTTTATTGAATTCTCAATGCACATCATACTCAACAAGAGACACACAATAGTCTTATTATGATGTGCAACGGAGAGATTATCACCGGAGTGATCTCTCCTAATTAATTGCATTCCTCATTTATTATTTTATACTTTATTGTGTATTGGTTATTGCATCGTCACTAAGCAATGATGTATAAAATTCAATGTACAGTTTACGAATAAACAGCAATGTAATCCAACTAAACCCTATGTTGTGTTCAGAGCTGTTCATTTCATGAAAGTTCTCTTTTTATGAATTTTTGGTGAACTTTATTAGTGTGAACTAGGCTTATGTTTGTGAAGTATTTGTCAGTGCAATCACATTTTCATATTAAAAGTTTTTTTTTTTAGTTTATTGTTTTTGATTTCTTAACTTCGTGTTTTCAGAGAGATACGACTACGTGGGAAAATTATTGAGACCCGGCGAAGAACCTACCAATTACTCTGATGAAGAGACCGAGAGCGAAGCATCAAAGAAAACGGACTAAATTGCAAAATAACGGATATGAATACAATATATGTGTATAATAGTGTATAATTATTGAAATTATTTTATTATGCATATATTATTTTTATTACATGCATTTTTGTTTTTAGATACGCACTATAAAACTTTTATATGACACCTCGATGTCCCTAACTACTTTTAATGCATTTAGCAACATGATCTAACTCAACAAAGTCTCATTGTAAATTAATTACTTCAGGTTGTTCTCGACTTTGCACATAATTGCTTCCAAAATTCAAAAACCTACACTTTATAATACAAAGGTGTCAGTCCAGCCGGGGAAACTTATTGCTTGAAGCATTTTTTCTAGTCAACCAGTAGATTTTTCAAGTAAAAAAAAACACACGGAATAGTTTTGACTTGAACAAATGGAATGTGCATTCTTGGTAAAGTTTGGACAAAATCAACTGGCGAACGCATTATAAAATATGCAGGATTCTAATCCCTTTTCAATGGACGTATAAAATACCACTCCATTATGCCTATTTGTCATAGAAATGGTTTATTACCCCATTCGCCAGTTCACTTTGATGATAGGACAGAATTAGTTAAATATTAAAAATTTCTGCTTCATTATTAACAAATTTCAAAGATGGAAAAGAAGAATAATTGTTGGCAAAGGAAAATATTGCAATAAAAATGAATATTGTCAGAAAACATTGAAAAAAATTGTAATACTTGCAAAAGTCGAGGAGCTAACCATCTGGAAAGTCAATAATTGTTGCAAATTAAAGTAATTACTTATATATTAATGTGTGGGTTTGTGATTTGAGTAACATACCTAGTAGGTGGTAATATTATTATTCATGTAGATTTTCCAAAAGTAACTTGCATTATTTTATGAAATAAGAAATATTATTTTAAAAACTTATTGATGAACAAATTACCTCTATTCCGTTTTAACTTTTATAATATACATTGTTGAAAATAAAAATCTATATAAAGGATTTTATTTTTATGGGCATTCTATCAAAATAAGTAATATTGAATTGTATTATAAATTTACGACTGTTAAAATAGCATTTCTTTTTTACTTTTTCCCGCCAAAAGTGTGTACGCCATTTAAAAAAATATTTGATTTATATCACGTAATAAGCTTGAAATCATTCCAATTCTTGAAATCTCCAAAATTACGTCCAAATTAAAATTTTTAGTATTTTGATGCCATGGTTAAATATAGTCTCTGTCGAATATACAGCAGGCAATTTATGTTCTGTCTTTTTTGATGTTGTGCTATTAATTATGGAAAAGGTTCATATTATTATTGTATTGATGTGTTTTGAATGTGGTTGCATGCGTATTGCTTATATTAAAAAATACTTACTATTTTGTTAATTAATTATTTTCAAATTGTTATGTTAAGTATTGTTGAGGGGTTTCACAGTAACTTTATAACACTTAACCGAATAAAATTAATATAACTTTGTTACAAGCGTTTTAAGTATGAATCTTTTGTGTACTATTCCCAGATATATTTTTATTGTAAATGAATCTGGGCTCACAAAAAATGCACTAACGAAATCTTTTACACTAAGCAAAGGCTTGGGATTCGAACCCACTACAGTACGTACGAAAGACGTCAACTGATACCGCTGGGCTATCAACCACTTCTATATAACTTAAACAACATTGTATGTGTGATTTTATGGACTCCCTTGACTCGTATCATCCATCTTTGTTTTAATTTTCAGTCCATTTTTGGCTTATAACATTATGATTGAAGTGTTTGAGATAACGCTTCTAACAATGCTACATTGGATTTTATTCTGCTACTTTAGTCCTACACTTAAATAATTTAAGTAAGCAAGAATGGTAATCTTTTTTTTTATGATTATATTGAGGGTTCAAGTTATGACTAGACAGCTCGAACGTGGTGGCTTTGATGTGTGAATAATCAGTAAATTAATTAACACTTTTCTTTGCAAAGTTGTCAGCAGAGTTTTATACAATTCCATTAATCACGTTAGCCCAAAAGGGGGAAGGGGGTCTGGAAAAAAATTACGAAAGATCACATAGGGAGAGGGGGATTTATTGAGAAAATCATGTGCATTTATTTTTTCTGATGAATTTAAGGAAACACAGTTGCACTTTCAGAAATTTTTAAAATTAATATCATAAGTTTCTTTATTCTTTGTACTAAAAAAGTACACGTGATTATCGGGGGGGAGGGGGGGTATTCTGAAATATCACCAGGAGGGAGGGGGGTCTAAAAAGTTGTAAAAAAAACACAACGTGATTAATGGACGTCCCCTTAGAGTTAATTTTAGAAATCTCGTACCCAAACCAATGAATTTTGAAAATGTCCCGTTATAGCTTTGAGCTTATAATATGATTCGGTTTGTAAAATATTAACCATCATTGATAATTGAAAAGGTAATTTATAAGAGAAAAAAAAACTTATTGCACTGGTTGAATTAAAGAAATTCTCACTATATTACATATCTATGAAACTCGAAAATTTCATTCCGATATGAAATCAAACATAAGATCTGCTGATCAGATGTCGGATTTTTTCTCTCTGTCTCTCTCTCTCTAAATCTCTCTGTAAGTACCCATTTTATGACCCCGATTAGGGACATATGGAGGTAATAGGAGACTTTAAAAAAGTTCAGTCTTTTCCATGATCAACAATATTTATATTGCAATATTGATATTTTATTAAATTTTTTTGAGTTTTAATAATATACTTCATCAACACATTCTATTAGATGTTATGAAATTGACACAAAAAGAGTTTTAAATCACAATTATTATAAATGCATGGTACAAGAATATTTATGCAAAATCAGAAATAATTAAAAAAACGTGAAATATTACAATGTTCCATCGCATGTTTTTTTGGAAATTTATTCCATAAAAAACACATGTATAAAATGTTTATTTCAAGTTTTATGCTTGCGATTAATAAGAATGTATTTAATTAAGATCATTTTTTAATCATGTTTGCTTGCTGTTACTGTATAAAATGGTGATGAAGAGAAATTTAGATAAACTTATGGCAAAAAAATACGAAGTTATTTATTGTTTTGCAAAATTAATCTACTTTTGTTAGCCATATGAAAAATATATTTTTTGAGTGTTAATTCCAATTTCCTCTTTTATTACTGGGTATATAGTTTGACATCACTGCATAAAAAATTAAGTACATCAATAAAAAAAATGTATAAAAATATGTATAACTTATTACATACTTACATCATAAAAAGTGTAATTTTAGTATGAAGGTGAAACCAATAGTACTTATTATTTAGTTTATGAAACAATCTGCAAATTTAAGTTTGAAATTCAGTTTCAAAAATACAATTGAATAAATCCACTTTTAGACCATTTTATGGGGAAAAATATATTATCGAGGTTACAATTTGTAAACTTAGAGGTTAGGTATTGATTTTGTCTACATTTTAGAGTAGATCTAATTGATAATTCTCTTATTAAATTATTTGGGTATTATTTCAAAATTTTTTTTTAATAAAATAATATATCGACAACGTTTGGTCGAAACATAACACGATATCTGCATTAGCAACTCATGGATAGTTAACATGTTTTAACCTAACGCTGTCGATAGATATTTCGGCCAGAACTTATTGTTGCATATTATACTGTACCCCTTTTCCGAATATTACTCACTAACTTTAGTGAGAATCTCACGGGAATTCTGTATAGGCTGAGGAGTTTTCTGAAGTATTCTGTAGGGGCGCTATACATGTTTCCATACAAAATTTTATTATGTTTCCATACAAAATTTTATTACATCACACCAGCGTAATTGTCACGGAAACTTAGAATAGCGGTGATGTTATTGTTTTATTTAATAAAAAAGTAAACCTTAGCATATCATCGTAATAAAAAGCACAAATTAATGACTGGTCTCTTTGGGTAAAATTCATAAAAAATATCCCGATAAGCCGACTTTTATGGCACACTACACTTAAATATTTATTCAGCCAACAAAAATTTAAAGCTAAGCATAATATTACATTCAAATGTCCACTACGTCAGTCACAGAATACAATTTCAACCTTTACGGTAAGATAATGGAAAAAAAAATGCTGGAATGGGTTTAAAAACATTGATTGTTGTTTGCTCTATTTATAATTACATGATTTTTGTTATATCCCTGTACAGAGCTTTATATTAATTAAGTTTTACTGTCCATATGTCTGCTTATTTCACGATCGTAGTGGCGAAAAGAATCAAGGAAATGTTATTTAGTGCAATGCCTGGCAAAGATTTTGCGTAAGAACAATGTCTCTAAAAATGATTTTATTTCTTTCTCAGATAATTGATGGAAATATTAAAGCACCGTTTCCATATAGCTCTGTATTGACATTTCAGAACATACATATGTGATTGATTCTTTTTGCCACTATATCTGCAATATGTTGGAATTTCAAAATACATATAAGGGATAATGTACTGTTAAAAATATCAAAGCATTTTAATATTTATGTAAATCTGTGTTCTGTAAATTACCATTCTCCCTTTAATAAAAATTATTTTGTATTTTTGTTATTCCAAAATGGTTTTATTTTTAGCGAAGCCTTGAAACTAGAATAAATGTTTATTTTATGAAGAGGAAACTTTTTATATCTCCCATAATTTTTTTATTATATAAATAGACCAGTTTATACCTTTCTTGTTTTGCGTTTTTCAAAGATGATTAATTTTAATATACCTATATTCAAAGTTTTATTATAGGAGCTTATTATAAACTTAAAATATACATATTGGAGAAAATGGAATACTTTGTACCGAAAGGTGTGTTTAAACAAACGATCATGGAGATATTGGACACCATGGAAACAATAACCAGCAAGAACTAATTAAGAGGGGATGACAGATTAGTGTCCATACAACACCACCTATATAAGAAGGCCTTAGTGCTGGCGGCCATTTTTGGCCTCTCGCGTCACGGCCGCCTATGTATAGACAGATATCATAGCGTACAGGTAAGTACATACAGATATAGAAGAGTGAATGATGGGCCTCACGCTGTGACGTAGCGCTAAGGCCTTATATAGGTGGTGTTGGTCCATATCAATAATCAAGAAAATATACTCTACTTCCAGCTCTGGCACTATGTTCATTTGATGTAAACGCACCTTTATGTGTTTTAATTTGATGTGATCTTATTTTTCGCCAGATATAATCCCAGAAGGTTTTTGTAATTAAAACATCGCGCTTGCTAGTAGGGTTGGTTAGTTTTTATATTAATCGCCCTTAGCAAAAGCAGCAGAAGCTGTTTGTAGCCTCTCATTACAGACCAGACGCTACTGCCTGTTTGATTCACTGGAAGTATTTTAGTTCCCTCCTACCCTTCATATTTGGCGAGATGTGCCTTTTATCAGTTACTTGCTACGCCGTAGACATATTCTCGGTATCGGTGTTCGAGATAAAATTAATGAGGAATGAAAAAATTTCACGCCAAACAAAATCATAAATTGGGTTGCTATTTGGCAGTTGGCTGGTCATATGGAAAAACAGAATGGTGACAGCTGGACTCATTGAGTATTAAAGTGGAGACCGGAGAAACGTCAGCGGACCTCAAACGAGATGGACCGATGACAGGACGGGATGAGATTCGAAGAGACCTGTTGTCAGCAGTGGACCACAGGTTGAAAAAGAAGATCATTCCAGAAGTCACCATATCTTCTGTAGTCTCAATCCTACGGATTGGTTTGCAGCAAAGATCTGCATCTAGTTTTCCATCTCGTCCGGTCCTCCGCAGCCCTCTTCAGCTCCATGTAAGATACGCAGCCCATATCCTCATTTAATTGTTCAAGGTACTCTCGACGCGGACGAGATAAACCATATAAATGGACCAATTCATTGCATTAGTAATAATTATTTAATTTTTCTACAATTTTATTGTTCGTCAAATACTAGGAATTTGATGCTACCACCTCATATCCAATGACAGTATTGTTGACAAAGTAAGTATGTGTATATATTCTATAATAGAAAAATTTCTGTCTAAAATATTTTGAATCGCGCTGGTGCAAAACTGCGGTAGTCATTGTGTTCGTAGAAATGCTGACCCAGTCATATTATAGGTATTGTTTCTATTGGGTACTTATAATTACGCTGAATTTACAGTACTTCCTAATGTAAAAGTGTATAATTGGGTGGTCACATACACTAGTCTTCAGTTTTTGATTCAGTCTTCCAGACTAGCTTCTCAGTATTTGTACAATTCGAACGTGAGTTGAACGTCTACAACGCAATGGGACTGCACGAATTTGCTAGTAAGTCATTTTGTAATTATTATAATTTTTAAAAAGTGTCAATATTATTTGTTTGTTTAATTTTTTTATGACTTCAGAAAGGAATGTAAAGAAAACTTTAAAGCCACATGTTTTCTGACACGTTGTAAGGTGGGTACCATCTATAAATGTGGCAAAAAAAAGTTACACGCGGCAAATTGTGTACTTATTTTATTTCAACTTCATTCCACATTTTGGATTTTTTCTTAGTAAATAGTGCTTATAATACTCAATTGTCGATTTTTATATGAATCTAATTTTAAAACGTCAATTTGGTAATTTGTATTGGTGTGAAAAATTTACACTTCAATATATTTCTTCTTCTGAGAGATTTTTGAGAGTTTTTTTCTCAATTCACTCATTTTCTGGTGACGTGGCTCTACCATCTCTTCATGGAAGTTTATTGGATATTAGCTTGTCGTTGCTCATACTAGCTGTGTTGTAACTCCAGAACCTTCCATGAGATGGGCTATATTTTGCAATCACAATTTGTATTTGACCCTAAAGTTTTTTACCCGTTATACTTAAATTATCATCATATAAAACTTTTTAAGGTTTTATTTTTAATTAAATTTAAATACATCATCTAAACCAGAGGCTCCCAAACATTTTTATCTTGTTGCCCCCTTGTCATTCTTTTCGGCTTAGGTTATACTCCCTAATATTCATTTTCAAAAGCTAAAATTTCATCAATACAATGTGAATAAGTTACAAATACACACATATGTTAAGTATCTTACCATTTTAATTTCATGGACACTTAATATTTTTCGATTTCATAGACCCCTTATAGGTCCTCGTAAATCCCCGGGTGTCCAAAATATTGATTAGTATTTTATAATCTTCCTAATAATTGAGAATTCAAAAGGCGAAATCTCAAAAAGAAAAGAAACTCAACACTTGTTTTTATATCTTTACTAGCTTTCCCGACAGACGTTGTCCTGTAGTCCTTTCTATGAATATTGATTCAAAATTTGTAATTTATACAAAAATACGTTTAAAATATGTTTGAATGTTAAAAAAATTATTTCTGAAAGCTTGATAGACGTACGTATCAATATTTTTTAATTCAAAGGTTGTCAGGTAAACAATTATTTTGTTGTAATTTTTTTTCATAGATGGCGTTGGCATCGGAAGAAATCTGTTCCATACTTACTTTAATATTATATTTTATATTAATTGATAAGGTGAGGAATGATAAAATCAGAAAGGAATGTGGATTGGATGTTAGCATTGTGACTAGAATGAAAGTGAATAAATTAAGGTGGTTTGGGCATGTAGAGAGAATGAACGAAGATAGAATGACTAAAAGGATATATAAATCTGAAAGAATGGGTGAACGCAGACGAGGCCGACCTCGAATGACATGGTCCGATCAAATCGGTGCCGTCTTAGAGGAGGGCCAAGTGAGGAGCAAAAGGAATAGAAGAGCATGTATGCGGAATGTAATGCGTTTGGAGGAAGCGAAAGAGGTTTGTATGGATAGGAAGGAATGGAAGTCCGTACTCTCTGCCTACCCCCTTCGGGAAACGGCGTGATGGGTAAAAAAAATTTTTGAATTTTTTGTAATTATTATGTTATCTGGAGCGGAGAAGAATCCAATAAACCAAGCATCATAAAAATCTGTTCAGCCGATCTCGAGTTATAAGTGTTCGCACTAACCCGACTTTCATTTATATTATAAGATTATTAGTGCCACGAGATGAGTAATGATGTATCATATTACAGTCTAAAGGCAATAATTAATTCATTCTCTTTTCACTTGCTACCCACAGCGCGAATTGTGTCATACGAGCGGGCGCTAATGATGCGCATCGTGAGACTGATGATGTGTGTTCTGTGAAGGCTTGATGGTGACTGATAGTTGTGCGGTATTGTATTATGTGGCAGGCTGCTACCGAATGACGACATTATGGAAAAACGCTATTGGTGGATGATGTCGTCATACAAACATGGCCCCTACAATATAACTAACATAAAAATCCGCTGAAAATTACAGGGAAAGTCATTGATTGCTTGATTATCCTTTAAATGTATCTAAATTTACCTGTTTCGTTTTATACAATCATTTTTTTTTCTTTATATATGCTAACACGATTGGTTTTGTTTTAATAAGGGATTTAATAATAATTATTTTATTATTTTTTAATCAATTATTTTTTATTAATATGTCGAAATGACACATTTATTATTACTATTATTATTTTGTGTCAACACGACTTGTTGGTTTAGTGATGAATTTGTAATTTTTAATCAATTGTATTTATGTTAGTGTGTCTGCATGCATTATTGTTTTTTATCTAATCGGATTGTTCTCACTACAGTGTCCACAATGTTTTGTTATTGTTTATTGATGTGTAATATTAAAATAATGTAATATTGAAATAATTATAATTTTGTATATTTTGTAATACATATTATTTTTTAAAAAAGGCCCAACAGGCCGTAAATAAATAAATAAATAAATAAATAAATCAGTTATATAGTCCCTTAAAGAGTCCCAATTTTACTTTAACTGTAGCAACAGTTGTATTTAGAAGCCTCTAATCAAGCCGCAAATATTTCCCCCCGATACCTGTTATTATTGTCAAAGCAACTATCGACTTCTGAAGAATAATATAAATATGTAAAATATTTTCCATTGTTGGAGTGGTTTTGTCATATGAATGAAAATATTTTGCGTGTTTCAAAGAAAGTTACGGACGAACTTTCCTATAATTATCTATAATATAAAAGAAAGTCCGGTTAGTGCGAAACACTTATAACTCAAGATCGGCAGAACAGATTTTTATCATTCTTGGTTTATTGGATTCTTCTCCGCTTTGGATTGAAAAATGAATAACATATAATATAGTATTAAAGTTAGTACCTATGGAACGGACTTCCTAACAACAACGCCATCTGTGAAAATTCCATAACATCACAATTTTAAGTTATAAAACACCAGAACAAAGATTATTGATAGAAATTATTTCAAGCTTTGAGAAATAATTTTTTAACATTCAAACTTTTTTTTAACTTATTTTTGTATAAATTTCAAATTCTAAATCAATATTAATAGTAAGGACTACAGGACAACATCTTGGGGAAAGCTAGTATAAGATAAAAAGACCTTTGATGTTCTGGTACACTGTTCATAGAAGTACATAAGATAAAAAGACCTTTGATGTTCTGGTACACTGTTAATAGAAGTACATAAGATAAAAAGACCTTTGATGTTCTGGTACACTGTTAATAGAAGTACATAAGATAAAAAGACCTTTGATGTTCTGGTACACTGTTAATAGAAGTACATAAGATAAAAAGACCTTTGATGTTCTGGTACACTGTTAATAGAAGTACATAAGATAAAAAGACCTTTGATGTTCTGGTACACTGTTAATAGAAGTACATAAGATAAAAAGACCTTTGATGTTCTGGTACACTGTTAATAGAAGTACAATTTACTGATGGATCCCAAAGCAATATTTTTAATTTTGGTGATAACTTTTTGCAGGTGGATACTCGGCACCAAATATGAATGCACGTCACCCTGTGACTAAGACACTACCCCGAGAACCTCAGCCGGGAGAAGTGCCACAACATGAAAGGCTACCCGTTATAAGAGAATCGAGAATTCTACCATTCTACTGTCCTTCTACTTATAGAAAGGATTTAAAGCTGATTCAATGGCTGTTTCTTTGGTTGATGCATGCACGTGATTGCGAAGGGTGTGATAACCAGCACTGCGTGTCTATCAAAGTGCTCATCCAGCATCTCATCGGTTGTCGGGTATTTGCTCATTGTTTTCTTTCTAGCATTAAACAGGTAACCTAGTGGTATAGGCTTGGGACTTCAGATCAAGAGATCCCGGGTTCGATTCCCGGTCGGGTCAGAGTTTTTTAAGTGTTATTCACTTGAAATAACTTCCCGGGGTTGGCTTGTCACAGATTGGATGGAAAAGGTTGACTGGAAAAAATTGCCTCAGGCAACAAGTTCCGTCGCCTGTATTGACACCTTTGTATAGAGCAGTGTTAATTTATTTATTATCTCCCCCACAAATGCATCTCTATGTATAAAAATGGAACTAACCCGTTATGTCATAATAATTTGTGAGAGACAAGAACAGTTTGAAGTGTTTGGTAGCCTGATGGTTCCATCGACGACTTCGTACTTGAGGTTGTGGGTTTGATCATCCCAGGTGCAGACCATCTTTCTCTTTTAGGACACAAGCTTTAATTAACTTACTATGAAAGAGTCGAATAGTGTATTTGTGTTCACATTGATTGAGGAAAGATTCATTTTATTTCCATTACATAATATGATATAATTTTTTGATATTTTTGTTCAGAATGTTGCTCGCTTGGGGGCCGTTCAAGTATTAAGTAAGACAATTTTTTTTATATTATTGAACCCCCCCCCCCCCCGAAACGCGTCGTAACATTTTTTGGTCCCCCATTTCCCTTTCTCTAAACTTTTGGTAACACCCATGTTACTATTATGTGTACTTAAAATCACAATTATTATTGAAAAGTCACTTAAATACCTTTGTTGGAACCCCCCCCTTCCCCCTATTTTGCGTTATGTAATACTTGAACCGCCCCTTATAGTACATATAATAATTCAATGTCATTGATGTAATTTATTTTACAGCAAAACTGCTTATATCCAAATTGCTCATTGTCCAAGTACATAATATTTCACTGCAAATATTGCACAAATGACAAGTGCCCCATGTCAGCGCATAAGAAACCAAAGCAGTTTCTACTTATCAGAGTGGTGAGTCAATATTAAACTTTTTTTAATAATTTCCAGGGTTAGCTCTAAAAATCCAACAAAATAGCAATTAGTTAAACATTTTGAAAACAAACACAATATCACTTGCTTAACAAAAAGACAACAATATTTTTTACATAAAATGATTTTTATCCTAATGGATTTCAAAGGGTAATAATCTTATAAAATAAATGAAAGTCGGGTTAGTGCGAACACTTATAACTCGAGATTGGCTCAACAGATTCTTCCCATGTTTGATTTATTGGATTCTTCTCCACTCCGGATAACAGAATAGCTGATAAAAACTTACTCATAGGCCATCTGAAAACAAAAGTAATGAAAAAAAATGTCGTTAATAATGTAGGTACGTAATAATTCAGTTGTGTATTTTCGTAAATCATAGAATCAAATCAGATTTTTTTCTTCGCAGAGTCGTACAAAAATTCTCAAACCGATGTTATTGCAATTAAACTGATATATTTAATGATTTCAAAAAATTATTGTTTAGCCTATAGTGATCAAAATGCATTCGGAAGATGTTAACAATTTGAGTCCGAGCCATTTTCAAATTATGATACCAGGGTTCTTTGGAGATTTTATTTTTCATTGATTTTAAAGAGTGATCCATTGGTCAGACTTTCTATACCAGAAATGTTTCCATCTTTCTAACACAGTTTTCTGTAACTTTAATACTGCTGAAATAAAAATGCTGTACTGCTGGAAAATTCAACATAATGTAGTATTAATCAGGGCGGATCTTTATGATAGTCATACTGTACAATTGATATTTGATATTAATAAGAGATTTTTGTTACTTTATTGTACCTACTTAATAATATTATGTTCTAATTTTTTTTTTATTATTACAGCCCTAACCATACATAGATGTGAAAAAAGCAGCTTTGATGCAGAATTTTAATATTACTTATATAAAATATTTCAGACAATAAATAAAATCAAAGTAATGATTTATTTTGACATTTGATACATTTTGGTTTATTTTCTTATGACCAAAAAATTCCCAATCAAGTTCAGACAAAAACTACCTTTGTTTGGCCAATTATGGAGTTTTCTCAAGATCAGTGGCTTACCGTGGGTTTTTGGCGCCCGGGGCGGAATTAATATTTGGCGCCCCTCCCCAAATAATTTGGCGCCCCCCCCCCCATATAATTTGGCGCCCTTCCCCCCTTATATAATTTGAAACTCCTCCCCCCCCCCCTCCCATATAAAAAAAAATGAAAAAAAAAACAAAATAAAAAATTTATTTATTTTAATTTACATAAGTACTTACAGCACACCAATAAAGTACAAATATTCAATTTTGGGACAGAGCTAACTTCTGTCAGATTTTTCGAACTATAAATTCTGATTTTATCAATCTGGTCGTGTATAACATAGCTCAAGCAGATTTTGCCGCCCTTTCTAAAGAGGCGCCCGGGGCGGTCCGCCCCTCCGCCCCCCCCCTCGGTACGCCACTGCTCAAGATGCATTTATACCAAACGTACAAAGACCCAGAGCTTGAAAATAAGAGTATATTTTCTTAATCATTGATACTGGACACCATGGTGTAAGCGCTGAAAGTGAACATTCGTTTACACTAAAAGATAAAATAATGAATTCATAGCTATGGCTCTTTGTTCGTTTAGTCTAAACCCATCTTTAGACTTCCTAAATACCTAAATAATATAGATTTCTTTATTGATTATAATACATTGGATTTGAACAAAATGTAGGCTTCGCCCAAAATATTTTTTGCAGTCAACCTTCCTAGGTATCATCTTGTAAACCACAATGAGACTGTTAAAATGAACTTATATTGACCACAAGACTTGAATATATCGAGATCAGTAATTTTAACTACAGTAATCTTAATTAATTAAAAACAACGAAGTTGGATGAAGAGGGAGAAATGCAGAGATAGTTGGAGGAGAGGTGAAGAGGTTCTGTTCCTGGTGGACCACAACGGGCTGATGATGATGAATCTTTTCCATCAATGTTTAAGGTCATAGGTACTGATCTTTTACACCATAATAAAAAACAATCATGTTTTATTGATTAATCCATTATATTATGCAAGTATTTATTTTATAAATACTTAATTAATCCACGTTCGCTCCCAGTGTGGAGCATGTGGAAGCCACGAAGTTCCTCCAAGCCTCTCTATCTTGCGCCAGTTGCACAACTTCATCCCAGCTTAGTCCAGTATCTTGTAGAACCGCAGTGAATGCCCGCTTGATTGTTAATTTTGGTACTACAGCCTTAAATCTATTTTACATACAGTCAATCGGGGTAACATTGGCCATCAGTTTAACATTGGCCCATGGACTCAAAAAATCTTGACGTTCGTTCTCCTTCAATTCGATTTATATTATCTATGAAATTTCTTATTTATAACCCAGCTACATCTTAGTGCTGCCACCTGATGGAATATGCAGGAACTAAATTTGACACATTCATTATAAATATTCCCGCCATTCAAGTGACACAAAAGTAATAATTTTCGTGGTTGATTTTTAATTTGAGTTTGTACGAGAATTTATTCCTGGATCAGAGTAAGTTTTATTTTATATTGAAGATATGTTATTGTTTCATCAATTAAATGTATTTTACATAGAATCTTGCATTTATGTTCTTCGATTTTATAACAACTTTAAGGTCATTCAAAAAAATCACATAATCGGGGTAACATTGGCCCGGGCCAATGTTACCCCTACTTTTTTACATGAATAATTTTCTGTCAATTTCCATCTTTAATGAAGATATTTAGTACGAGAATAAAATATATCATTTTGATTTACAGAGATTATTTGAATCAACCATGCCAAGACAAAAAAAACTGTTGCCTGGAACAAGGAAATATGGAACAAAATCCAATTATTCCGATGAAAAATTAAAACTAGCATTGGAGATGTTAAAAAATGGTTCTATGAGTCAAAGAGATGCTGCAAAAACGTATAATATCCCTCGAAGTACGTTGAAGTATAAGTTAAAAAACGAACGAACCAAAAAGGTTGGGAGACCCGAAGTTTTTTCTAAAGAAGAAGAGACTGCTTTTGTACAACACGTAATTTCATTAAGTAATATTGGTATGTCTATATCTCTTTATGATCTTAGATTGATCATTAAAATGTACTTGGATAATATGAATCGTAAGATAGCTATATTTTCAAATAACATGCCTGGCTGGGATTGGGGGAAAAATTTTTTGGAAAGGAATAAAGAAGTTAAGGAAACATTTGCCTCAAATATTTCAAGGAAGAGGGCGCAGGTTAATCACGACACAATCAATTTATTTTTCGACAATCTCGAGAGAGAAATATGTGACGTTTCTCCAACAAATATATACAACTTCGACGAAACTGCCTTCCATGATAATCCCAAAAAGTGCAAACTTTTGTTTAGAAGATCTTGCAGACATCCAGAAGTTATAAGGAACTCCACAAAGAGTACATTCACAGTGATGTTTTGTGGAAATGCTGCTGGTGAGATGCTTCCACCATATGTGATTTTTAAAGGTAAACATAAATGGTCCCAATGGCTTGAAGGAGCACCTCTCGGCACAAGGATGAATGTATCGAAAAGTGGGTGGATAGATGCAGAGATATTTGATGACTGGTTCGAAAACCATCTACTTCCAGTTTTGAACAAAAAAAATGGCAAAAAAATTGTTATCTGCGATAACCTTAGCTCGCACATTACACTCAAGACTTTAAGAATGTGCAAGGAAAATAATGTGAGGTTTATTTGCCTGGCTCCAAACTCCACCCACCTCTTACAGCCTTTGGATGTTGGAGTGTTTTCGTCATTGAAAACTACCTGGCGACATATTTTACTACAGTGGCGACAAACTACCCAAGGTGTAAAAAACGTTTCCATTCCCACCAACATGTTTGCTGCTTTGTTGGGAAAAGCTATCAAACAAAATGATACCTGTTTTGCCAAAAATCTTAAATCTGGCTTCGAAGCCACTGGAATTTACCCAGTTTCGAGAGACAAAGTTTTGTCGAAACTCCCAAATTATGCAACAGAGATCGTTTCAAATGAAGTTCTGGGAGAATCGTTCAAAATTTATTTAGAAAGTGTTCGCTCATCAGACTTAATGGGTCCTAGACCCAGAAACTTCCAGCTGCCAGTTATGCCCGGAAAAAGTGTATCCATCGAAGAAATAGAACAATATCGGAACAATAAAACGAAGGAAAAACCACGTGCGAAGCCAAAAAAAAATAACAAAAGTGGCCCAGTTGGGAAAACTACATCACATAGTAACAAGCAAAATGCCCATGTTGACGAAAAGGAAGGAACGTTTTCTTGTTCTGTTGTAGCTGAAAAGATGGATGTATCACAGGATGCCGAAGAATTATTTAAATGTCATATATGTTTGTCCATCATGCAAAGAAATGCAAATTATCTGGCTTGTGACGTATGTACCAACATATTTCACCATTCCTGTGTACCGAAACGTCATAGGATTCATATCCCACAAGAAGAAGGTGATATATTTTTATGCGATTCGTGTTTTCAGCTAAGCGAGAGTGACGAATCTTCAACCGAGGAACTATATTTAGAGGTGCTGAAAAACACAACATAATTTTTTTTCATCATTTTAATTTGCACACATTATTACTTATTACTTGTAAACTATGTACTATTATTTAAATATTTTTGTTGATGTATATGCATATATCAATCAACAATTTATATCAATAAATACAAATATTTATATAAATTTCATTTCATTTTCGAAACGCATTTTATTCACGTAGATTTGAGCCTTATTTTATTGTAAACTATAAAAAATGCAATTTCAAGGTATAATGATAGTCATAGCTATTCTTTTTTAAAGTACTTTCTATATTCTACGTTGTTTATATGAACCAATGTTGGAAAGTTGTTTGAAATTTGCATATTGCTTAAGTTTTCTACAGATTGATAGTATTGGGCCAATGTTACCCCAAATGAAAGTGTAACATTGGCCCACATTTTTTTTTTTTTAATTGTAATCTAAATAATGTTCAAATATGTTATGCAAAGCATAATCTTATTTACATGATTAGTGTTTATTAAATAAAACACAAAAAACATAACTATTTTTATCTATGGGAAAATTGTACCTAAAAAAAACATATGAGTGGGCCAATGTTACCCCAATTGACTGTATATAAATGTATTTTCTATTTTACAAATTTATTTTTTTTACATTTACAATGGCATTCACAGTACCTGAAAATATTTTTCAAGTAATATATTCCTAAGTGAAAGAAAGAGAGGAAGAGATAGGGAATGGGTAGGCTAAGAGAGGACATATTATTCTAAAGCCATCCGTCATTCCTGATGGAAAATCATGATACATTTTGATGTATGCACATGGCGAAATCAAGCACCAAAAACAAAATATTATAGAGAGTCAATATTGAACTGTCAATCATATTGCAAAATTTCAATATTAACAAGTCATGAAATCTTGTGTGGTAGGCAGTGGTAGGTATGGTTAAAAGTTATTACCATCTTCCTCTTTCACGACACAAGCTTTAAGTAGCTTACTGTGAAAGAGTCAAGGAGTGTATTTGTGTTCACTTTGAGTGAGCACAGATTCATTTTATAAAAAAAAATCATCGAAAAGGGGCATTCCTATCCAAAGGTAGAAATACTTAATATGGTACTTATTAATTAAAATATCAAACAATCAATACTTCCTATCTGACCCCACTCAGGAGCATAGAGAGGCAACTAGAGTCCTCACCGCGCCTGACAATGAATAAAAATATAACGGAGTTTAAAATTTCAAAAAATAAAAATGAAACGAGTCATATAGTCCTATCACAAAATTTATAATTAACACATTAACCGGTTTTTCGGAGACTACCGTCTCCATTATCGAATGCTTAAGACTCGTTTCATTTTTATTTTGAAATGGACTATCACCAAGCACCTTCTGCCCAAAACATCGAAGATTTAAAAAAAAATAATCTGTTGAATTAACCTGGAATAAACCCTTAAATTTTGTTTGCCTTGCAGGACTCAATGTAAAAGAAACAAATCTATGTGCAAAGATTTGTACACTGAGATGTTATTTTCGTTGTGACAAGAAATTGAAAAGCCTCCATTTTAACTAATCAACTTATCTCCTAGCAGTTAACATATTTATTCTCATCATCATCAGGGATGAACCTAAACCATTGATGAATTGAATGATAATGTATATTGGAAAAGTAATAAATAAGGAATTTTACATAAAATTGAAAATTATATTTTAAGTATGCTTTGGCTTTAAAAAACCTTTGGGATAAGTCCACCCTTCGAATTTTTTAAATCTTCTTCACCCTATAACATTAAAGTTGTACTATTTCATTGATTCTAAAATATATATCATAATATGACTAAGTTTCAACAAAATTAATTAATGTGTCTTAAATAATATTTCAAAGAAATGAATAAGGAAAATCTTTCCCCACTTAGAAAATATTTTTATAGTACACTGTGTTTGAAGACATGAAAAGTTCTTTGTGAAGAAAATTAAAAAAATATATTGTTCTTTATGGTACATTGTTCTTGAACGCGGGAACCAAAATATATTTACTTTTTTAGAAACTGAATGTTTGACGAATTAGAAAAAGAACGTAATTGGTGGATAAACCTAATTTATATTTAAAACAGTTATTTTTTATGAAAATAAATATCGATATTGTGAATATTTTGCTATTAATGACAATGAAATATTAAAAGTGATTTTAAATTACTTAAAGAGCATAGACAATTATTATTTGCGTATATTTCCTGTATTCTGACGCGTTTGGCGTAAGCGCTTGCGTCGTAGAGCAACTTCCGCTAGTCACGTGTCTGCGTTTGACCAATCAGAAGCAAGGAATCGTTTAATAGGCCGACATTTTCTGACAAGCGTAGAAAAAGTTTCATCAACAGCAAACAGCCGCCATTTTAAGCAAGACATTCTGGGCGAATTTTCGTTTTTAATTTGTGATTTACCTATTTGATACTGAACATCCGTATCTAATCCTTTCTGTAGTTGGAGTAATCTAAATTTTGTGTGATATTACGCATTATTTTTGGGTTTTAAAGTGTATTGAAACTTGAAAATTAGTGATATTGTTTTTATTCATTGTGCCAGTTCCGTCGGAAGATGGTGAGAGGTAGTGTGTCTGTATAGTGTTGGTCGTTGTAATGGCGAATGTATCACCGCGGTAACATAATATGCGCCTCATACGGTGCAGTAGACACAGAGTGCAAGTGGAGTGGACTCTACAATACTTAGAACATTGCGATGCTTTATAAAAATACTTAGAAGTGGATATAACATAAAGGTGTAATGGTGATATATAAAACGGCGGGATAGAGGCAGAGGTGTTTAGTAAACACAAGAGACAGAAGCAAAACTAGGAGCCATGGGCGATCATCTGGTGGATGAGCCGCCCAGTAAGCGGGCTAAAATGAGAGATCCCTTTCAGGGAACGGAATCCTCCGGTAAATACACAATTTATTTATTATTTAGAATATTTCTCTAACCCATCATCGTACCCTTGTCAAATGTATTCTCGTTTGACATTTTACTCATTGATTTTTTTGTTTTTGAGTTTTTAAGTTAAACCTATCAATAATTAATCGTAAAACATTCAAAATTTCGCGTCCTAAATAAGACAGAAAAATATTGTGAGGCTATTTGAGTGAAAGAGATATGTTTTTATAAAATATTGTTAGTTTTTGTCAACTTTTAAAGACTTGAAATTAGGAAGTTTAATAGTATTATGAAACAATCAGCTTCTAAGCGTGCTTCATAAACTTTTATACTGAAAATAGAATGTGTTTGTCATACATTTTATTTATTATTTACGAAAATAACACAATAACTTGAACATCCCTAACCCCTGTATGTTATTATCAAATAAACCATCATGCAACTTTTTGTGATGTTCTATGATTTTGTGCATAATTTATCTTCTGTTTAATCCTTTAAAATGTTCTGTTGTAAATGCACTATTTTGGTTTTACACTTCCGATTTCTTTTTTATTTCCCATCGAGAATATTACATAAAAGCAGACAAGACAATAACTCAGATCTATCAATGTATTAAAACTTTGCAAATCGTAGGTACATTTAGTTATTCTGTATTGTTGTTTTGTTAAAAAGTAAGTGAAAATGGAACCATTTGAATGGTTTTTAATGTTCAATAACTGAGTTTTTTATTTCATTATTTGTTGTAATTCAAATATTAGATCCTCTGATAGTATATTTTGATGTTTTAATTTATTAGCCAACCATTAATATTGATAACTTATCAAAATAAAAAAAAGACGTATTTTTTATGGTTTTTCAATTTAATTTTTTAATAGAAAATCTGTCAAAACTTCAGGTCTATGACCTTTATTTGCCATTTCAATTGCTGTTTGAGTGTGATCATTTACCTCGGCCCGGTGGTATACGTGCTAAACTCAGATCAAGAGGTCCCGGGTTCAATTCCCGGCCAGGTCAGAATTTTTATTGAAAAAAGTTGCCTCAGGCAATAAGTTTCTCCGGCTATATTGAAACCGTTGTATACAAAATAGTAAATGAAACCGTTGTATTGAAAATAGTAAAGTTATTTATTTATTATTTATCACTTTATCTCAACAGTTTTCATATTTATGTGGTACAATTTAGCTGTCTATTTTAAATTTTTTTATTTGCAAAATTTTTGTAAATTTTCCATCTTTCTCACCGCTGTCATTTTCATATAACATCAAGTTTATCTGTACAAACAATATTTGACTCCCCTGCGAATAAGATCCCCGGGGCATTGTGCAAGCTCAATCTTTTACTGTATAATTTACACTAAGATTTGGTCCTTGGACCTTACACTTGATGGTTTCTTACCTTCTGAAAAAGGTTGAAACAAAATAACACCACTGATGAGAAATATCAGCTATTAAAGATCTTTTAAGTAAGCGAATGGAGCTCTCTGAGACTGAGAATAGAAAATAGAACAAGTTTGTTGATTTTGGTCATTTTAAGGATGTCCATAATGAAAGAATTAAAATCCATAAACTATAGCAAATCCATGATTGATCATTTTTTTGGTAGGTAATCATAGACCACTGTGGAATAATGACTGTCATTTACTTTACGTTAACAATGTTCCCCATTGGGTGATCAAAATCAAATCCCCTAAATTTACTTAAAAGTTATTTTATTAATAAGTATAAACATTTTGTCGACTGGAAAGCGCGTTGAATAAGTTTTGCCGGCTAAACTGACAACTTTGTATAAAATAAGAGAAGTATAAAATAAAAATAAACATTTACATAACAATTTTGTTTTTCTAAAAACCCGTTTCTTAGATTAAATTTATAACGCAATAAATAAATAAACACCTTTCTATACAAAGGTGTCAGTTAAGTAATTGCCTTAGGCAATTTTTGCTAGCCAACTGGTCCCGTCCAATCTTAGACACGCCAACCCCTGGGTAGAAATTTCATGTAAAAAACGCTTTGAAAAATTCTGTTTTGACCAGGAATCAAAGTCGGAATCTTTTGATAAGAAGTTAGTGCCTATAACACTAGGCTAACGAGGTTGGCCAATATACCAAAATTTTGTCACGATTCAATAAAAAAAATTGACATTGTTGCAAAAAAAATTTAGAGAACTTCGGCATAAGCACAATGCGTCCATACTGCTCTGCATTTAGCAGAAAGTCTTGGAGCGGATTGTGTTTGTAAAGTTATCACAGGTTCTTGTAGGATAATACATCATTTTTTTTAATATTGATGGAGATACCATTCTAAACTTCCAATCTTTATGTATTAAATTGAATTCCTGTTTCCTGTGGTAGCGCGTGAACTGCTGGACTAATTTTGCCAATTATTGTTGCATTCTTATGAATTAAAAAATTACGAAACTTGCACAGTTTGAAAATTTAAAAAAACTTAACCACCATTCAAAGTTTTCTAATACAACTTTCTTGGTATTTTTGACAAAACAAACTTTTCTAATGTAACCTTGTGTAGGCCGAGTCACTCGAAAACGATAAGTTGATTGATAGTTGGTGCGATTGCCAGAAATCGCGCTATTACTGTCGCTTACAGCAGACGCATTGGTTGGATTGATACTAGCTTTGTAGCTAGCCCGACAAACGTTGTCCTGTAGTCCTAACCAAAGGCGGCCCGTTCATATGTGCACTGCGCCCCCAGAAACAAAAATACATAATTAATCCGATTAAGTTACTAATAAAATAATAACATTAAAATATTTAAAACATCCATATTTCATTCCAACCTATTCAAAGCTCAGGCGGGAACAATGTGAGAATATAATTTGCGCTCGCACACATTCTACCTCACCTATGAAGTAGGTACCGACACGAATGTGCCCGATAATTTTGTTGACTTTGCAGGGGAGTAAGTGGGATGGGCTACTGTAAGAGCGGCAATCACGTATGCGAGAATGAGAGGGAACTACCCGCGATGGCATTGGCGCGTCGCCGGTGATCAGTTCCATACTAACTTAAATATTGTATTTTATATAATTTCTTACCCAATTTTTTAACTTTTTATTAGTTATCCGGGACGGAGAAGAATCTAATAAATCAAACATCGGAAGAATCTTTTCAGCCGATCTCGAGTTATAAGTGTTCGCACTAACCCGACTTTCATTTTTATTAGAGATAATAATTAATTAATCACGTTACATAACAATTTGAATTCAATATTCATAGTAAAGACGGGAAACAGTCTGTTGCATCAATGAATAGCTGTGCGTGTTTCTCACTCAACCCAACCCAAAACGTCTTTGACTATTTTTAGTTCCAAAATATTACTACAAGGTCAGGATATTTTTAAATGGTGGAAAAATTGAGAAAAATGATCATTTTTTTTTCCGATTCAAAGTCTTCCAGTCTGTCAGATGTTCCATGACAAAGGATGGTTATTCTTTTGATTGTGACTTATTAACATTGTTTGTTTAATTTTTCCAGATGTCTTCTCCAACATGGATATGTTTGATCTGGAGAAGGAGTTCCCTGAGGAGTTGATGTCCAGTAGTTCGTGGGGAGACAGCGGGGGAGGTGCGGGAGGGCTCAGTAACAAACCTCCGGCCCAGGGGCCAGGTCCCGGGCAGATCAACGGGGCCGACCCCGGACCCATGAGACAAATGCAAATTAATTCACATCTCTTGCAGACACAGGTAATAATATTTAAAAAGCCAGATAATATTTTTAGTTAAATGATACGGCAACAAGTTTGTGTTATCTACAAGAAATGTACCTGATCGTTTTCCTTTAAAAATAATTATTATGAATATTTCTAAGAATTAAAACATTGTATAATATATAGCATATATTGGCAAATTTCGCCTTTATACGCATCTATTTCGTAAATACTAAAATTACATACCCCTAACTATATTACATCATTTATAGGTTATATTTCATCATTTTGTTTTTGAGGTTCATCATTTTAAAAGTTCTTGTAAAATCTAGAATTTTTATGCCTATTGATGTTATAATGCCTTAAGTATTGTTATTAAAATTTACTGTCGCCCCTGAATTTCACGTCAAGAAGAGCAAAAATCGTTATGAAAAAATGATGCCTTTTTTTTTAGAAAAGAGTTGATTTATTTAGTTATTTTGTAAGAATGGGTCTCAATTTGATATGGCAACATGAGGCCCAGAAATTGAAAGTGAACCAACAGTAATTGAGCCGTAGAACCTTTATCGAAGGATAACCCAAAGTGAATGCAAATAACAACATAAAATAAACTTTCACGAAAGTGGAAATGCTTGGCAGCGGGATTTGAACCCACGACCTTCAATACGCTGTACCTACGAAACTATTGGCTTAACCACAAAAGTATTGTAGAATTTTTTAGTTTGTTTTTTCATTTAATTTACCTAATTGAAAATATTCTATTTATCTTTCCACTTTAGACTACTGTTTAATTTTTTTTAAATTATATTGGAAATTGTAATGTTGTAAAGTATACCAGATTTTAATATTCTCATATAAAAATTCAATTTTATAGTATTGCATATACCCTCAAGTAAATATAAAAATAATCGATTTTTATTTTTAGTATCCAATAAAATACTGTGAGCTACATTCGCAATGGTGCGTTGAATTCAGTCCTTTTTTTATACATTATTGAATGATAAAATTTGCGATGTGGAGATGTTTTTTAAAAGAATCGAAAGAAACTTTAAAGAAACTAAATATAAAATGATTATATAAAGGTGTCAGTATAGCTGGCGGAACTTATAGCCTGAGGCAATTTTTTCCAGTCAAACCGGTCCCGTCCAATCTGTACTTATGGAAAAATATTTATTTCAAAAGCAAAAAAAATATTGTGATTTATTCGATTTAATTTGATAGATCAAACAAAACTAGATGCTGATGTTTATTATGTAAGCGGGTCTTTTATATCTTGTTGTTGCAAATATAAGTAAATGTGTTCCAGGTCAGAAACGAATATATAATAATAATAATATAACACTTTTCTATACAAAGGTGTCAGTATAGACGGCGGAACTTATTGCCTGAGGCAATTTTTTCCAGTCAACCGGTCCCGTCCAATCTGAGACAGGCCAACACCGGGTAGAAATTTCAAGTGAAAAAACATGTGTATGTGTGTGAATGCGATAATATGACAACAATCCGATCGATGGCGTAAAACTTAGATAATACTTTTACCAAAAAAAATCAACTTATGTGTTCCTGCAATATTGGCAATGATACAATCATTCTTATTTTGTAATTTATCTATTTTATTTTATATGAAATGTTATTTTTTGTTGAATTCAGGGCAATAAGAGTCAACTTGGTAGTGTACAACACACCCAAATGGTGATGGCGGGCCTGGGGAGTAAAAGTCCCAATCTGCAGTCCCCTCCCAATGTGGCCGTGTCCAAAGATCAGATGGGGGGGCTTCATCACAATATCATGCCCAACACCAGTCATCCCAACCAACATCATCCCAACATGGCCACTAGCTCGTTGCAAGGTAAGTTTTAAAGATATTTTCCATAAATTTAGCTATGCCATCAAATATCCTAAAGAAGAAGACATTTAGTATGCGTAATTCAATTGTGAATGAAACTAAACGCAGATCAAATCTTCTTATAACAAAGTTGAAACTCTTTATTTTTCTGTTAAGGAAAATTTCAGTGTTACTGGTTTTTTAAATTTATTGATTTTCATAATGTAACAAATTTTCGGTATACCTTTAGTTATACAGTAAACTCTCGATAAGACAAACTTCCAGGGACGATAAAAAATAATATTTCACTTATAATTCAAGATATTGAGAGGAGCTCAACTTATTTGAATTGTTCAACACGCGAAAAGTTTTAATCATCAGGAAATGCAATAAAATTAAACTCGTGTTTTCACATAAAAAATTATGTCATGCCAAAAATTTGGCAAAACAGTTCAACGAATATGTAACAACTAATGACTCTATCAATACATTACTGATGTTCGATTTTTAAATGGAACAAACCACTACGGGCTTATGACCGTCTTCTACTGTTGTTTCGAAGTCTGGCTTAGTGTGATCACTTTACGTTAACAACGTTCGCCATTAGGTGGTAATTTTTAAGTCTCTGAAACTACTTATCATAAGAATTCTTGACATGTTCAACATGTCAAAAAAATCTCATGTATACCACTCATTGATATTTAATAATTGTTAATGAGATATAGAGATAAAAGGTGTAAATTATTGAGAACAAGAGAGCAACCAAATTTAAAGACTGCGACTGATGTCATGTATTTGGCGCCAGAGTATGACTATATCCAATTTTGATAATGTATCATCTTTATTGCCTATTGGCTTTGTTGGTGCACAACGTTCTGTTTGACTCGTTGAAATGGAGTTCGATTCATAGAGGTGGAGGTTCCCGTGAGGTAGTTTTTGACTCATGTGCTAGAAAATTGCATCTCAAAAACACTTGTGAAACGAGATAGAAAAAAAATTGAATTATCTATGAGTTGGTCTTATTGAGAGTCCGCTGTATTGGGATTGGGTGAGGATTATAATATAAAATAATAAAGATGGTTGAATGTACGGAGGAATTGTGATGTTTGCAGGGATGAACGTCAGCAGTGTGGGTGGGATGATCATGACCAACAGTAACATGGGCGGGGGAGTCATGGGGGTTGGGGGCATGGGCGGAGGAGCCCTGGTCGTGAACAATCTTAACAAGCAGCCAGGACCATTGGGGATGGGACCCGTTCCTGGGCAGGACCATCATGGACCACACCATCCTCAGGTAACTAAAATAAATATTTTTCCACATTCTTCTTTATTTCAAGGGGTGTTAAAATTCTAATTGGCTTTCCATCAATGTACAAAACTAGCTAGAACTAGATAAGTTAGAATTTAGAAATTATTTATATCTAGCTGACCCGCCCGCTTATAACATGAATTAAATATAGTTTATGACATAAAAACTTAATTAAATTTAAGTAAACATTTATTGCATTATGTAATTATAGTTGGACGGGTCATAAGTTTGTAATAAAAACAATTTCTCTATATTATGTATTTTGCATAACTAAAAGAAATCCAAGAGATGGCGTTGTAGGAAACAAGTCACTTTGAGTGAGCACAGATTCATTTTTCTAAAAAAAAAAAAAAAGTCGCATATGAAACATGTTACATTATTGTATATGTTGTTGCAAGAATAGACTCCGTTCAAAACAAAATTTTACCAACTTATGGTAATCATGCTTTCTTTTAATACAGCAGTGTCCAATAGTCTGTCAAATATAGACTACATTCTCCCTTTTTTAACACCACTTAAACGCCATAGGAGCAATAAGGTCTCTCCACTGTGCTCAATTCAAAATTTTGAAACTGTATAAACACTAATGTGTCTATTCATTTTCCTTTTATTGAGGTTTTAGTGTACTTTAATCCAGGGGTAGCCAACTCTCATTGTATATCACTTTTTCAAATGTTTAATAATAGGTACATAATTTTGTCAAGTTTATATGAATCATCGGACAATTTAAAAAAATTCATTTTATCTTCTAAGGGGGCGTTCAAGTATTACGTAACGCAATTTTTGAAGATTTTTTACCCCCCCCTCCCCCCCATGTAACGCGCCGTTACGTTTTTCTGTACCCCCCCTCTCCCCCCTAAATGTTACGTAACACTCTGTAAGTGACTATTTTTTACTGAACTCTCGTATAATACTATTTATTATGTTCCATAAATTTTTCTTTATTTTTTTTCTTTTGATGTTTTTCAAATTTCATTGGTATTTTTTTGACATAGATGCGTTGGAAATTCAGTATGAGAGCCTTTATAGGCCAAGAACTGTTGATTATGTAAATCCCCCGCTTTTGTGGACATTATAGTACCTATCTACAAACTCACTTTAACAACGCTCACTACAAGCAATTTGTGTTTATGCGTACTGCGTGTTTAAAGCACTAACGAATACTAACAACGAAAATAAAATAAAAATGACGTAAGTATAATACAGTCGAGGGATTCCCCGTAAAAAATAAAAGAAAAGGTTTGCTAACTTAGGAGAGCGAAATGAAAATTTCGACATACAATGCAGTCGAGGGACTCCCCGTAAGACGTAATCGAAAAAGGTTGCTTTTTACGCAGAGCAATAAAATTACATACAGTAGAATTGAGGGACTCCCCGCATTACATAAACGAAAAATCGAGGGCTTCCCGTAAAACATTGTCCAAAAGGGTTGCTAACTTCGGAGAACAAAAAATGATGTAGGTACATTACAATCGAGGGACCTCCCGTAAAACATAAACGAAAAGGGTGTCCAACTTGGAAGATTTATTTCACAATTTTTTTTTATTTAAGAAAAAAAAACGTTACGTGACGCATTGTTCGAACCCTTCCTCCCCCCCTTGTAACACACAGTAACGTTTTGCAAGACCCCCCCTCCCCCCCAAATTGCGTTACGTAATACTTGAATGCCCCCTAATTACAATATTTAAGTACCTATAAAAAGAAGTTAGAATAAACAGACGTAATTCGAATTTAATAAAAATATCACCTTCATGAAAAAAAAAACACAATAACACTCAGAAAACATCGAAGGATTGTCTTATAGTCTCATTAGGCACTTAATTAAATTGGTTAATAACTTTTCACATGGTAGATATTTTATTTTATTGATTATTTAAACCAAGTAACAGGCATAACATGTTTTTTTACATAATATCTTCTAATGTCTCTTTAACATGATGTTTGTTCAGGGTGGGATGCAAAACGGTCCACTGATGGCAGCTCGGAGTGCAGCTACCACGGCTGCCATGCAGCAGAGACTCCAGTCGCAGGGGATGGGCGTTGGGGTGGGAGTGGGAGTTGGTGTTCCTATTAGTGTCAGACATCATCTGGCCCAGAGGGGGGCGGCACCCCCGCATCCCCTAGCCTCCTTCCATCCGCAGTATGCCCAGCCTGGACCCCCAGCCCCTCAGCAGATGCCAGGCGTGGCACCATCACAAAGAGGAGTTGGTAACTTGGGT
This sequence comes from Mystacides longicornis, assembly GCA_963576905.1. Taxonomy (NCBI): domain Eukaryota; kingdom Metazoa; phylum Arthropoda; class Insecta; order Trichoptera; family Leptoceridae; genus Mystacides; species Mystacides longicornis. Next base: position 26,277,837 of record OY756428.1, read on the forward strand.
GTTGGAGTGGGAGCAGGTGTGAGGTTTGGTGGTCCCAACGAGAATTCGGGAGTGGGTGTGGGGGTTGTGGGAGCTGGTGGTGGAGGTGGTATGGCTGGTACAGTGCCCCCCGCCCCCTCACCACAGCAGCCCCAGTCTGGTGCCCCCGCCCCCTCCCAGCCGGGCCCACAGGCCGCCACACAAATGGCCCCCAGCAACGCCTCACAGACGCCCACCCAGCAGCCTCCCCCCACTTCCATAGCGGACCCCGAGAAAAGGAAACTCATCCAGCAGCAGCTAGTGTTGTTATTGCATGCGCATAAATGCCAAAGGCGGGAATCTGCTGCCAATGGGGAGGTGTGGCAGTGCACCCTGCCCCACTGCAAGACAATGAAGGGGGTCCTCAACCACATGATGACATGTCAGGTAAATATTATCATTATTATTGTCAAGGTGTCTGTTCCTTAATATGTTTATAGACATTGATTCTCATCCTCCATCCACCACAAGTTTGTTGAGAAGGCTCTCTCCGACAGCTTCATTGGGTTGGTGTTCCCTTTGAAGGTGAATAGAGACGGAATGTTTGGATGTGTCAATCAATTCACCCTGTTTAGCGAGCAGTTTCAACAATCTCAATCTCTCCTCACACCCAATTGTATTTGTATTGTTTCAGGCTGGCAAAAGTTGTACTGTACCTCATTGTTCATCATCTAGGCAAATAATAAATCACTGGAAGCACTGCACTAGGAACGACTGTCCCGTGTGTTTACCTCTCAAGCAAGCCGACAGGAATAGAACCAATAATATTAATAATGGTAAGACAACCACTACCTGGTGGTAGTTCACTAGACCAACACACCAATCTCTCACATTCTCTTACTAATTATTGTTTCCTCATTTCTATGTTTAGCAGGTGGAAATCCACCCAATGTGACTAGTACGGCTCCCGCACCATCTCCCTCTGATATGAGACGAGCGTACGACGCGTTAGGTATTCAATGTCCCACTAGCGGTGGCGTGGCACCCGTAGTCAATGTTGGCCCTATGGGTCAGCAGCAGCAACAACCAAATCAACAGCAGCAACAGCAAGGTGTTGTGCCCCCCCAGCAACAAACTCAACAATCACAACCGGGAGTCCCCCCTCAGCAGGGCATACCCCCGCAGGGGGTGCCAACACAACCACAAACACCCCAGCAACAGCTGCAGAGTGGTGGGCAACAAGTGGGTGGACTGCGCGGTGCGCCCGGCATCGTGGCGCGAGGACCACGTCCCCAAGGACCTGATCAGCAGCCGCCTCCGTCTGGTCCAATGCAGCAGCAAGCTGTTCCTCCACCACAACAACAACAACAGCAGCAGCAGCAGCTGTTCCCCCAACACAACCCTCAGGGGCCCACCCAGCAACAGCCTAATGTCAATACGCAGGAACAGTTGCAGCAACAACAAGTTGTAAGTATTAACTTTAGTGTGTCAATATTAATCAGCATCATACATCTTTTCCATCTAACTTCATTACCCAGTATTACTAAAACGAGCGACAACTGGACATTACAAATGTGTACCGTGGGTTAAACATAGGTGAAAATAAAACACTGTTCAATGAACCTTTATATTTTACACCTTTCAAAATGTAAAATTTATTTTTTACAAAATGATACTTAGCACCTTTGTTCTGTCACTCTTCAAGTCATTTAAGCTATGTGTGTAGTTTTGTATGGAAATGATGTGTGTGTTGATTAAAGGGAACGTTGAGTAATGATAAAATGTGTATTGATATACCCCTAAATTAATCTGGGTAGTATGACATGTTGCAGTTGGGTTCTAGTAACCTTCAACTTGGAGGTGGCCAAGTTACAGCAACTCCCGCTTCAGGAAGCAAAGAGTGGCACCAATCCATCACATCTGACCTCAGAAATCATCTCGTCCATAAATTGTAAGTATCAGCAAGTTAGTTGCTCATTATTATATACATATATTTGTATGTTTGCACGCGGAATATAATGAATGGTGGTTTGCGAATGTTTCAGAGTACAAGCAATATTCCCAACTCCCGACCCCACTACTCTGTTAGATAAGAGAATGCACAACTTAGTGGCCTACGCTAGGAAAGTAGAAGGAGACATGTATGAAATGGCCAGCACCCGCTCGGAGTACTACCATTTACTAGCTGAAAAAATTTATAAAATTCAAAAAGAGTTAGAAGAAAAGAGGCAAAGGAGAAAAGATCAACAGCTGCAGCAGCAACAACAACAGCAGCAGCAACAGCCGCCTCCACAGCCTCCTGGTAATGTGGACATGAATGCTGCCAACCTGAGACATAGATTGATGGGTGGCCCCGTGGTAGGACGTCCCCAAATGGCACCTGGCCAGCAGCAAGTCGCCATGCATACCCACTCTCCGGGAATGGGTGGTATGCCCATAGCACCCAACAGAATGCAATTCCAACCAAACTTGGTGGGCCCGCCTGGTCCTAGTCCAAACGCTATGCCACCCACACCCAACTCCATAATGGTGTCTAACCCAGGATTGTCTCCTTTTGCTCAACCACTCACGTCGCCAGCGTCTAATATGTCAAATAGTGGGAATGTCAATAATCAATTCCCAAATATTAATTCAAATGGACCCTCCATGATGGGGGCTTCACCTGGCCCTGGCCCTGGACCAGGCTCCCAATTCCCCGATATGATGAAAGCGAGAATGGCAGCTCAACAGCAACAAGGTGTTACAAATGGGACCTCGGCTAATGGTGCTCCTAGTCCATACACCAACCAACAGTTTAATAATAGGATACCCATTCCATCGTCAACAACACCCACTGCATCTGACCAGACTTCTATGGCCTCAGTCATGAGCTCTGGTCCTACTTCAGTTGGCTCACAAAGGGGGCCATCTCCAGGAGTTGCGTCTAATGGACCATTACCACCAGGGACTCCATCAACGCCATTATTTCCACCACCTCTTCCCAGTCCTCTGCAGCCTTCATCTCAAGATCCTGTCACAAGCATTCCTGGCAAAAGTCATCCAGTGTCTAGATCATCCTCCAATCTATCATCACAAATGGCTGCATTGAATGCCGCCAATGCAATGGATCAGGATGACAGCCCAAGGCCACCTCACAGCCATCATTCAGCGGCTGGAGATAAAATGGAAATTAAACAGGAAGACGATAGTAAATGTGAGATAAAAAAAGAAATCAAAAAAGAAGATCCCGATGACAGTAGCCAGACGGGTGGCAAAAGTATGAACGACACCAAAATTAAGTCTGAACCTGAAGATTTTGAAGATAGAGAAATCAAAGACGAACCAAATTCAAAGAGAGTCAGCGATGATTCATCCACTATAAAGAGTGAGCCAATGTCCCCATCACAAGAAGACAAGAAGCAAACGATACCCGAGCCCATCACACAGCCCCTGGACAACACCAAGAAGAGGAAATGTGTCTTCAAACCCGAGGAACTTAGACAGGCTTTGATGCCAACCTTAGAAAAATTGTTTAGACAAGACCCAGAGTCGCTGCCTTTCCGACAGCCTGTGGACCCGCAAGCCCTGGGTATACCCGATTATTTTGACATAGTAAAGAAGCCTATGGATTTGTCAACTATCAAGGTTAATTTAGATACTGGAAAATATTCCGATCCTTGGGAGTATGTCGACGATGTTTGGCAGATGTTTGACAATGCGTGGCTATACAACAGAAAAACATCCCGTGTCTACAGATATTGCACCAAGGTAATATTTCAATTTTAAGTCAAAATATTTATTTGAAATTGCTAGTGCATTAAGTGTTATTAAGTGGCTCTAACTCCTTGCTATTTTATATTTCTAGTTGTCCGAAGTATTTGAGCAGGAAATTGATCCCGTGATGCAAAGTTTGGGCTATTGCTGCGGTAGAAAATACACATTCAATCCACAAGTATTATGTTGTTACGGCAAGCAGTTGTGTACCATACCAAGAGACGCTAAATACTTTAGTTACCAAAATAGGTGAGTCGTCTCAGCTTTCTTTTTCAGCTCTACCTGTAGTTGTCTTTGTGTACCTGCTTTATATGGATACAATTTTAACGATTCTCTCCTTTTTCCAGGTATATATTCTGTCAAAAATGTTTTAACGACATTGTTGGAGATACGGTAACCTTAGGAGATGATCCCATTCATCCTCAAACGTAAGTATTATTTTGATTGTTTCAGCTATTTTCATAAGTGTGATTGTTCCATTGGCACATTTTAATACTGGCTTCCATCTTTGCAGGACTATTAAGAAGGATCAATTTAAAGAAATGAAGAATGATCATTTAGAATTAGAACCTTTTGTGATGTGTAATGAGTGCGGTAGGAAACAACATCAAATATGTGTCCTCCACTTGGAGCACATTTGGCCGCAAGGTTTCTTTTGTGATAATTGTTTAAAGAAAAAGGGTGCTAAAAGAAAAGAAAACAAGTTTAACGCTAAGAGATTGCCTACCTCCAAACTGGGTATTTATATTGAGACTCGTGTAAATAACTTCTTGAAGAAGAAAGAGGCGGGCGCGGGGGATGTGTATATCAGAGTAGTCGCAAGTTCGGATAAGATAGTGGAAGTGAAGCCAGGTATGAGGAGTCGATTCGTTGAAAGTGGTGATCTGCCTGGTGAATTTCCTTACAGAGCCAAAGCATTATTTGCATTCGAAGAAGTGGATGGAGTAGATGTCTGTTTCTTTGGAATGCACGTTCAGGAATACGGAAGTGAATCTCCTATGCCCAACACGAGGCGAGTTTACATTGCCTACTTAGATTCCGTTCACTTCTTCAAACCTCGACAATATAGGACCGCCGTGTATCACGAAATATTACTAGGCTATTTAGATTATGCTAAACAATTGGGGTACACAATGGCTCACATATGGGCTTGTCCACCGTCAGAGGGGGATGATTACATCTTCCACTGCCACCCTGTAGAACAGAAGATCCCTAAACCTAAGAGACTACAGGAGTGGTATAAAAAGATGTTGGACAAAGGCATCGTGGACAGAATTATAGTGGATTACAAGGATATTTTGAAGCAAGCAATGGAAGACAACATCTCTTCAGCGGCTGACTTACCATATTTTGAAGGAGACTTTTGGCCAAATGTTTTAGAAGAATCCATCAAGGAATTAGACCAAGAAGAGGAGGAGAAACGGAAACAGGCTGAAGCTGCCGAGGCTGCAGTAAGTCTTAATACACTGTGTTCCTTATTCTTTTTTGTCTTATGATTTACTTACATTCAATTTATGAATTTACTTTGAATTAATTATGAACTTGTGTTTCTAGCAAATTTACTTAATGTCGGAGGAGAGCGAACAGGGATCAGAGGGTAAAAAGAAGGGTCAAAAGAAAGCCAAAAATTCTAAAAAGTCCAAGGCAGCACAGAGGAAGAATAGCAAAAAGCAAAGTGACCAAACTACTGTAGATGAACTTAGTTCTAAAATTTTAGCCACTATGGAGAAACACAAAGAAGTCTTCTTTGTCATCCGACTACACTCTGGACAATCTGCCGCTAATTTACCTGTAAGTATTAAACTATATTCAATTCACTTCCAAGCAGAGAAAATGTTATGTGGACTTTTTAAATGTTGATCCTTTTATTTGCAGCCAATCCAAGATCCCGACCCATTACTCAACTGTGATCTCATGGATGGTCGGGACACTTTCCTGTCCATGGCGCGAGATAAACATTATGAATTCTCCTCTTTGAGAAGGGCCCAATTCTCTACGCTCAGTATGTTGTGGGAGCTACATAATCAAGGACAAGACAAGTTTGTTTACACTTGTAACCATTGCAAGAACCATGTTGAAACCAGGTACCATTGTACAGTTTGTGATGACTTTGATTTGTGTATGACGTGTTATAACAGCGAAGGACATCCACACAAAATGGAGAAACTAGGCTTCGATCTGGATGATGGCTCATCTCCTGGAGACACCAAACAAGCCAATCCTCACGAAGCAAGGAAATTGTCTATTCAACGTTGCATCCACTCTCTGGTGCATGCCTGCCAGTGTCGGGATGCCAACTGTCGTCTACCTTCCTGCCAGAAGATGAAGAGGGTGGTGGCTCATACCAAGATTTGCAAGAGGAAAACCAACGGTGGTTGTTCCATTTGCAAACAGCTTATTGCTTTGTGCTGTTATCACGCTAAGCATTGCCAAGAAACCAAATGTCCAGTGCCCTTCTGTAGCAATATCAAACACAAGTTAAAGCAGCAGCAGTTGCAACAGAGACTGCAGCAACAACAGCTCCTGAGGAGACGAATGGCTGTGATGAACACCCGAGGACCCGCACCCGGGGCTCCTTGTTCCCCTCCACCAGCACCACCCTTAGCCATCGCGTCTCCACCTATGGCGGGGGCCAAGCCAGGTGTGGGCACCATGACTCCTTCTCCCAATGTGCTGCAAGTAGTGAAGCAGGTGCAAGAAGAGGCTGCTAGGCAACAAGCTCCACATTACGGGAAAGTGGCTCAGCAGATGCCACCACCCAGGCACCCCATGCTGCCCATGGACCAGTGGGGTAACACTGCGGCCAATCAACAGCAACCACAACAGAGGTATCCGGGGAAACCCACACAAGCGCCATTACGACCTCCCCACCAGCAGCATCCACAGTTGCAGCAACAACATCCCACTATGGCTGCACACCCGCATCCGCAGCATCCAGGCGTGCCCCAGCAACAGCAGCAACTGATGGGACAACAGAACAACCAACAACAGGTGCGTAGCTTACTGTTTCTCTCATATATCTTTTTAGGTCTATAGAACATTTAAAATGAAGAACTTCATAAATTTTCAATCAAATAATAGAATCACATTTTTATTTTATGGAATAGGTTTGTTAAAAAATTACAATTTCTTATAGGTACCTACCTATATATATTTTTTTATATATTTGTGTATTTTTTTTATGAATCTCGACTCCATACACAAATACACTCTTTGTAGCTAAAGGTCAAGTTTAGTCTTTCTGACTAAAATCCTGGAGTGGGCGAAGAGACCGAATAATGGTACTGCTACATTATGGACACAACAAGTGTCTCAAAGGGGTGAGGCGTGAAACACACAAACCTTTCTTCTATAATACATACCTATCTTTCTTCCTCTTGATACAGGCCACGCCCTGTTTTTTTCCACACCAACTGTCACTCCAGCATTTTGATGGTCTACCTCTAGTTCTCCGACCATGGGAATCTCTTTGGAGACAATTTTGTGGATTTTTGCCTCCAATTCTTTGGACATGATCCCTCCAAAAGAGCCTTCGCTCTTTACCTATCCATGATTATTTGAAATATAATATATGTATGTACCGATACGCAAGATGGCTGTCACTTAATAAAATTCCTCTTGTTTTTATGATCAGCAGCAGATGATGTTGACACAAGGCGTGGTTGGAGTGGGTGGTGTGAATGTACCTCCTGGTGGAGTGGGAGTCAACCCGGGAGTATCTCCGAATGTGAACATGCAGCAACAGCAGATGGGTGGAATGGTGAGGCCGGGAGTGCCAGGCAATGTACCAGGACAGCCTGTACACCAGAAGGCTCTCCATCAACTGATGACCATGTTGAGGACGCCCGGCATCCCTGATCAACAGGCTCAAATATTGCAAATACTTAAATCTAATCCACAATTAATGGCTGCCTTTATAAAACAAAGACAGGTATGTTCATACATTTTGATGCTATTTTTTAACAAAAACAATATACCTAATTGAAGTTGTTTGAAAACCCCATTTCCCGAATAAAGGATTCATGGTTTATTTATTTACTATTCGTACAGGCACACATTCATTAAAAAGTCAAACAATGATCAATTTTAATTCACAGCCATAATACATCACATACAATACAGTTTAAGCAACAGAGAAAAGAATAAGAATATCGTAATACAAACTCGTAAAAGGGTAAAAATTAGATAACAGGATTGTTGCACTTATTCTCACCAAACAGCAGTTAATATAGGAGAACTTCAATTATTAAACCAATCAAAATGGTAAAACATAGGTATAACAAAAACATTGATGTATATTACAGGAGGTTGGTAATCCAGTGGTATCAATCTGCGGCTTTCGTACGTACAGGGTATTGGAGGTCGTGGGTTGGAATTCCGGCAGTGCCGACCATTTCCACTTTCACGACACAAGCATTTGCTTAGTGTGAAATATCAAAAGTGTATTTGTGTTCACTTTGAGTGAGCACAGATATATTTATTTAAAAAAAAATATTCAAAACAAACCAGAAAATTTTGGCACAAAGATAATAATTGTCTAAATGAATCATGACACTCAAATTTTTCAAAATTGTATTTAATTTGTATTGTACGTAATTTTTTTACTTCCATGTTGTTGTGATTTTTCATTACTAACAGAATGCACAACACAATCAACAGCAGCAACAGCAACAACAGCAGCAGCAGGGTGGCATAGGTGGCGGTGTTGGTGTAGGAGTTGGTGGGGTGGGTGTTGGCGTTGGTATTGGGGTGGGAGGACCTCATCTTATGGGTGGGCCACAACAACAGCAACAGCAGCAGCAACAACAACAACAGCAGCAACAGCAACAACAAAGAATGCAACAAATGCAAATGCTGGGACAACAACAACAGGTTGGTACATCCATTAATTTTCAATACCTGAAATTCTGTGTTGAAATTTGGTGGATCAAAGTATTTGATTAATGAAAGAAGCCATTAACTGTAATAATATTTTGACTATGTAATTGTATGAAATTTTATTTTGATCTGCTCAGACACTCCATCCTCATTAATGAGACTACCTAATGGAAATGTTTTTCTGATTCTTTCTCATGAACTTGATTATTTATTTGTGACGTTTTCAGGTGAGCGGAGTGTCGGGTGTTGGTGCGTTGGGACAGCTGAACAGCATGGGCAACATGAATGCGCAGCAGCAGCAACAGCAGCACTGGTCCTTCAAGCAGCACCAGATGCTGAACCTGCAGCAGCAACAACAGCAACAGCAGCGTAACCAACAGCAAGTGGTGCAACAGCAACAACAGTTTGTGGGTGGCTATGGAGTAGGGGTGGGGGGCCGTGGGGCCAGATACTTCCCGCCAAGCATGCAGCTCTTGCAGCGCTCTCCACCCTCCGCCCCCTCACCTCGTCCCCCTACCCCTTCGGAGATGATGCTGCTTCACCAGAATCCCGCCCCGCCCCCTCCCTCGCTGCAACCCCCTGACGACCAAATGCCTCAGATGACACCTCAGGACCAGCTCTCCAAATTTGTGGAACAATTGTAGTGTACATACTAAAGTTGTTATATTTATATATAAATACACATCTAGTTTGTTTGTTTGTAATATAGTAATGTTCAAATTGACGACTCGTTAGGGAAATATGACGGACTGTCACCCACGGCTGTGTTGAATACTGACACGGAATGTCCGGAGACTGACTTCCGGCATTGTGTGCTGTTTATAACAATTTATTGAATTATATATAATTATATTATACAATGTAATTAATTTAAACAGAACTTAAATATTAATTTATCTTTGTAGTTACATTTTCTACGATAGCTCATAGCTACTCCTCTATATGAAATTTTAAACTAAAACGGGAATAATAAGGTTAGAAAATTTTTAAACGAGACGATATATTACGCTAGTTGGTAGTTGAAACAAATTGTTTATAAAGAGTATGGACTGTTTGAGATACGTTTCCAAGTAATATCACCCTAAACTAAACTATTGATAAAAAAAATCAAAAAAATATTAAAAAATGTACATTAACCGTATAAAATATTATTATTATTTTTATTATATTTTATTGGAATGATCTATTTTGTGTTCCCGATGCATTGACTGGATGAAAGCAGTCCCCGTGGTTAATTATGTTGATTGTTAATTTTTTTTATTTTACCAAATCACCCCGCTCGTTTGGTGTTAACGTATTTGTGTATATTATGAATATAACATTATTTAAATCTGTTTTTATTTAATTAGCTTATTATTAATATTATTATTGTCATTATTGATTGGTTTTTAATTATAAAACAAGAAAATATAATCATTTTTTGTGAGTGTAGTCGGGTGTGTAAAAGTGATTTGGGTGTACGAAACTACGATCATGTGCGATAAGCATTTAAATGTTATAGTAATTTATGTTGTTTTTTCTTTTTTATGTTGTGTATTATCTATATATCTATATGTATAAATATACATAGTGAAGTGTATAAAAATAAAGTAATTTAGTCTCTGAAGGACCGCGTTGCAGAGGGACTAGAGCTCGGAAATAGATTAATTGAAGTGATTACAGTGATCTCCGTGCGATTCGGTGGATAAAATAACTTTGATAATATTTAAGATTGTGTGGCTCTCCCCGTAATTACTCTAATTTATTATAAACCATAGCGAATAACAGAGGGTTCTCATCTCAGGCTTATAATGATGTAATAAATAAATAATTTATATGGGTTTGTGTATATTTTGATAGAGATATTTTATTAGTTTTAACATTCCACAAAGATGAACACCTGAGCCTTAGCATGCGGGGAAGGCTTGCACAATCTTGGTCAATGTCTAAAAGTGTTTTGTTATTTTATTGTAATGAATTCATATATATTATATTGAAATATATCTGAACATACATAGTAGGTATACAATATCCTGTAGGTGTACGTGTAAAAACAGATTGCACTAACCATATTTATTATTGAGTAATATTAGTCCTAAGTGTTCTCGTGTAAAATTAACAATGGATACATTTATTCCGGGAGTGTGCGCCACTCTCGATTTTACTGTACAAAGTGTAAATAATAACATATACATACATCATGAGTACATAATGTTCGCTTCTAAATATATAGTTAAGTTGTTCCTAGCATATAGTTATTATACATATTATGATACTTATGCTGTTTATTGTAAAAACATTTTATAATATAAAAAAAACATATGTGAAAAATAAGCCAATCTTTCATTTTTATGTAATCCAACCCAATACAAAACGATTCACATTTTCTGTGTAAACCAACCTAAACCGTGCAATGACGTAGGATGGCTAGTGGATGTCTTAATAGAGATGTAGAATACCTAGCATGTATCTTGATCTGCTGTGTCTTTTAAGTAATGGTGTAACTAGTTGATTCCTACCTTTACAGTGATGGAGGATATCCAGTCTGTACCATTACTGTGATGAAGAATATCTGCTTAGTATAATTATTACATTGATGGGGTAACTAGTCTATACCTTTACAGTGTTGGAGGATATCCAATGTACCTTAAGAGTGATGAGGAATATCTGCTTTGTATCTTTACAGTGATAGGATATTAGTCTATATCTTTACAGTGATGAAGAATATCTGCTTTGTATAATTACAGTAATGGGGTAACTAGTATATACCTTTACAGAGTTGGAGGATATACACTCTGAACCCTTAGAGTGATGAGGAATATCTCAAAAACAGTATCACAGGCATTTTCAATAATTCTTCTAAAGTAAATCCTGAAGACTCGAGAGATGTAAAGTGACAGGAACAGGCACTTCTGTTTGGCAAACTGGTGTATTATATTCTTTATTACCCAAATTGTTAAAGAAAACTCAACTCATGCTTGTAAAATGATTTATCATGTTGAGGGGAGAGTGTTGGAATAGTTCTCCGATGCGTTGGAAGAGATTTGACATAAAACTAGTGTTTTAGTTTGTACTATAAGTTTATTAAAAATTTCAAGACAACTTATCAAAGTTTTAGGTCATAATAAATAAATTATATATTTATATAATATATCTAAACAATACTTAATGACTCTTTATTAACAATTTTTTTTTTTTAAATGAATCTGTGCTCACTCGAAGTGAACACAAATACACTTTTGACATCTTTCACAGTAAGCAAATGCTTGTGTCGTGAAAGCGGAGAATGGTCGACACGGCCGGGATTCGAACCCACGACCTCCGCACGAAACAGTGCGAAAACCGGCGTCGTAACCGCTGGTCTATCAACCACCTCGATTGATTTATTTGTAAAGATTTTGGATCTGAATTTATATCAATAACTTTGTAAGACCCTTCATGTAAGGCATTGTAACCTGATCGTAATTTGTTGCTTCTCTGGTGTTGCACCAAAATGGACTAGAATCCTTAAAGCTAAATTGTGGAATGCCTTCCAAATCACGACACCAAGAAAAAATCTTCCATCCATTTTAGACAGGCGAGAGTTGTTCCACAAAAATCTCATCATACTTTTAAACAAACCTGCAGAATTTATTGCCTTAGATAGTTTTACCAGTCAATTATTGGTCATTTCAAATTTGAAAAGTCTGGCATCTTAGACAAATATTCTACTAAGGTCGAGATATAATTATGATAAAAAAAATATTTTGCACACATTTCTTGTTATACACTAAGATTGATATGATTTCCATATTATTGATTGCATCAATATAATATATTATTTTCTGTGTTAGATTTTAAATACTGCTGTGGATCATCTATCTTAACAATTTTCTGTTTGTCAATATTCTCCCAACACATTGGACATGGTAATCCTTCATCAGCCAATCTGGAAAATGTGACAAAACTGATTAACGATGGTGTAGCAACAGTAAAAAAATGATGCAATAGTAATTTAATTATTCTTCAAACACATAACTTTCAACTTTGAAATACTTAGTCATTACAATCATTTATAAATAAAACAACTTTGCAGTATTACAATTTAAAAAAAAATAATAACCTATTGTAATACTGCAAAGTTGTTTTATTTATAAATAATTATGATTTGTTTATTTTTGGAAGGGAAACAATGTAATACTGAAATGAAAAAAATATTAACGATATATCAAAACTGATGACTGACTTATACTGTTCGATTTTTAAATGGTATGAACAAACCACTGCGGGCTTACGACCATCTTCTACTGTTATTTCGAAGGCTGACTTAGTGTGATCACTTTACGTTAACAACGTTCGCCATTAGGTGGTAATGTTCAAATTCCCGAATATTATGAGAAATTTCAACATGTAAAATTCGGGAATAAGAACATTACCACCTAATGGCGAACGTTGTTAACGTAAAGTGATCACACTAAGCCAGCCTTCGAAATAACAGTAGAAGACGGTCGTAAGCCCGTAGTAATTTGTTCATATCGATACCTGAAAGGCCAATTAGCTTAAGCGACATTTTTGTCGAAATTGACATTTTTATTGAAAGATACTTAAAAAAATATTCCTCGTCGATAGATCTGACTCCCACGCGCGTAGGAAAAAAAATCGAAAATTTATGCACAAAAGTCATTTTATCGTAAGATTTTAGAACATTTTTCTTGACCGTGGTTTTAGCGTAAACGACACGTCAGTTTTATCGTAAACGACCTATTTTTACTTAACCAGTTACACGTAAGCGTCATCGCTGTCGGTTACGATAATTTATAACATCACACATTTCATCTTTCCTTTAATACTGTTTGCAAGATTAAGTACTATTAGGGTTGTCTGCTTAGAGTTTTCTTTCTTTGCAACTGCAATTGACTCTTTCTTAAATGAAAAAAATCTTCATCGAACATCTTAACAAGTAGTGAAAAGACTTGTATGCAAAAATCGACGGAAGAAGTTCCCTGTAATATAAATTGTATAAAAATTGTAAGTTACTCATCAAGTTGTGATGATGATGAATCTCAGATTCCTGTAGCGGCAGTTAATGAGTCCTTGATCGATAATTTACTGACGATTTTGAAGATTTCTCTTTATCAGAAGAATCTTGGAGACCAGACGATGATACCCTTAAAGAATCTTCTGAGGATAACGACAAAAATTTGGAAACAAGAAACCCGGATTCAGACATTGTTGGTGAATCGGGAATGCGGAAAGAGAAAAGAAAATCTAAAATGAAGATTAAACGTTCCGAAAAATGTATTGGTTAAGGGAAATCTGTTCAACCGAATCCATGCCTGGAGAAAAACTGTGGGAACAGCTGTGCTAATAATTTCACCGAAGATGATAGAATGCATATTTACAGCTTTTATTGGGGAAGGGTTAATACCGAAAGACAGAAAAACTGGCTTCTGACGTGTACAAAAGAAAATCCTATTAAAAGGAAAAGAGTTGCTAGACAAAGTAAACGTCATAAAATGTATGAGTATTACATTTCTTGGCACAAAAAAAATCATAAAGTGTGTCAGCAATTTCTCTTTAAGACTCTTAATATTTCTGAAATGTGTTTGCGATATACACGACAAAATAAAACGCATAACATATATACCACAGGTAGATCATCTTCTGAGTAGTCTACTTTGGTTAAAAACTCGAGAACAAGGCCAAATAACTATAATTTTCATATTTTGAAACACGCCATCTTTCTTGACTGGAAATCATTTTGTCCAGTTTACATCCCAAATAATCACAAATTCAATAACCTGCGAAAACCAATATTGGAAAAGGCCAACATGTACCTACGGTTATTTTGAAAATTAGATAACATTTGCATTATAAAGATACATTACATTCTCCCTTTAAGGCACCGCAAGCCAACCCGGTGGAGACCAATTTGCAGCAAACCCGACCCGCACGAAACCGACCTCCTAGCTCGATCGAAGCAATCAAACCGAAAAGCCGGCCCCGGACAAATCAATCCCGCCGCGAACTACCCCCAAACCAACCAGCAATGCGGGGGCCTAAGCCCCACTCGGGAGCATAGGGAGGCATTAAGAGCTCTCCATTGCGCTTGAAGGCGTACGAGGCTCATTGTGCCTTTTCTGACCAGTTGAGATTTAAGGACGTGTCGTGGTCAACCTCACGGTCCCGAACTGATTTTTCGATTTCCTGCCTCTTACACGATGTTCGAAAAATCAGCAAAAAGAGCAGAGGTGCTATTCTTCGCCGACAACCTCACGGCAAGATAACATTAACTATAAAGAAAATATTTGCATTAAAAATATCCCGACAAAATATTCAATTAATAGAATATGGCCCTCCTATACAACACTAATTTTAAAATAAATGATGCAAAATTTAAGGATTTAAAGAATCTGTTTGACAAAATGATTATTCCCGAGAGATATCATAGCGGTTCAACCACAAATTCTGACGAGCTCCCCGAAACCGATGAAGAAGACGTGAAGTTCAATAACTGTGCATTTTTTTTATTTAATGTTTGATTATTAAATTTACTATTATTAATCGTAATATTGTTTAAGAAAGGTGTTTTTTTTTTTCAATATAATACAAAAGGTTAAAAATTTTAACATTTTTATAGGTTTATAGTTAGTTTATTCAAAAACATAACCTGTGGGCCTAGACAAAATCGCATTTGGCGATCGACTACAAACGAACTTTACGCCAATGGGTCAATTTGGTAGACAAAACCACATAATGACAGTTCATTAGAAACGATATTTCGATTTCGCTTCCATGACGTCACGATTTCTTTCGACGCTCGACGACGCCATACATTTTGTACGTTCTTCGTAGACAAACACATTTATTTTGACACTTTGGCGAAATCTTCGACAAATCGCCGCCATCTTTGCGACGTAAGAATTATTTGTAGAAAAATAATATGTTGTTTTTTCAGCATTCGAGACATATTTATTAAATTATTTTAAATTGAAAATATGTAATAATATATAATTTATATTTTATACTTCCATTTATCGACGCTTTATTAAAAAAAATAACGTCAGTTTGTATTTTTTTGGCATTTACTATATACTTAGTAGTTTTAATCCACAACTAGCTGACCCATTGAACTTCATTCTGGCTTATAATCATGAAATGATTTTCAAAGAATTCGTCGTGAATCATCAATAACATATTGTTGGATAAAATCAGGGTTATCAGGTTTTTTTCCCAAAAAATAGCGAACCAGTGTTCCCACTTGGTATCTGAAAAGAATGAAAGTTCACCATAAAAAAGTGATTCTCAAGATTTGGTATCTCCAGAAAGATGAAAATTCGGTAAAAAAAGAAAAACGTTATTCCGAAAATTTCGGAAAGGACTGGTTGGAAAATTACTTGGAAAAATATACCGTAAAATTTTCTTCATACCGAACGCCGAACATGGTTCTAAAATATCGAAAAAATTCGGTAAAATGCCGAACACCTGGCAACCCTGATTAAGAGATGAAAGATGTCAACGGTGTACTTATTTATATTCACTTAATTTTAATTTTTATAAATATAACATTCCTGATATAATATGCACCATTGTCGAGAGTCACCATAGATTTTTATATATAAATACTTTCATTTCGCATGGAATTTGTTTATCAGCGAACGCTTTGTTTCCTTGACAATATTAGAAAACGAGTAAATTATTATCGCCACGACGAAATCTTCGAAAACGAAGTACAGTTTCGTAGACAAACAGACTTCGTTATCTACTTTCAGTACTTTCGAATTTTTCTCTTTGGCGATGCATCGGCAGCGTCAATTCGACACATTACGTCAGACAGCGTCGTTTTTCTGAATGTTTTTTTGATTCTTACGTTGGTACCACTCGCGTTGCCGAGCTACTATTTGTTTGTTTACAAAATTTTGTATGAAATGTCATCTTCATACAAAACAAACGCAGATTCAATATTTTTTTTATAATTGAAGTAAAAACTTATCAGTGATTTATACGTAATCTTACAATGAACCATTTTTTCAGAAGTAAGACGGTTAGTGTTTGGATTTTTATTTAAATTGATATAGTTGAAAATTCCGTTCAATATGAAAAATAATTTGGATATGACGAAAACAACCAGCAAAATTATGTATTTTTACAAAAACAATGTCACTACTGCTAAAAAATCGTTAAAAATAAAATGTATTATTTTTTTAGAAATTTTTACGTGGTGCATTAAAATGCTAAATGGAACAATCAATAAAATCGGGACATCCAAAGACAACGGATAAATTGGAATTTATTAAACATTTCCACTTCCAATGTCCGTCAGAATTGAGCCAGATCAAGGTTGTAAGCATTTTCTGTACAATAATATTTTCTTCTTATTTTGCAGATCAGTCAATACCACATCCATGTGCTCTTCTGTGATCATTTTATTTATTTCAAATTCAATATGTACAATATTAGTAAACACAACACAATAATAAAGCTATAGAACATTATCTAATTGTTTTATTTATTTATTGATTCTTTACTGTACATTAATAAGCATAAGAAACAATATATCTGTGCATCCAAGAGGTTTTCAAAGAAGGTCTAGAAGCTTTTCAGATTTTGATAGGGCTAACAACAAGTTTGCGACAGTGGAAAACCGTAGCTTGCAATTATAGATAGGAATAGAAGGGAATATGAATGGAAAATGGCGCACCTGGATATTTAGCGAAAACAACTATAGACATTTACGCAATTTAATACACACATAGGTATGCTATCAACATCTTTCAAGAAAATAACAGATGTTCTTGTGAAACAAAATAGAGAACAGCATCATAAATGGATTAGTTGTTGCTAGTTCATTTATTAATCATTTTACAACTGTTTTGATTTTCAAGAACATTAATTATTATCTCTTAAGTGTCGCTTTTAAAAGAATTAGTAAAGTGTTCATTGTTCCTCCTACATGTTCTGTTTGTGAACTTCTATCTTTAGCTCTTTGGAATAGAACAGGGTTCCACCTATAAAGAGTCGATGGACCGTGGCGAAAGCAATCAGACGGCTTCCGTTATTATGTATTACCCCATGACGCCTGGTCCATACTGGGGGTCGTCAGGACCGTCAGTGTTTCGCCTGTCATCTTGAAGGACGCACTCATCAGGCGGTCAGAAACAGGTTCCCAATCAAGAAGGCGAGTGAAGGCATATTTAGAGTAGTAGAGCGACACCACGCATCCGTGCAGTTCGGTGACCAGAGTGCAGCATGACAAAGTTGCCAGCGTCTCTCTGCCCCGCCCTAGGTTGCATGCCTAGCTCAGCCCCAGGATACCCAGTCCATAGTCTCCCACCAACTTGGCAGCAACAAGCTCCCCGGCCGCCCTCGAGTGCGGAGTGTGGATATTCAGGGCTCCGATCATTACGCCCTTGTTCTCTAAACGATCCGGGGTCATTTCTGGGGGAAACGAGCTACCTGAACCCCCCCCCCTGGTGGGGTACAGGCAATGGGGTGGGATTTCTGAACAATGGGGTGTATAATGTATTACCTTTATTTTATTGTAAAACATAATTAAAATGTTAGTAAATATTATATTTTATAAAATTTCCTTTCAAAGTGTCAAATTTTTAACAAACGAACTATTTTTCTTCGTTATCTACAAAGATTTCTTATCGTCAAAAAGATGGCGGCGAAGTCGAAAAATTCGACAAATATTGACGAAGAATTCGCCGATCTGTCAAAATTAAATGGGTTTGTCTTCGCATTACATATATGATTTCATAATTTATATGGCGTCGGCGCGCGTCGAAAAATATGGGTAGGCATGAGATATCGTTTCTAATGAATTGATTAGTCTATGATTCGTGATAAGTAGGGCCAGGATTAATATGTAAATACATCTTATTATTTTTTCCATATTTCATGGTTAAGTCCATATTTCACAAAAATATCACAACCGTCCATATTTAATGAATTTTTTCACAATCTCACAAGATAAAAACACTAGAAAATCCTTCAACATCGGTAAATGAAAACCTGAAGATTATATTGCTAGTGCGGTGGTACCGAAGACCTAAATCATTTATTTATTTGAATATCCAATAATAATTCCTGACAGGTTCCCATCATTGTTTTTTTTCGAATCCGATCTATACTTTGCCACAACAGTAAGCAGCGACAGTCATCGCCTTGTCGTTTGCCAGGACAAAGTATTGCAGGCAACAACTTCCCCCATCAATGGGCCCATTATTGAATGATCTAAGATGCCGCGTAGAATTCCGATCTAATATTTATATTCTTCTATCAACCGACAATATACAATCCTTCTTAAAATTTTATTATCATGCATTAAAGCCAATATTAAAATAAATAGTTAGGTATGCATCTTATTCTATATGTATTTTTCTAAATCTAACTTTAATAAAATATAAACACAGCAATTACTATAAACAAAGATTTTGATATTTGTCATAATTAATATACAAGAGATCATGGCATGAACACCCTATTTTTTAGGAGTAATAGGCTAAATTAAAGAAGAAGAAGAAGAATATAATGACATATCGACCATAGATCAACGACAATAAATGAAATGGCTGCCAACGTAACAATTAAAAATCATAGAAAAAAACGACGCTGTCTGACGTCATGTGTCGAATCGACGCTTTGCGTCTTATCGCCACGGCGATATAGAAACGAAGTGTGTTTGTCTACGAAACCGTTCTTCGTTATCGAAGAATTCGCCTTGTCGATTCGAATTAACGATTCGCTTTCTAATGTGTTTTGTCTAGGCCCACTGGTATTGTCTGGAGTTTGCTATTTACAATTGGAGTAAATTACTATATTATTAAGTAAGTAATATTAAGAGTATACCAAGTGTATTCAGTACTGTACTGTACCATACATAATCATGATTCGTACATGTAAATCTCATACAAAATTAGCGTAACCGACGCGAACGTACATTTCGGTGAGCTAATTAGTCCGGCAAAATTATCGTAAGCGGCATAAGTACCAGAAAGCATGCTTATTTATATAAGAATCATTAACACATCGATTTGCTATATTTTTAATGAATATGTGGCAAAACCTCAAGAGTCCTAGATTTTTTTTAAATTTTTTAAACAAAAAAAACCTCTCCTGTAAAATTGGGTTTTTGTCGCTTACGCTAATTGGCCTTTCAAGTATCGATATCATTTAAAATCGAATAGTATAAGTCAGTCATCAGTTGTTAATATATCGTTAAGATCTAGTCCTGAAAAAAAATGGACACAAGAATCTAGCAAACTTAGAACATTGTGTGTGAAAAAAAATATTTACTTACTTGGAAAATTCTCTTCGTATGGCAGGGAAATTACATTCGGGACACGCTGTGAGATCTGACTTTATTATATGACAACCCTAAAAATATTCAAATCAATTAGATTTTTCCACAGCTTTATAATCATAGACTTGACTTTGGAAAATAAAAGTTTTGACTCACAGTTGCAATGCAGAATGGTAAGGACATTTTACAATAGGAGCAGTAAAGACTAGTTTCGGGGACACTGTGATCACAATATGGACAAGGTGTGACATCGTCTGTTTTTTGTTGTTCAGACTCTTTGGGGCGATGTCTAACAACAGATTCAATCTTTTTCTTATATTTTTCATCAATCTGTGATCTATACTCGGGCCTCATGAGGGTTTTGGCGTAAATGTGCGCATGCTTCTTCAAACCAGCTCTTTGACATTCAATAACAGCCGATGTTAAAATTGATACAATATCTGGAAATATTTTGTGATTTTAGTTCAGAACATAATTTATATTTTCAATAGTAAAAATTACAGTTCACTCATAAATATTTGATCTCAGAATATTTCACACGGAATTGCAGAAAAAAAATATATTTCACACAAAATAATATGTCTGCCTCAGTATAATACAACATTTTGAGACAATGTAGAACTTTATTCAGTTTATTTAATTCAATTTGTCTCTATATTTCATTTATTATTAAATTTCTACTTGTTGCATACATTAGATTTTTCGATATGTTGAACATGTTGAGAATTCTTATGATTAGGAGTTTCGGAGACTTAAACATTACCACCTAATGGCGAACGTTGTTAACGTAAAGTGATCACACTAAGCCAGCCTTCGAAATAACAGTAGAAGACGGTCGTAAGCCCGTAGTGGTTTGTTCCATTTAAAAATCGAAGATTAGTAATGAATTGTTAGAGTCATTAGTTGTTATTTTTTCTTTAATTCAGTTTATTTTTAAAGTTCAAAGATTTACGAGATGGAAAATTAATCAAACAATTATATCTGTTTGTCAGTTTCGAACACCCAGCTTTCGGTCAGGAAGTTAGTGCCTCTGCAAAGAATAGTTAGGGTTGTAGGTTCAAATCCTGCTGGGGGCATGAATGAGATCTTTCAACACTCATGGTGGATCAGGCATTTGGCCATGTAATGGTGAAGGTTGTTAAATTAAAGTGATCACACTTCGAAACAAAATTATTATAGGCCTGTAAGTAATGGGTTATCAGTTTAAAAACATATTGAAACAAACAAATCACAGAGTCCCTCGAAAACAGTACAAATTCTTCTTCAGGCAGTTACTATCCAATAGTCGGATACTGAGTTTCTTTGATATTATTAATGGGCTTTATGATACTTACGAGCAGGGAAAAGAGAAATATTTTCTGCTACTCTAATCAGCATGTTAGCACACTTCAAGTGGTCTCCTCTTTTGAGATGAAGTCTGACCAGTATGTAGGAGTGTAGCAAAGATAAACTGGACGTCATTTCGGCAGGAATACTCAACCCATTGGATTTCAATTCTTGCGACATTGTAAACAACATATTATGAGCCACGCGATAATTCCCGTTGACTTGTTCTTGATTAGCTATGATTACCGCTGTTTTAGCCGCTTCCTGGAAATGTTTTCTCGCCATGTACAAGCGGAATAGATATTTTGGATCCTTAGGGAGTCCATCGCTATCTCCCAAAAGAAAATCTATCAAGTTTTTGGCTAATAAATCATTATTTGACGACGCTACAGTATCAATAGCGAGAGAAACCGCTTCATTCTCGTTTGAATTGTTGTTGGCAGCTCTTAACAAATGTGGCATAGCTTTTGTATATTCTTTAGCGTGGAAATAAAATTTTCCAGCTAGTAAAGAGTTTTTTTCACCTTCAAAATGCAACGCTAAGCTTTTGAAGTCATCCAGTCTACTCTCTGCGTTTTGAATGAGTATTTCGCCAAACAATTGTAGCTTCCCATGCTGTCTGGCCAATTGGAATGCCTCATCATAGCATAATGACATGACGAGGAATTTTATAGCGGACGTGTAATCGTTTAATTTCTGGAAGAATGCCGCGACCATTTTAGCACCTTCAAGAGATTTAGTCTCTTGAACTAATTCGACCGCTTCATCCGGGTTATTTAAATGATACAAGTTCAAGCGTATAACAGAGTCGAAATCTTTTGCCTGTTTGTAGGAGCGCAAGGCATCCATGAATCTACCATCTGATTCCTTCATTTTAGCATACTGCAAGTGTATTTTTGGTAATGTTACTTTAGGAAGAAGAGGTTCAACTTTGAGCCACGATTTCAGCTTGATATATAGCTGAGCTGCTTTATCCACGGAGCCTATTTGTTCGTAGAGAGCTGCTGCGTGCCCGTATTGTTTACTTTCTTCTAAAAGTCGAGCACATTCTTGGATGAGTGGTACATCATTAGAATTTGAAGCGATAGTGACTCCTCGAACACAGTCCCCACACCGAATAGAAGTTCTGGCGATACCAGCTAAGCATTTGAAATTATGCTCTTGCACATCATCTTCTAAAATATCCGTGTTTTTATCTTCAATGATACTCTTCTCATAGTAATTGAGGGATTCGTGATAATCTCCACTAAAATTAAAAAAAATGACTCATTATTATAGACTAGCTTATACCCGTCTTGCTTTAAATCTTCAAAAGGGGATTAATGGCTAACTCTTTTCCTGAAATTTACTATGAAGATTCTATCATTCTAGGAATTCAACAAATATTTAAATATATTCGATAAAATTGATTAATTAGTATCTAATATTACTGCAATTAAAATTGCAAGGTGCAGTGATGATTAAAATCTAACAATAAGAAGTCTGCGATTTGTGCATGATGCAATGACATAGTAAAATAAGTATGCAACTGAATTATTATGTAAATTTAAAAATAAATCACATACGTGAATTCCAAATGATTGGCGTGATTTCTTTGTATTAGAGGCAACTTGTGAGGAGCGTGAATACGGGCTAGCTCGACAGCCCTGGACCAATGCCTCAACGCGAGACGCAGTGACAACTCTTCTTCTCCACTAGAACCCGTCTCTCCGGTTCCGGCTCCCCATGATGCCGCTGCTTCAGCTCTGCCAAGACACACACAAGCGCGAGCACTGCAATATTTACAATCTTATTACTCAGATGCCAAAGAGGATGAAGTTTTCAATGATATTCATTATCTACTCACCAGAGTGACGGTAAATGCTCAATATTCAGCATATCTTCCAAAGACCACACCAAAGCAACATCATCCAGATGAGTATAAACTCTGATTGCTACAAGAAACAAAAAGATACAATTACTACTCTCTTAGATAGTTTGGCACGAACCACAGCATTTGGTTTATACAGACCACCTCCTTTTCTAGGAAATGAAAGTTCAATGTTGTTTTATTTCAACACTATATGAGTAACAATAATCATGGAACATATTTCCAATGTTGGTAGGGGGTTGGGCGAAAGGCTAATAAGCCCTCCCCATAAAAACAAGAATATTGCGAAACCGAATACCAAGTCTCGGAAAGCTACTGGATCGACTCAGAACCGACCCGGGTCACCTGGGGTAAGAGAGCTGTGGAGGCAAATGTTACAGGAGGCCAAGGCTTGATTTGGACTGTAGCATCATTGAAGAAGAAGAAGAAGAAGCTAAGACAAAATACAGTAAAACAGCTTACCAAATGGAATGTCCAAATTAGAAATGGCCGCCTCTCCCAACTGCATCCAATACTCTTTTTGGTTGATAATACTACACACGTCCCACGCATCGTTGTATCTCCTAAGACCCATCAGCATGCGCAAGTGTGACACTTGATTGTCGTGATTCTTTTGTGGGTCTATGTCGACGAGACCAAATGCCTCATGAGTTGCCAAAGTTATTTTGTTCAGTCTGAAATCGTACATAAATCATATACATAGAGCATTATGTTATATTCAATGATGATGATACAGTTGATATTTATCCTTACTGTCCGCCATCAAAATGACAATAGACGTCTCCACTACAAAATACGAGAGGTATGTGTCTTTTCAGTAATGGTGTGCTACCTAACAGCTCCACATAAGCCCCGTTCACAGATTGATTGATGTAAATGTATGTGTAAATTGTATCCTCGGTCGAGACTATGAATATGTTTCTATCCGCTAAGCACGTGTCCCATAGAATGTATCTGGAAACAGAAGAATAAATATTAAACAATTTTAATTTGCAATTTCACATAGTAAATATTATACACAAGAAGACAGTAGGTCAGATTTTCGATGTTAAAAATATTTTCCATATACAGGGTGACTGGTAATTTAACTGATTCCTTGAAAGGGGACATATTAGAGCTTATTTGCAATAACTGTTCCCCATTAACCCAACGCCCGCCAACATCGCACCGGTGATACCGTGAAATACACTGTGATTCGACATGCTATATTATATCTATATATGAATGTTTTGGAGTTGAAATCAGTTGTACGTGTTCCTCAAATATTAGACTGCCACCGCCATCTCTTGAAACCTGGATCAATTCTTTTCAAATTTATACAAAGATTAATAAATATAGGTCACACCGCGCGCGATCATAAGGTAGGTACTTGTTATAGTACTACTATGAGGAAAGATATTTTTTGTTATTATTATGTCACGGGATGAAACATAATGATTTTTATAGTTTTAATAATTATAATACAGTAGATATTATGATATTGTACTAACAAAATGCTCAAGTGTCGAATATATATTGAGATATTGAGTGATTTACGATTGTTTATTTTGTCGTGGCGTACGCGGTATGTCTCATATGAAACATGGTATGGCGGGCGTTAGGTTAACCAGTGGTTTTCGAGTTATTTATGTTTTTTGACCTAAAACTAAAAATTCTCAAAAAGTACTCTATTTTGGAAAATAAAAACACATTTTTCCAATAGCTGAAGAATGAAAGAATGTTTTAAATAAAAATACAAAAATAATATTTCAAAAACCTCAGAAATAAAATGTTTTTAAAACAAAAGTCATTTTTTTCATATTTATTTTTAATTTAATTTTATAAGAGAATTACTCAAAAAAAATTGGCATAAAAATCGCAGAGAAAACTTCCCCAATCAATAAGCTTTCCGAGATAGTTAAAATGTTGTCCACTTTAATACAACTTTGGAAAATAAACCATATTAAACTACCCCTTTCAAGGAATTGATCAAATTACCAATCACCTTGAAGAAGCGACTTTCAATTTCAGTAGAAGGCAGCATAATCTGTAGTACTTAAAAACTAAATTTAACCATTAAAACTTGAACATAATAAATGTAATGTGAATATTAAAATGTAGGCAATTGAAACGTACTTGTAATTGGTAGGAAAATTTGGAATATCCACTGTGTCATTGTTAATAGGATAATATACATAAGCGCTGTTTTTGACATCAACTAATATAGCTCTGGTAGCGGGTGGATCACAGTACAATCCTTTTAACCCAACGGAATGCCTGAATCGCACTATTATCTTCCAATCCTCTATGGCAAAGTATTGTAAATGACCCAACTGCAATAGAATGAATAATATTAATTAACTAACAGCTCTTTAATGTTACTTCTTTACTATAGAGTGAATGTCCAAAAAAGTATACATCCCCTTATCACACACCCATCATCTGACTGACAAGCATTTTTATTGGAGGAAAGTACAACGACCCGTCATTGATTGCGCGAAAAGTGTAATATTCGTATATTTTCATAGCCGTTTTCTCCATAAATAGACGATAAATACAGTATCCTTATTATGAGTAAATACAATCAATACTTGTGTGGTAGGCAAGATCTGTAGGTCGGAATTCGACACTCTCGAACTTCTATCTATCCTCAGCTTCCGTGTTCCGACCTTAAGCAGATAGTTTGAGGACGCCTTTCAAGCTATTGTATGGTATTGATATATTTGGAAGTCTTGTCTTCAAGAAATAGATTTTCAGAGTTCTTTTAAGTGATCATAGTACTTTGTGATAGCTTGTTATTTGTTTCTGTTCATTTTGTGTCCATCTCTCTTTCTTTTCATCAAATTTATCTTCTTTTACTGTTTTGATTGAACAGGTTCCTGTTTAAATTCCCAGTTCTATATTTTATATCACACTTACATCTCGAAGGGGGACAATTTAGTTTAAGGACATACTTAACGTAGAATTATTTTGATAACAAATGTATATTTTGTCTCTTGTTAGGTATGTGTTATGACTGTTATGTTAAAATAAAAATAAACCAAATACGTACATCCGTGATGAAAATCAAAAAGTCATTGCTCAATGCTAAAGACGTGATCACTGCCTCTTGGAGAGCTGGCTCAGGAAAAAGACAACTTTCTTTATTTTCTCTCGACGCGTCAGGATGCTCCAACTAAAAAGAAGTTCCAACCCATACAGCACCAAAGCTTCCAGAAACATTTCGGAAACGTTACAATATTTCATGTTTCAATGTAACATTGCAGGAACATTTAAGAGACATATCAATTGTAATATTTCACTAAGATGTTCCTGTAATCAGGCGGTGGTAACTTAGAAGAAATCGCCTGGAGAAACGCAAACGTCAAACTCATGTCAAATCCTTGTCAAATCCATGTCAAACCGAGTTTTTTAATTCTACAACAGGGCCCGCTAGTGTAGATTTTATTCCCGATTTCACAGTTCTCTGGAATTCCCAAGTTATATTGTCATTTGGCTTTCTGTCAAATTTGGACTAATGATTATCATCGGATTGTCATTATTCGTAACGTTTTTTTCCGACGACATTCTCAGGAATATTACGCATATATTACGTTCTCGAGTACTTTTGAAATTTAAGCTATTTTTACGACTAATTAAATTGAATTAATGTTTGTTTTAATAAGAATTAGTGTAATCTTTGTTGTATAGTGTTACAAAACTGTTTTTTTTAGAAGTGTTATTATTCATACTTGGAATAAGGAGTGTATTCTTTGTGATATTTGTTTAAAAACTGTTTTTTAGTATACTTATAGTGTTAATATTCATACTTAGAATAATGATCAGTGTTTTCTTTGTGATATTTTTGTTGTAAAACTTTTTTTTCTGTCCAAAATGTCCAAGCGCCGATCTTATTGTTGTGTTCCAGAGTGTGAAGCGAGACTAAGGCCTTTTCATAATTTCCCCAAAAAACAGCCACATTTATTCGCGGAATGGAAACGTAGGATCCTAAATCCCAAGTTTATGTTAATTTCCGACGAAGCTATATAGAAAAACTTCACAAAGTGTGCGATGCCCACTTCAATGATTTCAACAAAAATCCACAGCATCAAGCATTAAGTGGAAGGTTGATATATTGCTCTGTTCCTACAATCGGAACTCCCGGTAAGTACCTAAGCATATATATCTTTGCAAAACAACTGGGAGTGGTGAAAAATGTTCAACATTACCTGAGATTATCTTACTCTTACAGGTTTTTCTGGACCAGTAAGCAAAGACAACAGCTCCTTACATCTTTCCAAAAAATCAGGTATTGCTTTTTAACATATTAGTCTTATAGCCTTATTGACAAAACATTGTCCTACATTTATTTAAATGTTATCTATGTTTTGTCCTCGAGTTTCCTCTAGTACAGGTATGCGCCACATTGCCGCTCGAGGAGTCGAAGTTGGATTTGGTAGTAGTGATGCAGTTAAGAAGCAGAGGCAGATCACCTGCAAGGTGGTGTGACCAGATAAAAAAGGCAACAGGGAGAGACTTGTACTCGGCGATGCGGGCGGCGGAAGACAGAGAGGATTGGAGGCGTTTGGTGCTCACAACAGGCACCCATCAGTAGTTCCATGGGTCACGACCCTCAGTAATGAGGAAACGAAGAAGAAGAAGAAGATGCAGTTACTGCAACATAGCGCATTATAATATTATGTATCCCATCATACCCGTTGAATTGCCACAGTTGAACCTTCAATTAGGTATTATCTTTGATTAATATGATGGTTGGCTTTTAGGTATTGGCAGTGTTGAACCACCCTGGGAGACAGATGGAAGAGTTAAAATATAGTTTAAAATATGTACTTATATATTTTTTACTTTGTATTTTTACTGCTCTCTATGTTATCTTTTTTTTTTTTTCTTTAAAAGGCAATTTGCCGTTGATAAATAAATAAATTTTACTAGTCACCTACACACCTAGTCTAGATTGTATTTGAAATAGTCCTGCCTGTGTGTTCAATCATTATCTTTGCTTCATATGATCAATGCTTTTAGGTGTCCAAGGAATGGAATCACCCCGACGTCCTGGAACTTCCTCTGATATAAGTATGTATTATTTCAAGTTTAAATTGTATTTGAAATTATGTATTGTTTCATCCCATTTATATTCAAATTTTTCCATATTATTTCATTAAATTGTCTGCTAAATTGTTTTCAATAATATTTCAACTTTAAGGTATCTATGTTTTATCTTTTATTTTAATACTAGCTTTCCCGACAGACGTTTTCCTGTGGTCTAAACCGAGGCGGCCTGTGCATAATGTGCACTGCGCCCCCAGAAAAAAAAATAATTAAATAGATTGAGTCAAACTATTAAAATAATAATAAATTTGGTTGCTCTCTTGTTCTCAATAATTTCCAACTTTTATCTCTATATTTCATTAATTATTATAAAATATCTATTTGTGGCATACATGAGATTTTTCGACATGTTGAACATGTTGAGAATTCTCATGATAGGAGTTTCGGAGACTCAAATATTACCACCTAATGGCGAACGTTGTTAACGTAAAGTGATCACACTAAGCCAGCCTTCGAAACAACAGTAGAAGACGGTTGTAAGCCCGTGGTGGTTTGTTCCATTCTAAAATCGAACATCAGTAATGAATTTTTAGAGTCATCAGTTGTTAGATAATTCATTAAAATAATACATTAAAATATTTTCAAAATATCCATATTTCATTTGTATTCAAAGCTCAGGCGGGAACAATGCGAGAATATTATGCGTGGGCAGACATAGGGTGAAAACACGTAGAAAGCAGATTCCGACCGGCGCAAAGAATGTTTCTATGCATTTGAATGGGGATACGCACAGCAAAAGCAGGAACCCGCTTTCCAGCATGCCCATTTAAATGCATTGAAACCATAGACAACATTCTTTGCGCAGGTAAGCGCGGGTCGGAATCGGCTTTCAACGGTTTCCATCCATATTTATTTCAAGTAAAATTCTCTTTCTCTCTCCAGTGGCGCTACGGCCCATATCGAGCCTTTGCCTCCCGTAGCATTCGCCTCCAACAAGTCCTGTTCTCTGCCGCTGTCCTCTAACTCGCCACCTGAATGATCTGTGCTGCACCCCTTCCTACCTAAGTCGAGGTCTGCCGACTCATCTCCTTCCTCCTGGATTTCCACTTAGGATTATTTTTGGTACGCGTGAATTGGGCATTCGCTGTACATGTCCAGCCCATCTCAACCTAAGTAGCTTTATGTGCGTCGAGATATTTGGGGCCTGATATATATTGTACAGCTCTGCATTGGTTCTAATGCGCCACCGATCGCCCTCTCTCACTGGTCCACAGATTCGACACAGGACCTTCCTTTCAAAAATGTCCAGCATATCTGCCATTCTCACTATCAGTGTTAGCGCCTCGCACCCATAGGTCAACATAGTACGTATGACTGTTTTGTAGATGACTATTTTTGTTCTACTGTGGACACTACACGATTTGAACACTGGCAGCAAGGAGAAAAGTAAGTTTTGTTGGCCGCTGTGATTCTCTTTCGAATTTCTGTTGGGTCTTCATTATTCTGAGTGAGACAAGATCTTAAATAGGTGAACTGTTCTACTACATTGAAGGAGTAATTATCCTTGTATTGGACACTGCCTCTTGGTCTGTGCGATGGATTTCTGCTTTGTGTCATCATTTTGGTTTTATCCACATTAATTTGCAGTCCCACCTCTTGTGTAGCTGAAAGTGCCCGATAAATTTGTTGACTTTGTATGAAAATTGGGGTAAGTGGGATGGGCTACTGTAAGAGCAGTAATTGCGTTTGCGAGAATGAGAGGGAACTACCATCATGAACAGTATACAGCGTCACAGGAAATCCATTCCATACTAACTTCAATATTATATTTTATACTATTTCTTATCCATTTTTCAACTTTTTATTAGTTATTCTGTTATCCGGAGAGGAGAAGAATCCAATAAATTAAACACGGAAAGAATCTGTTTAACCAATCTCGAGTTATAAGTGTTGGCACTACATAACCCGACTTTCATTTATATTATAAGATGTAAAAGTTTCATGTATGTATAACCAGCGAGATATAATACTTTCATCTGTGTTTTTAGGTGTTGGAGATGTGTTGGTAACCCCCAGTCTTCAGACTAGCCCTGGTCCAAGTGTTAGATCCCCTTCTTTTTTCGGTAAATCTAGCAATTATTATTGTCTTTTTTATTATATTTACCTAAAACTTTCTTCTGATTGATGTAATCTGTTCTTTTTAGGAGATGAATTACCCTTAAGTTCTCCAGCTTACTCTGTTGCCAGTATGTATTATCTCTAAATTATATTGTTTTAAAAGTGCTGTGTTATATTTGCTTTCCTTTGACTGCTTTTTGCTGTGTTTTAAGTTTTATTTTACTGTATTTTTTAGTTGTTGATGAAGCATCGCCGAGTCCTCCAGCTAGCCCTGGTCAAACTGCTAAACCTCCTATTTTCTTCGGTAAATCTTTCAATAGTCCTCATATGCATAACCAGGATAACATAAAACTTTTTTTCTGATTTGTGTAATAAATACGTTTTAGGAGATGAATCAAGCTTGAGTCCTCCACCTTACTCTGTTACAAGTATGTATTTTTTTTTTATAAAAATGAATCTGTGCTCTGTATTTTGTATTTATTTAAAATAAGAACCAGATAAACATTGAGAACATGTACAAAATAACATTACAAACACATAAAATCCTCAATGCTCCAATAACAGGTGTATGTCACATCATTTGCATCAAAATAATTTGGAGTATACCTATCATAATATTATTGCCAAACCTATGTTGTTTTGAAGGTACTGTGTTATAATTGATTTCTCCTGACCACTGAACTGTATTATACTGTTTGTGCTTTTTAGTTGTTGGCGATGCAATCCCGAGTCCTCCAGCTAGTCTTGGTATAAGTGTTGGGTCTTCTATTTTCTTCGGTAAATCTAGCAAGTCTTTTTTTGCACCTTTGCACTCTAGAAATAGTCTTCTTTTATATTATTATGTAAAACCAAGATAATGTAAAAAAAATCTGATTCCATTAATGTTGGTACATATACTTTTTAGGAGTTGAATCATGCTTGGGTCCCCCACCTTACTCTGTTACTAGTATGAATTATCTTGTCGTCTAATTATTTTAAACGATTATCATTGATTTTTAGGTGATGGAGATGTAATACCAGTTCCGAGTCCCCCTGCTACCAATGTTACAAGTATGTATTCCATTTGTCTATATTGTGTGTGAATTGACTGTGTGTAACTTTTATTGTCTTCAACCATTATCTTTCCTTGATATATGATCTTTTGTAAGTGTCGGAGAAGTAGTACCAATCTTATGTCCCCTACTTTCCGTACATATTCATATTTTGAGCTACGGTCAATTACAGAGAAATCTCTTATAATGAGCGTAATTTTTTCCAAAGTCTTGCTCGTTATGTGAAACACTCATTATGGGAATAAATTTTTCGCATACAAATGTATGAAAAGTACGATGATGTATATTCTACATTAAAAGGTAAACTTACTTTTACATTTTTTAAGGATTGTAACTTGTAACAACTTTGAATTCAATTTAGATTCTATAAAAGGGGAATAAAAATATGAGTTTATGACAAAAGATATATCCTGGTAGAAGTCACAGAGTTAAAGTAGCATTCAGAATTAATTAGAATTAGTGTCCACATTAAAAAAGTGTTTAGATAGACTTGCAAACTGTCTCACTTGATTTAATTGAAATATAGTGTCTAAAATATTACTTTTGATATGAATTGTATGATTTTAGGTGTGGGAGATGGTACACTAAGTGGGAGTTCTTCAGGTCCAAGGCTTTCAAGATATTGGAGATGGTGTTCAAATTCCCCGTTTTGCTGATCACGTTAACGTCTTTATGTTGCCGATGTTTAATTCTGTATTTTTTATAATAATTTATTATTAAATAATTTTCTAATGCTCTACTAATAGTAATCAATTAAAAAAAGTTCTTTTCTTGGTTATGCGTAAAAATATTTTTGAATCCTATTCAAAATAGCGCCACCTATTCACTAATTCTACGAAATTTCCATCTGCCAATGTTTTATTCTTTACTTTTGGTTCAATTTATAAATATATATTTTTCTAACAATTTAAAAATTAAAAAAATGAGTTTTTCCTTTTATATCGCAATAATATTTTTTCACCTATTTGAAATTAGAGCCCTCTATCTATTGATTGTAAGAAGCTTTGATCTGCCGATGTTTAATTCTGTATTTTTTATAATAATTTATTATTTAATAATTTTCTAATGCTCTACTAATAGTAATCAATTAAAAAAATATCTTTTCTTGGTTATGCGTAAAAATATTTTTAAATCCTATTCAAAATAGCGCCACCTATCCCGTAATTCTACAAAACTTCGATCTGCCGATGTTTTATTCTTTACTTTTGGTTCAATTTATGAATAAATATTTTTCTAACAATTTATCAATAAAAATAATGATTTTCCTTATATACACGCAATAATATTTTTTCACCTATTTTAAATTAGAGCCCTCTATCTATTGATTGTAAGAAGCTTTGATCTGCCGATGTTTAATTCTGTATTTTTTATAATAATTTATTATTAAATAATTTTCTAATGCTCTACTAATAGTAATCAATTAAAAAAAGTTCTTTTCTTGGTTATGCGTAAAAATATTTTTAAATCCTATTCAAAATAGCGCCACCTATCCACTAATTCTACGAAACTTCGATCTGCCGATGTTTTATTCTTTACTTTTGTTTCAATTTATGAATAAATATTTTTCTAACAATTTATCAATTTAAATAAATATTTTTTCCTTTTATATCGCAATAATATTTTTTCACCTATTTGAAATTAGAGCCATCTATCTACTAATTGTATGAAGCTTTGATCTGCCGATGTTTTATTCTTTACTTTTGGTTCAATTTATAAATAAATATTTTTCTAACAATTTATCAATTAAAATAATGATATTTTCCTTTTATATCGCAATAATATTTTTTCACCTATTTGAAATTAGAGCCATCTATCTACTAATTGTAAGAAGCTTTGATCTGCCGATGTTTTATTCTTTACTTTTGGTTCAATTTATAAATAAATATTTTTCTAACAATTTATCAATAAAAATAATGATTTTCCTTATATACACGCAATAATATTTTTTCACCTATTTTAAATTAGAGCCCTCTATCTATTAATTGTAAGAAGCTTTGATCTGCTGATGTTTAATTCTGTATTTTTTTATAATAATTTATTATTAAATAATTTTCTAATGCTCTACTAATAGTAATCAATTAAAAAGAATATCTTTTCTTGGTTATGCCTAAAAATATTTTTAAAAACTTTTCAAAATAGTGCCACCTATCCACTTATTCTACGAAACTTCGATCTGCTGATGTTTTATTCTTTACTTTTGGTTCAATTTATAAATAACTATTTTTCTAACAATTTATCAATAAAAATAATGATTTTTTCCTTTTATATCGCAATAATATTTTTTCACCTATTTGAAATTAGAGCCATCTATCTACTAATTGTATGAAGCTTTGATCTGCCGATGTTTGATTCTGAATTTTTATAATAATTTTTTTATTAAATAATTTTATAATGCTCTACTAATAGTAATCAATTAAAAAAAGTTCTTTTCTTGGTTATGCGTAAAAATATTTTTAAATCCTAACTAACAATTTATCAATAAAAATAATGATTTTCCTTATATACACGCAATAATATTTTTTCACCTATTTTAAATTAGAGCCCTCTATCTATTGATTGTAAGAAGCTTTGATCTGCCGATGTTTAATTCTGTATTTTTTATAATAATTTATTATTAAATAATTTTCTAATGCTCTACTAATAGTAATCAATTAAAAAAAGTTCTTTTCTTGGTTATGCGTAAAAATATTTTTAAATCCTATTCAAAATAGCGCCACCTATCCACTAATTCTACGAAACTTCGATCTGCCGATGTTTTATTCTTTACTTTTGTTTCAATTTATGAATAAATATTTTTCTAACAATTTATCAATTTAAATAAATATTTTTTCCTTTTATATCGCAATAATATTTTTTCACCTATTTGAAATTAGAGCCATCTATCTACTAATTGTATGAAGCTTTGATCTGCCGATGTTTTATTCTTTACTTTTGGTTCAATTTATAAATAAATATTTTTCTAACAATTTATCAATTAAAATAATGATATTTTCCTTTTATATCGCAATAATATTTTTTCACCTATTTGAAATTAGAGCCATCTATCTACTAATTGTAAGAAGCTTTGATCTGCCGATGTTTTATTCTTTACTTTTGGTTCAATTTATAAATAAATATTTTTCTAACAATTTATCAATAAAAATAATGATTTTCCTTATATACGCGCAATAATATTTTTTCACCTATTTTAAATTAGAGCCCTCTATCTATTAATTGTAAGAAGCTTTGATCTGCTGATGTTTAATTCTGTATTTTTTTATAATAATTTATTATTAAATAATTTTCTAATGCTCTACTAATAGTAATCAATTAAAAAAAGTTCTTTTCTTGGTTATGCGTAAAAATATTTTTAAATCCTATTCAAAATAGCGCCACCTATCCCGTAATTCTACAAAACTTCGATCTGCCGATGTTTTATTCTTTACTTTTGGTTCAATTTATGAATAAATATTTTTCTAACAATTTGTCAATTAAAATAATGATTTTCCTTTTTTACACGCAATAATATTTTTTAACCTATTTGAAAATAGAGCCATCTATCTATTAATTGTAAGAAGCTTTGATCTGCCGATGTTTAATTCTGTATTTCAATAATAATGTATTATAAAATAATTTTCCAATGCTCTACTAATAGTAATCAATTAAAAAAAGATCTTTTCTTGGTTATGCGTAAAAATAATTTTAAATCCTATTCAAAATAGCGCCATCTATCCACTAATTCTACGAAACTTCAATTTGCCGATGTTTTATTCATTACTTTTGGTTCAATTTATGAATAAATATTTTTCTAACAATTTATCAATTAAAATAATGATTTTCCTTTTTTACACGCAATAATATTTTTTAACCTATTTGAAAATAGAGCCATCTATCTATTAATTGTAAGAAGCTTTGATCTGCCGATGTTTAATTCTGTATTTTTATAATAATTTATTATTAAATAATTTTCTAATGCTCTACTAATAGTAATCAATTAAAAAAAGATCTTTTCTTGGTTATGCGTAAAAAAAATTTTAAAGCTTATTCAAAATAGCGCCATCTATCCACTAATTCTACGAAACTTCAATTTGCCGATGTTTTATTCATTACTTTTGGTTCAATTTATGAATAAATATTTTTCTAACAATTTATCAATTAAAATAATGATTTTCCTTTTTTACACGCAATAATATTTTTTCACCTATTTTAAATTAGAGCCATCTATCTATTAATTGTAAGAAGCTTTGATCTGCCGATGTTTAATTCTGTATTTCAATAATAATTTATTATAAAATAATTTTCCAATGCTCTACTAATAGTAATCAATTAAAAAAAGATCTTTTCTTGGTTATGCGTAAAAATATTTTTAAAGCTTATTCAAAATAGCGCCATCTATCCACTAATTCTACGAAACTTCATTTTGCCGATGTTTTATTCATTACTTTTGGTTCAATTTATGAATAAATATTTTTCTAACAATTTGTCAATTAAAATAATGATTTTCCTTTTATACACGTAATAATATTTTTTAACCTATTTGAAAATAGAGCCATCTATCTATTAATTGTAAGAAGCTTTGATCTGCCGATGTTTAATTCTGTATTTCAATAATAATTTATTATAAAATAATTTTCCAATGCTCTACTAATAGTAATCAATTAAAAAAAGATCTTTTCTTGGTTATGCGTAAAAATATTTTTAAATCCTATTCAAAATAGCGCCACCTATCCACTAATTCTACGAAACTTCGATATGCCAATGTTTAATTCTTTACTTTTGGTTCAATTTATGAATAAATAATTTTCTAATAATTTATCAATTAAAATAATGATTTTCCTTTTTTACACGCAATAATATTTTTTCACCTATTTGAAATTAGAGCCATCTATCTACTAATTGTATGAAGCTTTGATCTGCCGATGTTTAATTCTATATTTTTATAATAATTTATTATAAAATAATTTTCTAATGCTCTACTAATAGTAATCAATTAAAATAAGATCTTTTCTTGGTTATTTGTAAAAATATTTTTTAATCCTATTCAAAATAGTGCCATCTATCCACTAATTGTATGAAGCTTCGATCTGCCGATGTTTTATTCTTTACTTTTGGTTCAATTTATGAATAAATATTTTTCTAACAATTTGTCAATTAAAATAATGATTTTCCTTTTTTACACGCAATAATATTTTTTAACCTATTTGAAAATAGAGCCATCTATCTATTAATTGTAAGAAACTTCGATTTGCCGATGTTTTATTCTTTACTTTTGGTTCAATTTATGAATAAATATTTTTCTAACAATTTGTCAATTAAAATAATGATTTTCCTTTTATACACGTAATAATATTTTTTAACCTATTTGAAAATAGAGCCATCTATCTATTAATTGTAAGAAGCTTTGATCTGCCGATGTTTAATTCTGTATTTCAATAATAATTTATTATAAAATAATTTTCCAATGCTCTACTAATAGTAATCAATTAAAATAAGATCTTTTCTTGGTTATGCGTAAAAATATTTTTAAATCCTATTCAAAATAGCGCCACCTATCCACTAATTCTACGAAACTTCGATTTGCCGATGTTTTATTCTTTACTTTTGGTTCAATTTATGAATAAATATTTTTCTAACAATTTATCAATTAAAATAATGATTTTCCTTTTTTACACGCAATAATATCTTTCAACCTATTTGAAAATAGAGCCATCTATCCACTATTTACATGAAGCTTTGATCTGCCATGTTTAATTCTGTGTTTTTTTGAACATTTTATCATTAAATAATTTTATAATGCTTGAAATGATTTTCGTTTTTTATATGCAAAAATAATTTTTAGTCCATTTCAATATAAAGCCATCTATCCACTAATTGTATGAAGCTTCGATCTGCCGATGTTTATTTCTGTATTTTTTAATCATTTATGATTAAATACTTTTAATGTTTTCTTTAAATAATAATCCATTAAAAAGGACCTTTTTTATATGCCTAAATATTTCTTAATCCTTTTCAAAATAGCACTATTTATCTTTTAATGGCTAAAAGCTTTTAATTATTCATATTAAGTATTACAATTTACATTCGTTTTCCCATAAAATTACTTTTGTATACCCTTCAAATATTAATTCATGTTGCTCTTATTACTTTGTCCTCTCATTTCTTTCCCATAGAACAGTATCGCTGCTTCTTCCACTTTGCATGTTCAATTTTTTCATTCCTTATGTCGACCAGAGGTTTGTCTCATAAACCTCTTTGCTCATGGCTTACCATATGAACAGTGAACACTGCATGCTCGAACTCATCTTTCTAGGCACTATCCCACAAAGATCCAATATGTGTTTTGACACTTTTAGCTTCCGCATTATTTCTTTATACTCCTGCTTTTTGACCCTCAAGCCACCTTATGTGCATTTTGGTCCATTGGGCTTAACATACACTCTTTGCCTAGTTACAAACACACACCTACGTAATAGACGCTCACATTAGAGTGTCACTATGCAAATGTATACATTCTTTTGGAGCCTCCTTCTTAGTCTCGTTCCCTGAAAACTTGCAAGTTTTTTTTTCTTTTATATTGCAAACCTGCTAAAAGAAGTCTGTTACCATAGTGTGTCACATATACTGCCAACTGCATCCACATGGAGCTGCCGTAGAACATAAGCGCACAATATTCTTGATTTTCTCTCAGTTACAAGTTGGGGTACAAGTTTCTCCAAATGCAATGTTTTCTCCACTCCAAAATGGTGTT
The DNA here is from genome assembly GCA_963576905.1 of Mystacides longicornis. Classification (NCBI taxonomy): domain Eukaryota; kingdom Metazoa; phylum Arthropoda; class Insecta; order Trichoptera; family Leptoceridae; genus Mystacides; species Mystacides longicornis. Next base: position 26,315,813 of record OY756428.1, read on the forward strand.
GCTCATGCAACTCTTCTGTATTTACACTGTAAAATTCATTGCCCTTCTATCAGCTGTATTCCTATCCGTTTGCTTTTTCCCATATTTTCATTAAAACATCATACTTATTATCTATTGAGCATACAAATTTAATGAATGCTTAACTTAACACCACAAACTCTTCAATCACATCCCTGGGTAAGCCACCTCCTCACATGTAACTCTTGACAGGCCTGTAGTTACCATTGACCTAACATAGCTCATAATAATTTTTAAATCACTTCCAGCACTTCCAAGTTCCATTTTAACGATACGGTAAAATCTTTGAGCACAGTATCCTACTCAGCGATATTTATATATCCTTGAAGCATGCTCTACCAGTCTAATCCCAACCCTGAGTAGAAATATCAAGTGAGAAAAACACGTTGAAAATTTCTGACCCAACCGGGAATTGAACCCAGGACCTCTTGATCTGAAATAAGCGTGTTTTGCTACTAGGCTACTGAGGTCGGTAATAAGATAATATGTCGCCCACTAATGCCGAACAATAACACTTTTTTCACCACTTTTTCCATGTTCATCTTTTCATCACTCGTATATTCATGCATGCCACCACAGGGTGAAAATACGAAGGCTGATTCCGACAGGTGACGATCAAGGTGAAGAATGTTTACCAATCATTTAAATGGGCATGCCGAAAAGCGGGTTCCTGATTTTGATCGGCGCCAGTTGGAATCGGCGTTCTTTGTGTTTTCACACATAGACAACACGATAATTAAATATAGGTAAATGATTAACTAATAATGAGATCTTTTTTGATTTCATAATAATATTAAATCAAACTTATTTAAACAAATTTATTTTGTACAGTTAAATAATTATTTATAGTTCTACTTTTATATCTGTTTACCACGTACCTATTCCTTTCTTTATTGTTTTACGATGATTTTGTCTATATCAAAATGTTTTGTATGTTTCTTCAATGTGCTATTATGATTTTGTCCCTGAACTGTTGAGGCGTAATTATCATTCCCTTGTTATTTTATATCTTACATATAGACACATATACCTATAACTTTTTCATCCTCAAGGGTTTTCAAACAATATGGTGCCATTTTTTTCTTCATACGTAACCTAGAGTTGTTTTGAAGTAGATCCTTCTCTAAATTCTCTGTTTTCATTCTCCAAAAATTTGCTTGCTGCATATTCCGTCTCCTTGGTGTTGGTTATCATAGTTCATTGTTCTCTCTTCTGCTTTTTTGATCTTTGCTATTGTCTATAGTCTTCTACATCAGTTTCCTCCATTTTTTCGTAGTCACTTTGTTGTCAAATGCTGTCGCATAGTTTAAAAGGTTCATCATCTATTCCAAGAAACTGTTCTAAATTTTCCACAGAGGGATTTTCCTTCTACATAATATATTCATTCCTGTGGGTAACTTTTTGGTCACATTAGGTTGAGTTTTGTTTTGGTTCTCTGTTAAATGTCGAATAAAATGAGTAACTGCTTTAACAAATGCCATGAAAATTAAATTAACTTATATTTTGTACAAACACATTAAGTTTTTGTATTTTACATGTGGAATAAATTCTCCAGGATGACCTCCCAAAGGATGGAAGTGTTCATACCAAGTATATGAAAAGGAAGCATCACCTTTGGTCCATAAGTTTCTGCAGCTTAAGTATTCAAGATTTAGGAAAACAGCAAAATAACCATCTTCTCATCTGTGAAATGTAAGTACTGACACACATTAAATATTGCTTTTAAATATTCTATGTTTTTGTTTATTTTAAAGTTTTTTTTAATGGGGCTTGAAATGTGTAATAACAAATTAATTGTTTCATTTAAATAACTTTAGATATTTCTTTCATAAAATATTTCCCGATATTTCTTTCTTAAAAAAATTTCCCTCAGATACCCATTACTTACTTACCCATTGTTATTAATCATCATAGTAACTATGGACTTACCGACACCGATGTAAATTCCTGTAGTTGGATTGGTTCTGTCATTAGTATGAAAAAAAAATCAGTGGTGATTGATTGTTCTTTAAGGTTGAAGTAGCAGTAGGCACCTCCAAACAATTAGAAGACTAGGACCTTCAGGGTGTTGGTTTTGACCAAGTTGCGGCTTCGAGAATTGCAGATGACAGGACCGCATGGCGAGGATGACTTCATATGCTCCAACTAGGGAGCAAATATTGATAGAAAACAGTATAAGATGGTACGGGCATTACGAGGCAACCATAGGATGACAGGATCAGGAGAGCTGTGGACATTGAAACTGCAGCTATAAAACCAGTCACACACATTAATAGATAGTTGAAAGAAATTGATGTGGTGATGACGCTTGATAAAGATAATTGGGGAAGAAGAACTAGGACCGACTCAAAACAAACAAAGGTGAGAATTAGAGCAAGAATTGAACATGTTGTTAGATTAAATTAATTTAATGTTTAATACTCTGAATTAATTATACAATGTGTCAATTATTGCCTTGACATTATTTTATGGAACAGACAAGAAATTTGCAACGTGTAAACGAGCCTTTACCCCAACACCCGCCATACTGTATTTGACATGAGACATTCCCGTATGCCCAACAAAATAAAAATAGTTCGCGCCTAACTGATGTGTGCTCTATATTAATCCATGTATACATTGGAAAAAGATAGATCCAGGTTACAAGAGATGGTGGTGGTTGTCTAATATATGATGAACGTGTTCAGCTGATGTCAACACGGACACATGATATAATATAAGCGTGCGATGTTGCTCTAAACCAGCCTTAGAAAAATCAGTCGAAAGAAAACACTTGCAAGGCCTTATTCATTATTAATTCAAAAATTACATCAAAAAGTATGTGGTATATCGTCGTCTGTTCAGTGAAACCTCTTATGTGTCAATTTTTTCGAATATGAGATTTGTATGCCAAAATGTTCGCATTGGCCTTTTAAACAGTTTTTACCTTCTCCTGTAAAATTTGTTTTGCTACACATAAGAGCTTTCACTGAACAGACGACGATATGTAAGATGTGTTCCTGCAAAACTACTCAAGAATCCTTAAATATCTGTTATTTTTAAATATGCAATGACAATTATTGTAGAATTTTTGAAAATCCTATGTAGTGAATGTAGTGATAGAAATTTTAAATTAATATTTTTATAATGTTATTTAATGTTAATGTTTCAGATATTGTCACCTTACCAAGACCTCTTGAGCAAAGCAGAAATGTTGGGAGTGACTACAAAATACTAACAAAGTGGATGATATTTTGACGACCAGACTATACTGATTCAATTATACACTTTATGAACTGAAATGTGGAGAGCGTAGAGAAGTGTGGATACCTCCACAGCTTGCTCACTCAGAATCTTGACATAGAGACTTAGAGATTTAAAGTAGTGGCAGCAAGAGCAATGTTTGATAAAATGTAAATTCTATTCTGCAATAATAACATAAACTTGAAACTCCGACGAAGGATTATAGAGTGCGATGTGGTATGTTAGACTTAAAAAGTCAACTTTATGAACATACTAGAAGTGTTTGAAATTGAGCTGAAGCAGACAGAGATCTGTTGAGATGAAAGGGCTGTTAGGAACATGTTCTACAGAAATCTTGGGAAAGAAGAAAAGATAAATTTGCCTGCTTGAAGAAGAGATATTAATAAGCCTGCTTCGTTAAAAAGAAATTAAATACCCTGATTGAATATCAATGCATTAAAAGGATAAGGGGATGCATGGCGGTCAAGATCCTCAGCATCGATTTATCAATGAAAACACTAAAATCAACTTTAGAACCATCAGGCATTTATGAAATCATAGCATCTTGCAGAGAGCATAAATCCCAAATGCTCAAAAGGTTGTTTTCTCAATTTAGGTAATACTTTCCCTATCTTCATTGAGTGGAACACTATTTTCATTTAAAGGTTTAGGGATTAGGCCTGCAATCAATAATAACCATTGTTTGGCGGGGATACCCTTAAAAAAACGAGTCGGGAGTCTTACCTCACGGGTCGACATGGAAACAGACTTACTTTCTAATATTGGAGTGGGAGCTTCACACCAGGGCTTGAGAGCAAGGAAGGGCATATTACCATGTTACTTTCTTATTCTCTAAAGTATAAGGTTGATGTTCCAACTTAATTATTTAAAAAAAATAAAAGATATGTAGGTTCAGGTTGATATTGTAAAAGATATGATTGACTTTATTATTATGTTTTCTTGTCTTTTCTTTTTAAGAAATTATTTTAACAGTATTTTTTTTATTATAACATGATGCATTATTATAATTGAAGCACAACTTTTGTATATCTTTCTTTTATGTTTATTATATGATACTACTAGTTTTTTAAAGGCGCCCACCTATGGCCTTGTTTATGCAAACTTTACTTTCTCATAGCTGTGAGCATTCACATGTGAGACTGCAAACTACTTGGTTGATTCAACTCTTTATGAAAACTCAAAAACAACTTGAACTTTTAATTACAAACTTTGCATTCAAATAGCTTTTAGCATGCGGGTAAATACCCGCAATCAAATAGTTAAATAACTATTTGATTGATTAAACTTTTTCATGAAAAACTTTGCATTCGATGGCCGAATTCTTATGTGAGACCTTAAAGCATTTGAGTAATTGAATTCTTCATGAAAACTCAAAAAACAATGTGAACTTTTTATAACAAACTTTGCATATGTATGGCTTTTCAACGCTATGAATTCACATAAAAATCTTTGAAAAATTACTTTAGGGAGCGTTCAAGTATTACGTAAGGCAATATAGGGGGAGGGGGGGGTTAGTCTTGTAAAACATTACTATTGTATTACCGGCGCTGCAACAAAGGTATTTAGTGACTTTCCAGTAATAATTATGATTTGAGGCATACTTGGTTGTATTATGTGCGTTAGGCAACGTTGAGGGAATGGGAAGAGGGGTAACAAAGAGCGTTACGATGCATCTCGGGGTGGGGGTCAATAATGTTAAAAATATGCGTTACGTAATACTTGAACGGTCCCTTAGTGTATAAACTTTTTATTGTAATCATTGCATTAATAAGCCTTTTGTCGCATCTGTGCGTTAAACTTATAATTTGGTAAACTTTGTCATGCAAACTTTGCTTTCTTATTAAAATTTAGTGATGATTGATTTTTTTTTTTTGCATAATCATTTGTTTTTGTTCCTGAATCTTAGTGCTCCGAATTGGAGAGTTGTCAGTCCTTTTCTTTTTGCTATTTATAATGTAATTTTGTTGTAACTTGACATGTCTATGTGCCCAACTGGGCCTATGGAAATAAGGTCTCATTTCATTTTATTTCATTTCAAATGAGATTTATTTAAAAGTGTTCTATATTCAAATAATTATTTATTCATCCTACATGGCGTAAATGCTAAATGAAATATATGATTACTTGAAGAGGAAAACCACAGAGTAAATTTTTCAAATTTTTAATATTATTATAATAGTTATACATATCAGTCTCACTTTGTTTCATTATAATACATATTTTTTGTATTAATCTGTAGTTCAAAAGTTGTGCTGTAAGTATGAAAATATAAATAAAATAAAAATATTAGTTCTAATAAAATATGTTCTCAAAATTCACATACAATTATAGAATAAACTATAGGATGTGATCCAATCCCGCATATGTGGGGTGTCTGCAGCGAAGCTATTAAGCCTTTCACCACCATTTTAAGTTGTACGAGCGTGGACAGATCCGGGGTCCCGAGTTCGATTCCCAGTCGGGTCAGAGTTTTTCTAAATGTTTTTTCACTTGAAATTTCTACCCGGGGTTGGCCTGTCTCAGATTGGACGGGACCGGTTGACTGGGAAAAATTGCCTCAGGCAATAAGTTCCGCCGGCTATACTGACACTTTGTAAAGAAAAGTGTTGTATTATTATTGTATTGTTATATGTACCGTCTAAATTGTTTTTTTAATAAAGTAACATAGTTATCAAAATTTAGATTTAAAATCTTTCACAAATATATGCTGCAAATTTTATCTCAATTATTATTAAATTTTGTATCTATTTTTGTAATAGAAATAAGAATTTTCATTCGTAATTCCACCTTCAGATTCTGCCTGGTGGGATCTCTTGTTTTTGTTTGTTTTGTAAAAGATAATTTTTAAGGGAGGTTATAAAAATAAATATTGTTCTTTACCTATTGTTTCAATACTGTAATTCACTTTTATTATTGTCATGTTTATAATAATTTATATATGTGATGTAAAAAGTTATTTTCAAATAAAATTATTATTTTTACAATGTCGTGATTTTCATTTTACCTTTACAATAAGAATTTTCAATAACCTATAAGGATGCAATCTAAATATAGAGTGCTTTTTCCACAATAGTCCTTGAATTAAATAAGAATGCAATGCCAAAAAAAATAATTGAATACCTATGTGGTATTAATATTATACTCTATGGTTGTGACCATAGAAAAATCTAAAAAAGATACTTCATCTATGGTAAATGATGGCTTTTTACTTTGTCTCCAATATTCTCGAGAGTTGCCATTCTATTATACTTCTTCTATGCCTGTAATATTGCATATACGTTTCGCGTATACATACAAATCGGTCGGTGGGTGAGGGGGATAAACCCCCGCACAAAGAGAATATAATACCTTACGGATAAGAGACGCAACTCCATAGATGAAAAAAATGTACTGACTGGTTTGTTTAGCCAACATTGAAACAAATTTTTTATTATGGTGATGTTGCCTTTCTGGTGCTTGACAGCTCGGTGACAGCGGGCAGTCATGGTCATACCCAATACCCAAGCAATTTTAAATTTCTCAAGTATAAGTCATTGGTTAAAAAAAAAGTATTTAATTTAATGATAGCTTTATTGCAGTTTTACAAAAATTTACACAAGAGTATCTATATACCTACTAGATATTTATAACACTTTTGACAAGTTTTAATACATAATATTTGTTGTACACATATTTTTATTTTTAATACATAATATTTGAAATTTTTGAAAAAAGTGATAAAAAAATCATCACAAAAGTCAAAAAAATAAACATCACAATTGGTATTTTTCTCATCACTTTTATGACACCTTTTGCGCATTATGATTATCTTTGAATATCAACAAAATGACCTCAATACTCAATCCGTAGGTTTTGTATTCTCTTCGAAAATAATACAATAACACAACAGACCGCTAAAAATGGCGTTAAGATTTCAGTTTAGTTTGATGTTTTTCAAACATAAACAGTCGCGTCGCAACCAAACAACAAGTTTGCAATTCATGATATTATTTTTGTTTTTCAATGTTAGTACCTGAAACCTGTCGCCATCCATACAAAAAGTGCTTTGTATGACGGTTTCGACCCACTGCCCCCGCACTGGATTTTATCGCGCTAGCCACAGTATTGCCACCTTAATGGATTTTTCACTAAATCTGGCGGTTTGGACTTCCAGTCCCGGTTTAGCGAAGGAAACTTGTGTTTAGTGGTTTTTATATTTTAAATAAATGTTAATTTAAATAATAAATAAGGGTAGTTTTCAAAATTTTTGTACATACGACTAAATTTTTTGTCCAAGTCAAGAAACTTTGAAAAACAGTGGTTGTAACTAAAATATATATTGTTTTTAATTTCACAAATTATTCTAAACAATGACATACTGCAGATTATTCCTGATAAAAAAAACAATCAGATTGTGATGATAATCTTGACTTAAATTAAGTTTGAAGATGAGGTAGCAAAACTTCGCCATACATTTTTTTTTGTCCCCTATGTGGAAGCTATTTGAAAAATATTAATTTTATCAAAATTTTTCTACTAAACTCATTTGTTTTTTGTAACACAAAGTTATAGCATACTTCAAGTCTTAGGCCGATTAGATAAACTATGTAATTTAACGTTAAATAAATTAAAAATTAACATTTTAAAAATGTCCCCAACAATCAAAACAATTTCCTGACACTGGTTATTTGACGAACTTAAGCAACTTTTGTGTCACAGAAATTCTCCCTTGATAACTTTAAATCCTCATCGGACACCCGACCCTTCAGGTCGAGTAGTGTCAGACTCCTACTGACTAAAACCCCCCCTTCCTTTCCACCTTTGCAGTAGTGTTCCTACCTTTCGGTCTACCACTTGTCTGCTTTTGTCTTATTGTGTTCCTGTCTGTCTTATGTGTTCATCTCTTTCCTTCTTCCGTAAGACATTCTCCATATATTTTCCCTTGATAACTGGCAACACTGGCTATTTCGCGTAAAAACATTACAATTGACTCGCTGCTACTTGTTTTGTTATTAAAATGCGGCATAACAACAAATAAGGCAACTGCGAAAAAAAAAAGTTACATGTTTCGTGACGATTATCTTCTAACAAAAAGTAAGTTTTTTTCAAGAATTCAACTACTGCATTTGTAACATACTTAAATTATGATATGATTAATAGGTTAAGCTCTCAATCTACTAGTAAAAGTGATTTGTTTCCGAGTAAAAATATTTTTTAGATAATGTTTTACATCTTACTGACGTACAATTTCCTGACGTTTTCAAATTTAGTAAATTTTAGCCAGTAAAGCTGCGTTTTCATCTGTAAACTATGTAGGTACCATAAGTGAAAGGGAAACGGTAAGAGTTTACAGACGATTTCTCCATAACTACTCAAGATAATCTAAAACCAAAAAGGGATATATCTGCTAAGACCCGCTTGCACCAAGGTGATTTAACCTTGGTTAGTGGAAAAGAAGACCAAATAACGAAATTTTGTCTTGCACCACCACTGACCAGAGATCAAGCGACCAAATAAATAGCAAAAAGTTAAACCACCAAAATAGAACGGTTAACATCGCTAGTCGGGTACTAAGTTCGGTGCTTTCGAGTTATCAACTGTCAAATACGTTATTATGTATAATCAGTGGCCGCGGTTTTTGTTAAAACTACAATATCAAAATGACGTGGACAAATCTTGAAGAGAAATTTGGATTGCAAATGAAGATAGTAAGTTTTAATAACATTTGATATCCAATCAATTCTTTTTTGTATTGTTCATAATATGTAGTTATTATAAACGCAACAATATCTTTCATGTGCATTACCACCTTCCCGGCTTCAGTGAAATGTTTACCGTATATTATATTATTATCTAGTATGTTTACAATAAATGGAACTAAATTCAATTCGGTAATACTCCAGTTTAGTCACTCCTAATGATTTCGAGGTTATCTTATATACGATTTGAATATAACCTAATGTTAAATCTTATTGTTGAATTTCAGAATACGCCGGCGGATATGGAGGAAGTGGCGGTTATGCTGCTCAATACTCTGTGCCCCCACCAGCAACTGGGGTGAGTGCCTAAGGTGCCCACGGCGCCCCAGCTAGAATTGCTCCCAATGGGGAAAACAAGGTTTGTGTATTTTTGATTCTTTTTATTTACAAAATTGGTTTCTTTCTCGTAATTCGCTTAAAATATCATTGGAGGCTTGGTGGCTAATATATAAAATGTATAATTGACCTCCTACCGAGTCCTACAGTGATGTTGGACAATTGGTAGCCTGAGTTGGCTCTCACATAGCTATCAGGGTTGAGATTTTGTTTCAGACATTTTCTCTCATGCAATATTGTTTCCTTGAAAAGTGTACCTACCCGTGCGACCAAAAAGCTAATTTTCAAAATTACTAACAACTATTGCAAAAGTTTTTAAATTTAACAATTTGACGTCGTGGTTCAGAGCATTTTATTTCTTTGTACATGTCTAAAAAAAGACTGTTCGTAATGTTACAGTCGCTTTTCTAGAAAATCAATGCATTATTATCCTTTTATTATTGCCAATGGATGAGTTACTATTGGGCATACTTCCTCATATAAACATGATTTTTCAGGAGCAGACTACAACAACGGAGCTTATAATGTAACACCTAAGGAGGCGCTAACTCTAGAGGGTACGGTGGTGCCAACACCAAGAAAGGACAGTCAGGTGGTTACAGCGGGTCCAATGTCAGCGAAGGTGACAGGGGCTGCAATGCTGGAGATGGCCAGAATGGGTACGGGGCGCCTTTGAAGGCGGAGAGGGTACAGAAGGGCCAGTGAGGCCAGGGGACAATGAGCGTGTGTATGGAGGGGACAACGAGCGTGGGTATGGAGGGGACAACAGGGGGTATATGGAAGTAATGAGAGACGAGTATACAGGAGAGGGGGCGGAGTAGGATATGTGTAAGTTTTCCTGCATCATATTATTATTTTATACACATAATACTCTTAACATGTCATGTTTCCCTAGTCAACTGATAACAAACTTATTTCAATAGCAACCTATTACATGCAAATGTATTTTTATTTACAGAAATGAAACTGAGAAAGAAATCTAAATATTGAAGGGAGCAGTTTGCAGTGGAATTTGGTAAAATGCTACGATCTAGGAATATGCATCAGCGACTGCAGTAAATGGCCTTAAATTTCTCTTAAGGATATAATAAACCCGAGACAATCAAGTGGAATCCTTAGAGGTCCAAATATCATCATCATTCTCCTTTTAAACTCTATGTGAAAATGAAGATGAACGTAATTATGTAGTATGTTCTTTAAAAGTCTTCTTCCATATACAATGAAAAATTATCAGGATCAACTATTATTTATCATTTAGTAGCAGCGTGTAAAAGTTGGTACAAGATTTTGTCTACCAGTCAACATCTGCAACTCCTTATACTTCACAAGGGATTTAAGACTATCACCAAGGAGATCATTTTTATTAAAATTAATTTATAGTAGGAGAGACCTGTTCAAATTTATTCATTTAAAGGAGATTCAAATATTAGTATCCTTAAAAGTTAAATCTTGTATTGATAAAATTTTTATGAAATGGTATAATTATTTCACTATGTATGTTACAATTTTATACATAACGTGACTAAAAAAACTTAGTAATGTGTTGTTTTCCTACGGATACGCTGCTACTATAAATAGCGGTGAATATGTCAGTTGAGAACATTGTCAATATTGTTTCCGTATTAACAAAAAACAATGACATATAATTTTGAAAGACGCCGTCTTGTCAGACGACACACCGTTCCCTAGGAACTCACTGCATAAGGGATAGTTTTGGCCAAGTATGTGTACAATAATATGATCCATGGAGATCATTATACCCCTTATGATTGCCATATGATACCATAATATATTTGATTAACAAAACAATTAAGTAATATAAAAATTATAATAAGTACTAAGTAAGCATGTTAGAAGGTAAATAACAAGAAATAAAGAATATGTAGAAAAATATTCATATTCCTGTTCCTTGGTAAAAATGAGCAATAATTTCTCAAATTCTTTCATGAGCTAAGGAACATTTTTTCTCTTTTACCTCCTTTTTAAGGACATCAATAGTACACTATTTTATACTATGCCCCTTATGTTTTATTTCATTCAATTTGTATTGCCTTTTATTGGTTGCCATAATCTGTAAATAAACGAGAAATCCTACTGTGTTTTTGCTTTTATATCTAACGAACATAGACCCAGAGCTGGAAAATAGAGTTTTAATCGTTGATATTGGACACCATGGAAACTACGAGCTAGAACCAATTAATGGGCGACGACACTTCTTTGTCATTTTGTTTCTCGTTGTTAGTTTCTTGGTGACTATATCAACGATCAAGAACATATGCTCTATTTTCCAACTCTGGGTTTACATTCGTTTGGTATAAACACACCCGAATAGATCTTCAATGCTTTGGGCAGAAGGTGCTTGATGATAATCCATTTCAAAAAAAGAAAGTCTTGTGTAATTCTATCACACAATGTAATTTCAACAAATTTCTGAGAATGCCATCTCCTTTATGAAATGTAAAAGAGTTTTTTTTTAAACTTATTGTTGTTCATATTATGCATAGCACTTATGTTTATTATTTTTGTAATTAAAGAAAATATAAAAAAAAACAGTGGATAGTTTCATTTAAGCCATAGAGCAGTTGACAAAGAAATGGTGTCGCACAATGGAATATCTTCCAGTTAAAGCGTAGGTTCTCAACGGAGGTGCTAACATACTCCTGTGGGAATTTGGTACTTTCAAGAGGGTAGTAGAAGACCCGGAGAAAATGAAATAGTAAGAGGGTAGATAAAATAAAGTTTGAAAAGGAAAAAAGTCATCCTTGTGCATTTAACAATTGATCTCATTGGAGCAGTTTACTATCTACTAAGAAATAGAAGTCTTTGTTGTCATCACTCATCGCAAAGGCGAAAGCTGTTGTGATGAGAGGTGTTTATTTTAACTGTAATAAAGAAATAGGTGAGTGATCTAGGATCCGCTTCATGTTCAGTATAGAGAAACTTCAAAGAATTTCAGGCGAGCACAAACGTATGCAAACAAATAACAAGTCAGATAAACCCAAAATCTAGAATGAGCGTTCTTAACACAACCACATTGAAGATTACAAATCTAATATAACATGAGATATTTGAAAGATTCCGGCTTTCCAAGAAACAAAAATCATTTTGGAACTCGCATTATAATAACTTGACAAACGTCAAATGGTTCTAAACAATAACAACGTTTGTGCGCATGCGTGCATCTAGAGTGACCATAGTAAAATAATTATTTAAATTTAGGATATTATGCTGCCACGTTAGTCTCTAGAGATCATAAAATCACTTTTCGTGAGATTAATTGTCATGTAAAATATAAATATTTATTAAAACTTAATTAAGGTTAATTTTACAATCGATAAAGTTTATGTTATCATAAGTATATTTTTCGATAAATCTCGAGAAGTAGCCCATTTATCATTATACACCTGGCATCCCAGAAATAGTAAACCATAGATCAAAAATGGCTGGTGCAAGACAATTTTATTTGTGGACTTGATCTCTGGTTTACTAGTTCCAGACTACGCCATATTTAGTCCGTCTGATGGCGCAAGCGGGCCTTAGTTACCTAGCGCACCGTTTGGTTTAGCGCTGCGTGCTTTCCCACCCATACTTAACTTTGTTTTTTCTTTTAGTGTTATCCGACAACTCTACAACAGCTATTATTATTAGTTTTAGAATGCCGATGACCGGTGCCGAACGGCAAAAAAATACACTGAAAAACTTTAAGCTCAAAACGCTAAAAAAAATCAAGAGAAAAGAAAGAAATATTTAGAGAAAGTTCAACAGAAGCAAAGGAAAACATTAGATCTTATTGAAAGTGAAAAAGAAGCTCAAAGACAAAAATGAAAGAAGATAACAATAGAAGAAAAGAAAAAAACAGCAGACAACAAAAAAAGGAAGAAGCAACAGAAATAAATGGATTTAATATATTTTTGATTTTTTGTTTCAATTATTTTTTATGTTATGTGTATGTATTATTGTCTAAATTTGCAAGTGTTATGTTTATAAGGACATTCCTTACTATTTTGTTTAACTTTTGGTGTTAACAAAAATTCTGAAAAATTGTAGTCTGAAAATACCATAATAAATAACTGTTCTAAACGCGGCATTATTTTTACAACTTCCTGACATTTCCTAACGAAACAATTTACTGACAATTTCTTGACGTACATATATTTTGAAAACGACCCATAAGCATTAATTTTTTAGAGCAGACTATTTTTTATGTGGTTTTGGAAGTCGAATCTGGACTAGACCTTAGTAGCAGAAGTATTTTTTCACCTGAGCCCTCTGATTGGACGGTACGGCGGAGCGTACCATCCAATGAAATAACACGAAATAACAGCTAGCTGTCAAAATGCAACCTACGCGCGAAAATTTAAATGAAGGAAATTCTTTTTCATAGTTTTTTTTCCCTTATGTTTTACTTTGTAACTTGTTTATTACAATGAGGTGTTATCATTGAGAAAGGACTCCTTATTCCGTTTTTGAGAGACAGAACCCTTGTTTATTTTTATTCACTATTTAAATATATGTAAATAATGAGATTATATTTTACTCATAGTATATGGAATATACATGAGTCTTGTGATCGGATTTAAAAAAAAAATAGATTTCGCTGAAATTAATTTTCTCGACGTTTTCGAGGGTGTAGATTCAAATTTTTTTTTTTAATTTCCGCGTACGCGTACGCCAAAAATTTGTGCGCACCCATAACTCATAGTAATTCTTATCCGATTTGATTGAAATTTGGTAGAACGGTTAGCCACTCGATGTAGATGAGTCAGTAAAATGTTGAGATCTGTACCTTCAGGGAAACCCTCTTAAAGTATCCAAAGAAAATTTCACTTGTTCTAGAAAAAGGGCTAAAAAGAAAAAAAAAATGTATACGGGTTGGTCTTGTGCTCCTACACAAGCACGTAAAATTTGAGATCCGTAACATCAGTGGGTGCCCCTTAAAGTACCGATTAATATTGAATATGTAGTTCTAAAGCAGATAATAAAAAGCTCCAATAGTCGATATCATTTTAAAGTTTCTTCCAAGGATAAATTCATTTTAATCGTAAAATTATGAATTTTTATGCAAAGATATGTTTTACACGAAAAGGCTGTTAACTATGAGTTTTGGGCTACCCTAGGTTAGCAGCTTTTTTTTTCATTTTATTAATTTCTACACAACACAACTATAAGTTGCTTTTACATTGTATTGAAACAAAACTAAGTAGGTATACTAGAAATTGGAACAGTTTATCATTCAGACATTGATGTTCTCGAAGACCACAAAAAGAGCGCAAATATCATTCAACAATAATATTTTTGAAATATGTACCTACAATATGGAGTCAAAGGAGATGGAGAAAGAGTCAAGGAATGTATTTGTGTTCACTTTGAGTGAGCACAGATTCATTTATTAAAAAAAATATATATATCAAATCGCCGTGGCCTTACATACAGTTATTTGGGATTAGAAGTACAGAAATCCCGATCCTTCGATACATTTGAAAAAGCAAATTTAATGGAACACCCCTTTACAAATGAACTTCAATCAATCAATCAAATCAAAACTCCCTTTGAACTCCACTTAGGAGCATAAGGAGGCAACAAGAGAACTTTATACTTTCATATTGCAGTTAATATTTAGATGCTCCAAAACAAAATGCTCGTTGAGTCCTCTAGTTGATGGAAAACTAACTATTGTTGCACTCTGAGCGCAAAAAGGTTTTCTTTATTATCTTTGCCCTTATAGATTAGTTTTATGTTTGATTTGTTTGTGATTTTTACAATTTCTCTGAGTATCACGCAATTTAGGACAAACGCTGTAAAGGAATTGTTTGTCGGAATTCCATGTCCAGAAACATATGAAGACTATGAAACTGTATAATGAATTTTGTATTTTCGAAAGTGCGATTTACTTTTTAAAGTTGTTGCATGGATTGCAGGATTCTAAACTGGAGTTTTTGTCGTGTTTTGTGAACTTACACTACTTATACCAATAATCATAATTATTTGATTTACTACTTGAGTTTGCTGATTGTCTGCTTCTGGGAAATGTTTATTTTAGTATACAATTATATATCAATTTTATGGACATGGGATTCATGTCTAATGTCATGGTCTTGGGTAAGACTTTTCACATAAATAATGAATAACAAATGTGAAATTACAAATTAATAAATTATTAATTTTATTAATGTTGAAAAAAAATATGATCAAATAGTCATACTAAATAATTCGTTATTCACTATGCTTAATATAAAGTGTCGCTTTCTCATTAATAATATTAAAGAATAAATAAAAAAGGGTCCTGTCTCTCAAAAAAGGAATGAAGAGTCTTTTCTCAATGATAGCACCTCATTGTAATAAACAAGTCACATAGTAAAACATTGGGAAGAAACTATGAAAAAGAATTTCATTCATTTAAATTTTCGCGCGTAGGTTGCATTTTGACAGCTAGCTGTTATTTCATTGGATGGTACGCTCCGCCGTACCGTCCAATCAGAGAGCTCAGGTGAAAAAATACTTCTGCTACTAAGGTCTAGTCGAATATGGTAGGAAGTTTGTTTAACCGTTGGCAACACAATGGCGGTGGTCAATGTAATGTCAATAATTGTCATTTTCATTTGTTTCGAGTGATATTTTACAACATTTTTGGGTAAATTTACTTTTTCTCATCTTAATTAATTGTAGTGATAATCGGATTTAGCTGACGTAGTTTTAGTTAGCGAAATATGCGTCAAATTTTTGATAAAAGTGCATTTCCACGTTGTTGTATAACCTATACTTATGACATGACCGAAATGATTTTGATTGCAAATTGTTGGAGAAATTTGTATATGCATGAATATATTATTCATCGTTCTCGGCACTATTTATCACTGCAATAGTAAAGCAACAATATTTCACACAAACATCGGCTCTTAACTTTTCTGTGTAATTAATACTAAACAAACTCTGTCATACGTATAGGTTAGGTCAGTAATGTAAAAATTTCTCGAAAATCCGATAATCACCTCATTATTTGTTACCAGTTACCACACATTAGTATAATTACCAATTTTTTTTTTCAGCGTTACATTCATTTGTGTAATATAAATTTATTTTCTTAAAACTATGCATATTTCCAAACGTCATGCTAGGCGATTTGTTGCAAATGAAACTGCGATAGATATTGCAGGTTCTTCCATACAAGACAGAGAGTTTTCAAATTCTGTTAATACTTCTGTAGAAATAATTCATTTCAAACCATTTTTATCGAAATTCTTTATATACACAAATGCAATGTTTTTTTTGACACTAGAAGAATAAATAATTGTGGATATGTCATTGTGGAGTTCACTGATGGGCTACAATTAATACCATCAATATGGTATAATGCAGACAATAAATCGTGTATTTGGCCCAGTCATTACAAAACCAAACTGCGTATTAATTCTGCAATAATAAGACAAGAAATACCAAATAATGAATCGGATTGGGAAGAATTACCTGTGATCAGGTTTTTTGGTGTAGCAGGTAAATAAATAATATTTTTTATTATTATTTGTATATGTGTGTATTTTATATATTATATTTTTTTGTTTTTAATAAAGATACTTATGAAAAGGGACTTAAAAAATTTGTCACTGCGCAAGACACATCAAATATAGAGGCTGAAACTTCACCAAATGAATTGACAGAAAGAATAAAACTAAAACGACGCATGAACGCCAGAAGACACTTATCATCCTCTTCAGACAAAGAGTATGAAGAAAATAGACAAAGCCAAAAGAAAAATCAATTACCTTCTTGTCCACAATTGCAGGATTTTATGTTAAGTGCACCAATGGAAAATTTTGAGACATCACATAATTTGAATAATATAAATAACAATAGTAAGAATTTATAAACTGTACTGTTTACTATATCGTCGATGAGACTGCAATACCGCGGAACTGTCAGTTGCGAGACCGCGTAACTACAAGTTGTACTAAAATTGAGATTTCACACCCAGATATCACTCTAGCAAGGGGCTTCCCTAAAAATTGAACGCAATCATTTTTAACCAATCAGAAACGTGAATATTCTTTATGTTGCAAATACGCGGTATTGCTTCGATATACTTCTGATCGCCATAACACATTGTTACGCGGTATTGCTTTTATATTTCATGTATGGTGATTATTGGTAATATTCATATTTACGTGGTTTTAGAAATTCGTTCTTATTAATATTTTTTTAATTCTTTTTTTTTAAGATAGGGGATGTTAATAACATTCTTGTTGAAGATCATGAGGAGGAAAATGAGGTTGTAAAAGTTAGGCAGCTACAGCTGAAGGGGCTGGTGGAGAGCCAAAACAAATTCCCTTATTATTTGGAAAATGTAGCACTGGATGATGTTAAAAATATTTTTATCAAAGATAGTAATATAGACGAATTTTTGACAGAATCTTATAATCAAGCTGTAATGCAGGTTTTTTTTTATCTGACGACACTATCACTGATCCCAAGTCCCAACTATGCATACCTATTACCTAGTCCCTAAAGGTTTTCGTGTACGTGATTTGATAATACAATCTCCAGAAATAAATGATAGATTTTTGCATACTGAAGTATAACCCAAACGGTACTATACAACACAAGACAAAATTTCATGATTTATCTAGAAAGCCAAAAATCATGCCAACGTTAAAAATTGTGAAACAACTTCACCCAAGAAGACTGAAGATATTCAAAACTGAATACAATAATCTGCAGGAACTAGTATGTGATCTTAAAGAAAAAATTACAACTAATGACTCTAACAATAATTCATTACTAATGCTCGATTTTTAAATGGAACAAACCACTACGGGCTTACGACCGTCTTCTACTGTTATTTCGTAGGCTGGCTTAGTGTGATCACTTTACGTTAACAATGTTCGCCATTAGGTGGTATTGTTTGTGTCCCAAACTCTTAATCATGAGAATTCTCAGCATGTCGAAAAATCTCATGTATGCAACAAGTAGAAATTTAATAATAAATGAAATATAGAGATAAAAGTTGGAAATTATTGAGAACAAGAGAGCAACCAAATTTAAAGACTGCGACTGCTGTCATGTATTTGGCGCCAGGTATAATATGTAGGTACATATATTATGTATACCTACATATTATACCATATAATTGAATAAAAAAATATTATATCTGAAAATTCTCTATTTCTACGAAACGCTTAAATTACGAGGAAGCTTAGTGCTGAAATCCGCGTATCTACTCATTTTGTCGCACTTTTGGAAATTGCAATTTCGCATAAGTGTCATAAAATACGTAGTTATGAATTTATAACATTGAATTCATAACAGTATTGTAAGACAAGTCCATACAAACTTATGTTTGCAAATTTGAACCTTATAGCTAAGGCGGTTATGGAATGAAATGGTTTTTTGTGTCTCCTGTAAAATTTGATACTTGGTAGTTACGCGGTTTCGCAATTGACATTTCCGCGGTGTAAAAAACGCCTTTTGTTGGTCGTATTTTAATTATTATTATTTCACATCACTGCAGTATTATCTCACACCAGTGCAGTCGATCGCTCTATATGTAGGTACCTAATAATAATAAAAGGGTCTTTGATTTTTTTTGTGTACATTGTTAGACACACAGTCTACAGGTAACAATAGATATTTTTTGTATGTGTGAACTGACCGAATGCAGAGAAAGTGTGTTATATTTATAAACTACGGAAGACGCGAGTGAACTATCAACCCGTGTATTTATACCATTCGGGATAAACGCGGAAGCGTTAATCGAATTCATATACCCTGATTTTTGATATCAAATATTATAGACAACGCGGTGTGCGCATCTCACGATTTTTTATTGACCTTTGATATCGAATTTTATAGGCACTGCAGTGCGAGCATCTATTTCTTGGAAAGTTGACCCATGAATCCTTGATTAAAAATTTAATTATATTGTTTTATTTTATTTTTGACACATCAAAATGATGTATTATCGCAGTATTTTGAAGATCACTATATAGCTGATCAATTTAGATATAAAAATGGATGTTTTTGATAGCTTAAACACCTTGTATCTACGTTACTAGTTTAAATATCACGTTAGATCGATTATCTGATTGTAAAATAATAAAATTCATGCTTTCGTGGCAAATTACGATCTATTTAGTCATTATTAATAGTTTAAAACATAAATACACGTATTTTAGGAAGTAAATTGAATTTACCTATAAGAATTAAATACTGCGTAGTTTTTGGAATAAAAATGATGCGCAATTATTAATTTACTACGCAGTTTCTTGGATTTGAGACAGTGATTGCCAACTGGTGAAATATGTTCAAAATATTGTATTATTATTTTTATTGTAATTTGTAAATAATGTACTTTAATAGTTATAAACTAGGTTAAACTATCACTGTAACTCCGTTTTTCCTAGATAAATAATAAAATGTATTAAATAATCCAAAATGACCAGAATAGAGAAACTATTGTAAGATCATGTATGTAAAACTTGATTTAATTGATAAACAAATTGTATAGCTCTGTTTGATTGTTCAATAAGAACATATTATATGCAAATTTACATCGAAATAATCAATTTCGAGATGCCACTTTTTTAGTAAAAATTTTGTGTTGGCACTCAAGGTTATTGAGTGGTCGATTCCTGGACGGAATCAATAAAATTCGGCTGGAGACGTCCGATCCGTTTCCAATTGTAGTCGATTTTTATACCTTTTATATAAATAGTGCACGTTGAACTTTTGGTGTTCTTAATCAATTATCACGAACACCTGCAACATCTCATCGATAAATGCTTAATGTTTATATGCCCTAGTTATAGATATTTGATTGTTATATACTGATGACATTGTATCTTGTATAGTTTGTAAGATATTTAACTAAATGTCCGAATTTCATAGTAAAAATTTTGGGTGAATTTTTAGAAAATGGAGGCCTGTGATTGGTCAAAATAAACAATGATTTTGATTGGTTTTCTGTTTTTGAGATTTAGTATAAATAAAGGCGCAGTTGTAAGGCAGATCATCAGTTCGAATTGTGAATTACTCGTCGGAACACTTTGGAACTCGTGATCTCGCCGGACATCTGCCTTCAGGAATACACCGCTAGTTTCATTTCTACCCTCTCATTTCCCTGGTGATCTGGAGCCTCTCTATTGGACCAGCTGCTGCCCTGAGTCAATCATCCATATTGGTCGTAGCCTTGTCGGTTACATTGTTGGTCCTTCGAGCCGGATTGATCAGTGGAAGACTGGATGCCAGGACCTCTGCGATCGGGAAAAATGAGAGGAACGGAACTAGCTGGTGTAGGCGATTGCCAACCTGAAGCCGCAGATAGCCCTATTGAGGGTTCTGAGGTCCAAGAGTTAAATCGTAGTGAAAGTGAAAACCCGCGAGTCGTACAGTCTACCCCAGTGGGGGGCGCGAGTGAAGTTGTGTCACGTCGTGAATTAGACAATATCAGACGAGCTGATATGGACAATATGTTGTCGTACATTAATGACGCGTTCGAACGTTTGATGGAAAGCCAAAATCAACTTAGCCAGATGTTCCTCGAGAACAGGCAAGGAGCTATTAAAAACAATTCGAAGTGCGAAAATGTCAGTGCAAGTGTTAATAGACAGCCTGAAGTTTCCTTTAACTTGGCTGATCGGGTGTCCGGTACTACAGTTCCGAACATGTTACACCTCTTTTCACCTGGTGCGAGTTCCTGCACAGAGTATAATGATACGTGTATTGGTGAGCCCAGGAATAACACACTTCCTGAGCCCCGCGAAGAAAAAGTTCCGAAAACGGGCATTCAATTAAGTGCCCTAATGGCTAGGCAGACTGCAGCTCGAGATTTACCATACTTTGATGGAAATCCGCTAGAGTGGCCTGCGTTCAAGGCACAGTACGAAATCTCAACAAAGACCTGCGAATTATCCAACGCAGAAAACTTGATGAGGTTGCAAAGATCCCTGAAAGGGAAAGCTAAAGAATCTGTTAGCGGCCTATTGCTTTACCCCAGTGGCGTACGTGAGGCCATGGAAACGCTTGAAGAGCAGTATGGGCGCCCAGAAATAATCATTATGGGCATGCTGGAAAAAGTGAAGCGCCTTCCACGTTTATCAGAGTCTCCGGCAAGTGATGAATTGAACAAGTTTTACGTCACAATTAAAAACTTTGTTTCTGTTGCCGGACGTATGAAGGCTGAATACCTAAATATCCCCGGCCTTCTTGGAGAACTGGTGAACAAGCTGCCATCACATATGAAGACATGGTGGATGTCATCACAACATGGAGCAGACGACAGGAGGAGCAGATCCATTGCAGATTTCTCTAGGTTCTTGAAGTCAGCGTGTGACTTGCATCTATCATGTGCGGCCGAAAAGTTTGTGAATTCGAAAAATATGTATAATAAGCATGTGGTTTATAATGTGCAAAGTGATGTGAAAACAAATAAATGTGTGATTTGTGATCAACCACATAAGTTATTTAAGTGTAAGGATTTCCTTAAATTACCCATCAATGAACGATGGGCTGCAGTAAGAAAATTTAAATTATGTTTTAAATGTCTTGATTCTAAATATTCGATCAAACATAAATGTAAAATCACTTGTAATGTTTCAAATTGTTCGGGAGGGCATAATAGCTGTTTGCATAGAGACCTTTCAAAAAATAATTCGAATGATAATTTGAATCAAAATTCATATGTGGCCAATACATACGCCAGTAGTTCAGTGGCTTTAAAAATTGTTCCGGTTCAAATCCGAGGGTCAAAAAGCACAGCATCTATTTTTGCTCTTTTGGATGAAGGATCAAACATAAGTTTGGTATGTAACTCGTTGGCAAGCATTGTTGGACTTAACGGGGAATTACATCCATTAAAAATACACGGGGCTCGGGGTATGTGCGCGAGTGAAAATAAATCTAGGAAAGTTAATTTAACAATTAACAACAAATTTAATATAAGCGCGCATACAGTGAGCAAGCTTCAGTTGCCCGCTCAACAATATTACGACAAGGAGTGTATCAAAATGGTTACACCTCAACTATTACTTGGTCAGGATAACGCATCCTTGATTGTAACCAGGGAAGTTAGAGGGGGTGGTGATTTGATTAATTCTAGAACATTACTAGGTTGGACATTGCATGGCCGGATTAATAGTAATTATGAAAATAATCACTGTACCGTTGGTCTAGTGACACACATTCAAAGAACAACTGATGACAATAATATGTTGTGCGAATTGTTAAAGGCGCATTACGCAATCGATAGTTTAGGTATTTCTGGGCCTGCCAGAATTAGTAAAATAGATGTGCGCGCCGAAGAAATTCTCTCAAACACAACAAAACAGTTGAAGAATGGGCATTTTGAGACCGGTTTAATTTGGAAAAACGACTCTGTGGGTCTGCCGGACAATAGAAAATGTGCCTTAAATCGATTGTGGGGCTTAGAACGTAAGCTCGAGAGGGATCCTCAGCTAGCAACGGCATATAGCGATAAAATTAATGAATATATTACGAAAGGCTACGCTAGGGAAATTTTAAATCACGAACTTAAAATACCTAATCCTAGAAGGTGGTACTTACCACATTTTCCTGTTTTTAATGTTAACAAACCGGGTAAATTGCGTATTGTTTTCGATGCAGCTAGCAAATGTCAAGGAATATCTCTGAATGAAACCTTGTTGTCAGGCCCTGACCTCTTAGCATCACTCGTTGGTTGCTTGATGCGTTTTAGAGAAGGCCCAATTGCGGTGTCTGCTGATATTAAAGAAATGTTTCTGAGGGTAAAAATAATACCACAGGATCAACAGTCGCAATTATTCCTTTGGCGAAACAGCAAAGAGCTAGATGTTAAAACGTTTGTTATGACGTCAATGATTTTTGGGTCAACCTGTTCCCCAAGCAGTGCACAGTACGTTCGCAATAAAATAGCGGAAAATGCACAACACACACAACCGAAAATAGCGTGTAGTATTCGTGAAAACTTTTACATGGACGATTACTTAGAATCATTTAGTTGTGTGTCCAGTGCGCGAAACACAGTCAAAGGGGTTTTCGATTTATTACAGAAAGGACAATTTGAATTAACTAACTGGGCCTCCAATGAGCCCACTGTACTTGATCAATTTCCCGAAACCTTAAAGGCGTCCGCCACAGTTGATATTATACGTGCACAAAATAGCGAAAAGGTGTTAGGACTAACTTGGGATCCTAAATCAGAAAACTTCATTTTAAAATTTGATAACAGATTGAAGTACATTGACGTTATACATACGAAGAGACAGCTACTTAGTTCGGTAATGGAACTATTTGATCCGATCGGATACAGTTCTACCGAGTTGAAAAATAATTGCGTAAACATTAATGTTTACACCGATTCATCGAGAAGTTTACCTTATATAAACCGATTTACCAAACTTTCGAGGTTAGTTAGGGCCACAGCTTGGATGAAAAGATTCGCCAATAGATGTTTAAAAATAGGGCCGAATAGCCCTACACTGACTGCTGAAGAAATCAGGGAAGCTGAAAAGCTTTGGATACAGCAGTGTCAATTAGATTCGTTTTACGAAGACATTGAGAAGCTTAAAAATAACGTGTCGATATCGAAAAATAGTAAATTATTTAAACTTAATCCTATCTTAGAAAATAATTTGCTAGTTATGATGTCAAGACTTTATTCTTCTTCCTTTATACCTTCAAGTTCGCGAGCGCCCATAATTCTAGACGGGACGCATCCGTTTACGAAACTAGTTATCGAAAGAGCACACGAACAATGCCTTCATGGTGGCACTGAAAGGACTCTGTTTGAAGTGAGGAAGAGATTTTGGGTCACGCACCTGAGAACAAGCGTGCGAAGTATTGTTCATAAGTGTGTTCAATGTCGTTTAGCCAGGAAAACAGCCATCCCTCCTCAGATGGGAGAAATGCCTGAAGCGCGATTAGCCTGTTTCAAAAGACCATTTAGTCAATGTGGTATCGATATGTTCGGTCCATTATTCGTGTCTATTGGCCGTCGAAGGGAAAAAAGATATGGGGTGTTAATGACATGCATGACCACTCGTGCTGTTCACTTGGAGTTGGCTGCTAATATAAATGCAGATAGTACCATTCTTGCAATTAGACGAATGAGCGCAAGAAGAGGGTGGCCTGATACTATTCATAGTGACCACGAGACCAATTTTCACGGCGCCGAAAAGGAAATACGCCAGGCAATACAAAAATTGCATTCTGATGAAGAATTTCAGAATGAACTGGCTAATAGAAACGTTAAATGGCACTACATAAGTGCTGCCAGTCCCCATAAAGGAGGTGCTTGGGAAAGGCTTATTAGAAGCGTAAAAAATGCACTACGAGTCATACTTAAAGATAGAGCTCCTCGCGAAGAAACGTTACAAACAGTTTTTACGGAAGTGGAATATATTATAAATAGTCGACCGCTTACATATATTACTTTGGACGGAAACAACGAGGACGCACTTACTCCTAATCATATTTTAATGGGGTCCAACTTTAATTTACCAGTGCATACCACTAGTTCAGAGGAACCGCCTTGTTTACGTTCCCAATGGAGGTTTGCGCAAACATTAGCAGATCAATTCTGGCGTAGATGGATTAACGAATATCTACCAACATTAGCACAGAGACAAAAGTGGTATGAAAAGATTGATCCCTTACAAGTAGGTGACTTTGTCGCAATCGCGGATCCCAAACAGCAACGTAATTATTGGCCAAAGGGAATAATTACGGAGGCGATCTCGTCAAATGATGGCCAGGTTCGGACTGTTAGGGTAAAAACAGGGTCAGGAGAAATAACAAGGCCGTCTGTAAAAATTATTTTACTAAAAAGGCGTTAATAAATAGTAAAACTTTGTTTTACGGCGGGAGTGTAAAAAACGCCTTTTGTTGGTCGTATTTTAATTATTATTATTTCACATCACTGCAGTATTATCTCACACCAGTGCAGTCGATCGCTCTATATGTAGGTACCTAATAATAATAAAAGGGTCTTTGATTTTTTTTGTGTACATTGTTAGACACACAGTCTACAGGTAACAATAGATATTTTTTGTATGTGTGAACTGACCGAATGCAGAGAAAGTGTGTTATATTTATAAACTCCGGAAGACGCGAGTGAACTATCAACCCGTGTATTTATACCATTCGGGATAAACGCGGAAGCGTTAATCGAATTCATATACCCTGATTTTTGATATCAAATATTATAGACAACGCGGTGTGCGCATCTCACGATTTTTTATTGACCTTTGATATCGAATTTTATAGGCACTGCAGTGCGAGCATCTATTTCTTGGAAAGTTGACCCATGAATCCTTGATTAAAAATTTAATTATATTGTTTTATTTTATTTTTGACACATCAAAATGATGTATTATCGCAGTATTTTGAAGATCACTATATAGCTGATCAATTTAGATATAAAAATGGATGTTTTTGATAGCTTAAACACCTTGTATCTACGTTACTAGTTTAAATATCACGTTAGATCGATTATCTGATTGTAAAATAATAAAATTCATGCTTTCGTGGCAAATTACGATCTATTTAGTCATTATTAATAGTTTAAAACATAAATACACGTATTTTAGGAAGTAAATTGAATTTACCTATAAGAATTAAATACTGCGTAGTTTTTGGAATAAAAATGATGCGCAATTATTAATTTACTACGCAGTTTCTTGGATTTGAGACAGTGATTGCCAACTGGTGAAATATGTTCAAAATATTGTATTATTATTTTTATTGTAATTTGTAAATAATGTACTTTAATAGTTATAAACTAGGTTAAACTATCACTGTAACTCCGTTTTTCCTAGATAAATAATAAAATGTATTAAATAATCCAAAATGACCAGAATAGAGAAACTATTGTAAGATCATGTATGTAAAACTTGATTTAATTGATAAACAAATTGTATAGCTCTGTTTGATTGTTCAATAAGAACATATTATATGCAAATTTACATCGAAATAATCAATTTCGAGATGCCACTTTTTTAGTAAAAATTTTGTGTTGGCACTCAAGGTTATTGAGTGGTCGATTCCTGGACGGAATCAATAAAATTCGGCTGGAGACGTCCGATCCGTTTCCAATTGTAGTCGATTTTTATACCTTTTATATAAATAGTGCACGTTGAACTTTTGGTGTTCTTAATCAATTATCACGAACACCTGCAACATCTCATCGATAAATGCTTAATGTTTATATGCCCTAGTTATAGATATTTGATTGTTATATACTGATGACATTGTATCTTGTATAGTTTGTAAGATATTTAACTAAATGTCCGAATTTCATAGTAAAAATTTTGGGTGAATTTTTAGAAAATGGAGGCCTGTGATTGGTCAAAATAAACAATGATTTTGATTGGTTTTCTGTTTTTGAGATTTAGTATAAATAAAGGCGCAGTTGTAAGGCAGATCATCAGTTCGAATTGTGAATTACTCGTCGGAACACTTTGGAACTCGTGATCTCGCCGGACATCTGCCTTCAGGAATACACCGCTAGTTTCATTTCTACCCTCTCATTTCCCTGGTGATCTGGAGCCTCTCTATTGGACCAGCTGCTGCCCTGAGTCAATCATCCATATTGGTCGTAGCCTTGTCGGTTACATGCGGTATTGCAGTCTTATCGACGATATGTAAATTTAATGATCTGTTCTAACATATCAATACTTTTTTTCTTCTGTATATAGGCATTCACAAACCAAGTGTTCCGAGCTGTTCCAGAAAAGCTGCTGAAAAAGTGATCATCAATAAGGAAAATAACAGAATTTCATCCTCTTCAGACGAAGAGTATAAAGAGAATAGACAGAGTCAAAAGAATAACCATTGCCAACAATTACAAGATTTTATATTAAGTGCACCAATGGAAAATATTGAGACCTCACATAATTTGAATAATATAGATAACAATAGTAAGAATTTTTAAACTGTATTTAGGCTAGTTTTAGACTCTCGTTGATCATTGGCGCTGACTGCTTGAAATGTATGAACTTGTAAGAAGCTCTTTAGAATAACGTGTAGCTATCAGCGTGGACGGAACATAAATTTTGCTGTCTGCGCCGACAGTCAACCTGAGTCTAAAACCAGCCTTTCTGTTTATTATTTGTAAATATTCTGTACTAACATATCTTTTTTTTTCTTTTGTATATAGGTGTGCACAAACAAAGTGTTCCGAGCTGTTCCAGATATTCTGCCGAAAAAGAAATTAATGAGGGAAATAATATTTCTCGCGGTACATGTCTTATTAACCTTGATTGAATCTGTTAATTTTACCTTTTTATGTTTCTATTCTATTGTTAGACCATAGGGTGAAAACACATAGAACTTCGATTCCGACCAGAGCCAAACGGCACAAAGAATGTTGTCTATAGTTTCAATGCATTTTAATGGGCATGCCAGAAAGCAAAGCGGGTTCCTGCTTTTGCTGTGCATATCCCCATTCAAATACATACTTACATTCTCTGCACCGGTCGGCGCAGGTCAGAATCTGCGTTCTACGTGTTTTCACTAGTTTACAGTTGATCAGGATTTTTTTTGTTTTTGTAAAAACAATGTAGACAAAAATATATTTTAAGTACAATATTTTAAAACTTATAGGTACATATAAAATAAAATAAATAAAAAAATATATATAAATAGTACAAAGTACCAAAACACTACAATCACAAATTATATTAATTAATGAAATCTTTTTACAGAGTTTCAGAAACAAGTTTTATATAAAATAAATAAAGTGTTATATAACCTAGACATAATGGAAAATAACATTAATATGCTTGAAGAAAAAATATCACAGCCAATAAATACAGAAGATTTTAATATTCAGCTACCAATATTGAAACTAGAGGATTTACAATTATTTGAAAAGCAGTTGGACGAAGAAGGATTTAAGAACCAAGTGGTAATATATTGAATTTCTGCTACTTTTTGTACTATTATTAGTGTACCCAGATAGATTTGATTTTTGAGCTTTTTCTATATTACTAGTACCTACTAAAGTGTCTCATATTTTTGCATTACAGAAGCTGTTCGTACAGTATTTCGACAAGCAACTGATGTCCAAATGATTGACTCGATATCAAAATGGCTTGTACCAGTGACCCTGAGTTCAGAAAGACACAAAACAGATTCAAATAAAAATTAATAGTGCATAAGAACCAATCATTGACTACATTTTATCTCTATTAAACTTAATTTATGGCACTGGGATCATTCCTAATGACTGGCTTGAGTCAATTTTCATCACATTGCCAAAGAAAAATCATCTAAAAAAATATAGTGATTATCGACTAATCCGTCTCATGAGCCACATGCTGAAGCTCCAAGCCTATGCCAAGGTGATAGCCGACATCGGGGTGACATGATATGGCATTAAAGAAGAAACAAACAAGATCTTCGCAGATTTTTAACAACTATTTTTAATAAAATTAACGAATTGAAAGTGCATTCTTGGTGGAATTATTTAAAAACGGTGATTTAAATAAAACAATTTATTTGTTATTTCACAAGTTTAATAACCTGATTAGTTTCGCAGGCACAGGTCCTGCATGGTCACAGGTGACTTAGAAACTAAAGTGGTCTCGTGATCTTGTAAATTAAAAAAATTTATTATTAAAATTTAAAAATTTCAATTTTAGTGAATTCAAACAATTAGATATTGTCATTGCTAATCTATTCTTGATTTCTGTAACTATTTTTAAGCCTAATAAATTGTAATGTTTTTTTATTCTTAGATAATAAAAATGTATGTTTTGTAGTTCTTTTTTTATTTTATATTGAAACTTCCAACACCCTCATGGCCCACCTGAGGGCCAACCCGAATATTTGCAAGTTTATCACTCTCACTCAAATTGGCAGGGCTACGCAAAATTAGCAACGCCATCTAGCGAGATTTTTGGGATAAGCTTGTCCAACGTGACCCATGTCCGTCAAATTAGGACAAGCTTATCTCAAAAATCTCACTAGTAGGCGTTGTTTATTTTACGTAATTCTGCCAATATGGGTGAGAGTGACAACTTGCGAAAGTTATGCTGTATAAACAAATACATTTCACCGTCTCTGTAACCTTTCACCGAGACGTTTCTGTAACATATCACCGAAACGTTTCTGTAACATATCACCACAACGTTTCTGCAACATACCACTGTAATATTTCTAAAGGAGGACATTTCAATGTTGCTGCAAGCTTGCAGTAACATTGCAGAGATGTTTCACAACTTCCATGCAATGTTTCGATGTAAGGTTTATGTAATGTTTCTGTAATCTTTCGGTGCTGTATGGGAATAAACAATTTTTTTAAATTTTCGCATTTCGCAATAAAACAATAAGTCAGCAAAGTTAGACGAAATAATATATTTTTTTAAACAATCAAGTTTGACGAGCAAACCGACAAAACCCAACAGGATGCACGCTTTAATGCCGGCCATGATAAGACTCCCAAAACCAGAAAACCATATGCATATACATAATATTATATAACATCAATAAGGGAAGGTTTGGGGATAAAATGGTTAGGAAAAAGGAAAACGACAATGGATCGAAGGGGCTCTGCCTTTGCCCAATGAGACCCAGAAAGTGTCAGGACCCATTCTCTCTGCCTACCTTAAAGACCAAGGAATGATGGGAAAAAAACATAAAAAACTCACCATATGTAACATAATTTTTCCTTCAAAAAGAACAGCGGCATACTCCGTCTGGTCCAATGCAGCAGCAAGTTGTTCCTCCACCACAACAACAACAACAGCAGCAGCAGCTGTTCCCCCAACACAACCCTCAGGGGCCCACCCAGCAACAGCCTAATGTCAATACGCAGGAACAGTTGCAGCAACAATGTAGCGGGAAAATTTTGAAACAAACATGACATTGCGCATGAGTTAGTTCCCGTGAGATCCGACGGAGGCGCTGAATCCGCCTTCTGCGAGTTCCGACTTGTTCCGTCGTGCGCGGCCTAGTGTTGTGTAGGTAAATATTTAACAGTTACCAAATATCGGTTTATGGTTTAGCACATACTAGTTTACGTAACTGTTAACGCATTCTCCGATACCTGTTAAAAATTTATCTGTTAAAGATAATGTTACTAGACCGCCATCCATAACAGATATCCACTAACTGTTACAGTACTTGTTATCCACTCCAGTACAATTCTCAACGCTGTTATCCTGTTATCGTCCTTAACTGTTAAAATTTTACCTGTTTCAACCGAAATAAAATCAGTAAAAAGTAAAGTTAGATAGGCCCATTTAAAAAAAAGGTATTAAACAATAATCTTCTAATGAAGTATGTCCGATACATTACTAATGGCCACTTTGTTTAAGTGGTATTATTGCTATCAAGATTTTTTCTACACTGAAGCCGGGTACGCGGTATTCATTTGATATAGGTACCTACTTTTACTTAAGTACATTTCGTTACCTTAATGCAGAACTATCCTAAGTATCTCAAGAGTAATTTTTGACAGGAGCAGTTTAAAGTTTGACATATATCATAATAATTAAAATATTTTTAAAATTCAACCCAACTTTTGACATGCATTAGTACATTGTACATGTTAAAGCTCACATTTATTGAAACAATTGTTATCTTTATTTAACATTTTTTTATTTTATATTTTCACTACATAGTGAAATTCTGCAGGAGATTAAAATTAATGCATTCAATGCAACAATCACGGTGTCATCTATTTAGGATCAAAATGTTTATGAGGAATTGGTAAAAAAAATAATCAATGTGAGATGGGATATTTCTGCACATAATATATTGGTCTATGCTCGACATTTCCTCATACTCAACTCATTTTGACCAAAACATGAACTTAGGATAGTTCTGCATTAAGGTAACGATTTTATTTATATGATAAAATACACGGGGAGGAAACTACCTTCACTAGGTTTACGCATTTGTTTTGTAGTGTGTGTAGTAGTAGTAGTAGTGTGTAGCTTTAGTTCGTAACTTCTACACGAAGCGCTATCGGTAAGAACACGTAGAAAGCCGATTCCGATTCGCGCCGACCGGCTTATAGATTGTTGTCTATGGTTTCAATGTATTTAAATCGGCATGCCGGAAAGCGGGTTCCTGCTTTATCTGTGGGTGTCCCCGTTCAAATGCATAGTAACATTCTTTGCAAAGGTCGGCGCGGATCGGAATCGGCTTTCTATGTGTTCTTACCCATAGGGCGCGAACACGTAGAAAGCCGATTCCGACACCTGCCGACCGGCGCAAAGAATGTTTCTATGCATTTGAATGGAAGTGCGCACAATAAAAACAGGGGCCCGCTTTCAGGGACTAGCACGCGACGCGGGCTAATTTACCGGAATGAATTGGACATTCTTTTTTGGGCAGGCAGACCAAGGCAGACGCTGGTTCTGTCATTTTTTCTCTTGTTATCTGTCATTAGGGATGGGCTAATGAAAAAAATATATCGATATATATCGTATCGATAGTTTTAAAAAGTATCGATGTATGAAGAGGAAAAAATATCGATATTTCGATATATCGATATTTTTAGCCCAAAGCCTAAATACCTATATTAATTATCAAAACATTTAAAAATGAAAAGAAAAACAACACATATTTGGTACATAGTTTTATTGACTTTATTATTCGTATATTAAATGAAAAAAAAATATACCTAGATGCTGACAAATTTCTTGGGGCAAACGTAAACTGCAAAAAACTTGTAATCAAACCGTTAATTTAGAAAAACGATTTTAAAATATGACTAAAGCAAGAAATTAAATTAAGCATGTACACATTGTATTGGATTTGGATTGCATTGGACACATTGTACACAATTATCTTACCTGGCAATGAACCTGGGAAAATCGATTTTTAGTCTCCCTTAATATAATAATTATTATTGTACCAAGAAGTTTGTTTTACAAGGCTCAACGCACCCACAGGTCGACGATATTTAAATTTTGTGCAGTATTTTTTGCAAGTTTCAGGTCCATCTACCATTGTTTATTGCTGTACTTGAGATTTAGAAGCGGCAATTTATAAGTATCTTAAGGTTATTTTGCTAAAACTCATTACAACTTAAAATAAATAAATGTAAAAATTAGATTTTTTATATAAAATTTAATAAAGCGCTTAAAAAAATATCGATTGCGATATTCAGAAATAAAAATCGAATATCGATATTTCCAGATTAAAAAAATCGACGAAAAATATCGATTATTTTCTAAAAAAATATCGATATTTTTATATATCGATATTTTTTGCCCATCCCTATCTGTCATTACTGTCATGTCGAGTCGTCATATTATTATAACTCGATGGATACCGGGAATTTTATTGCCGCGGGTTTTGCTAAAACTCCTATTTAAGATAAAGGAAACAAATTGCACAGCAATAAAAATGCCGTAGACAAAAATGTTGGAGAGAAATCTCGATTGGTAAGTTTTAATAACAATTGATATTCAGTGTGTTTATGTATCTACATATTGCAGTAACACATGGTTTTTAAATAAGAATGTGTGGATATTATTAGAGACCTTAAAGATCTTGCATGGGCATCACCACATTCCCAGCTTCAGTGAAATGTTAACATTGAATCAGGTCACGCACCTGAGGAAACACGAGCTTACTCGAAGTGAACACAAATACACTTTTGACGCCTTTATAAGACGAGTATTTGAAGAATAATTATTGATTTTGATTGAGCTAGATATGGGCACATCAGCTATAAACTGCTCGCCTATAGCTTATTTGAAATACAGTTTCTCTAACCTCCAAAGTCAGTTGTAATGAATTTGTAAGAAGCGCCCAAGCGCCTTTAGAACTATGGAATAAAACTGTTTGTAATTTTAAAACGTTTTATTCTGAATGTTTTTGAAATGTTAATGAAAATTAATTGGAAGATATCTCTGTCCAATGATAAACTCACCCTCTGTATATTTAATTGTATAGAATTTTATTGTTTTGTAGAAATTTATAATAAATCATTCTTATTTCAATAACAACTTATTACATGTAATGGTATTTTCATTTACAGAAATTAAACTGAGAAAGAAATGGAAATATTTAAGGAGCCAGTTCGCAGTTGAATATGATAAAATTCTACCATTAGCTCAGAAGATCCATCAACGACAATGTACATAAATGGCCGTACTATCAATCGCTCTTATCTCTTAGGGATATAGTAAAACCTAGGCAGTCAAGTGGAAATCTAAGAGGTCCAAATACACATGCAAATATTGTTTTAGAATCCCCAAATGATAGCTTCCTGTCTTCTCAACTCCCAAGAGTTATCAGTAAATTTCCAAATTACAGTCTTCTTTATGGTCGGAGCAGGAAGACATGCCACATATATCTGCAAGCATTCCGCAGTTGCAGGAAAAGATGCTTGTCATCAAATATGTAAGTACGATAAGTCATTAGATATTATTATTTTTACTATTAATGTTATCAGACAGGCAGCTATGCTGATATGTTTGATCTCACAACAGTATTCACTTGTTCAGTCTGTCAAGTCCACACTTGAACACATTAACTCCTGAAGCAGAAGTTAGAGTGTCTCCAAGCAAATAAATATTAAGAATCATCTATTATCATTTAGAAGCAGGTTGCAAAAATTAGTAAAAGATTGTGTATACCAGGCAACATTTCCTACTCTATACTTCACAAGGGATTTATAACAATCACCCAGTACATGTGTTATCAATTTAGCATCGCTTGCGATAAAAATGACAATATCGGTAAGTGTCGCTTACGTCAAATAGCCTTTCAGGTATCAATACAATATAACAGCTGGGTACTCTGTTAAGGATTGACGAAATAAAGATGACAGTATAAATAATAGAGATACATATTAGCGAAGATGTTTATTTGGAAGAACATTATTTAGAAGAAATTTAATTTGTATGGAGGTGATTGGTAGTCCAATGGTATCAGTCGATGGCTTGCATACACACAGCATACTGAAGGTCGTGGGTTCGAATCCCGGTGCCGACCATTTCCACTTTCACAACACAACCCTTTGGTTAGTGTGAAAGATGTCAAAAGTGTATTTGAGTGAGCCCATACTCATATTTTTAAATAGGTGCATATAATTTTTATTCATGATTGTTGCTTTTATTTCTACATTTGTATTGTCTTTCTTTTTTTTATGCCATATTCATAAACAAGATGTCTTACTGTGTTTTGCAGAAAGTGCTTGGTGATGATCGCATTTATAGGAGAAATCACACCATCTACAGATGAAATTCCGCCACCTACCGAAAATTTCTCACAACATTAATAGCACCAATTTAGCATACATGCAAAATAAACAGTTTACCTTTTGATTCAACACCGGGATGAATATCAATTTATTATTTCACACAAAACCTTATTTCATAGAATATTGCACAGAATATCTAACACACTCCATTTGCAGACACGGCAATCTAATTATTTTTTGCACCTCGGTAACTTTTCAAATATCCTTCTTACAAGTTTTATTTATCATTATAATTTTATGGAAAAAAGCAAGCCTTTTTATTTAATAGTGAATTAAACCTTCTTTTCTCAATTTCATGTGATGTCAAATTAATATCGGTAAGTACAAGACTGAATAAATTCTTACCTCTATTCTAAAACTCGTATTTAATTTCTGTACTCAAGCCGAGCCCTTTTCCATATAAGAAAACCAAACTATCTAACTTTCTCTAAAAGTCTACCCTCCTTATTATTCAAGACCATAAGAGCTCAAGGACCTAGTGACATTCTTGAGGAGACCTTTATATATAGTTCTATCATAAAACGATTCAAACATGAAGCGCTTTTCAGAGACTACCGTCTCCATTCAATCAAATGTTTAATATTCTGTAACACAAGTTTTTTTTTATAAGGAGGGTAATATATTGAACTATAAATGTGTTCTATGAATGACAATGTATAGACAAAATATATTCATTGAAATAAAAAAATGTGTAGTTTCTTTTTTTTACTGTAGAGCAGTC
Organism: Mystacides longicornis; assembly: GCA_963576905.1. Lineage (NCBI taxonomy): Eukaryota > Metazoa > Arthropoda > Insecta > Trichoptera > Leptoceridae > Mystacides > Mystacides longicornis. The sequence continues at coordinate 26,351,079 of OY756428.1, forward strand.
GACAAAGAAGTCCCACTGTGTGTATAGATAGAGATATCGCTTCCAACTATGAAACGAGGAAATTTAAATGGAACGTAACTTAACTTGTCTGCTTGATTTGTGTAACTTGACTTATTTTTGAATCTTGAATTACTTCTCATTGAATATATTTTATTATTTACTTACTAGATGTGAGAGTCTCTCCTGTCTGACCACATGCACGACATTTATCTATAATATTAGGTATTTTTTATATTATATTATTATTAGGTTCCTTACGGTTGTTTGCTCAGTCTTTTTGTACCAAACAACAGGGACATATTATGTTATCAAGGGTCTTATTACCACTGTATGGAGCCATTGAATATAATTGGAGGATAAATCTGTTTCCAATCTGGATTTTTTGTTGAGTACAATAAAGAAACCTACGACTTTTTATGAACTTTAGAGTGGTGCTGGGGGTATCACCTACTTATTATGTATTTGTTTATTTTTTCTGCTTTGGAGATAAATTCATAACTTTACCCTATATGTATACTTTTTTCTATAACAGGAAATATCAATGTAATTGCCACTTGCTAACCTGATCGAGAAATCGTTTTTGTGTACTGCTAGTAATGACTGTACAAGTTTATTTTTGTATACGTACTTTCATTAATTAACCATTATTATTTTAGGTTGAAATGCACTTTAGAGATCTACTCGTACTTTGACATTACTACCAATTCATTAAAAAAATTAGGTTCGTTAGCATGTTTTCTAACTAACCTATTTTCATGACTGACAGTCATGAAAATAGGTTACCATACTTCTTCACAAGCACCCCCGAATCCATTTTACCCTCTGCAAACCGAACATATTTGAATTTTTGGCTTGAGTAGATCTCTAAAGTACATTTTTACCTTATTATAGAGTGAGAAAGTTAAAAAAAACATTAAAAGGACAAAAATGTATCCTTATCAACATAATGAAGCACTAATGCATTCAGTTGATCTCATCGAAGCAGTTAACTTTATTTAGAGAAACAGGAAAGAATTCATATTTCGAAATTGTACTAGGTGAGTAATCTAGGAACCACTTCATGTTCATGGATAGCCAGTGATAAAATAAATCCAAATTTAGCATCTTTAACGCAAACACGTCGAAGATTGCACCATAACACATCCTGGAGTACTGGTAGGAATCTTTCCTTGTCGTTCTTTAACTTTGCATATTGTGGTATCCGCCATGGGCGCCATGTACAAACCGATCACAATTAATGGGATGAACGCTCGTAACTTTTAATTTTATTGATGGGCACTAGATGAGAAAAAAATCATAATATGAAAAGTTTTTCATTCATTACTGCGGACGACAGCCAATTAATTATGTTATTGACAGTTATTAACTTTGACAAGATCACAAGCATAGAGTATGGAGTATTTAAAACAGATTGCTAGACCACAAACAAACTTTGCCGGCGTTCTCTGTGTCCATGTACCCAGCGCAAATTTAAGCGGGCAACGGTTTCTTGCAACCGGAAACCCGCCACCTGCTTTCTACGTGTTCTCAGCCATAGCTAGGTCTTGTCATTTTTTAGTGTGGTCATGCTTTTAAGCAAAGTGTGGTCATGCTAAAAATATATGGGTAGATATAACATGGATATGACGGGAAAAAAAGCTATCAATGTTGACTTATCGAGGTTCTTACTAGAATTATGTATTTAATGAACAATAAAATGACGGTATTATTTATTTACAATAATTATGTTCATTTCGCCCTTATCATCAGTGTATTTTTTACCATACATTGTAAAAACATTGAGTTAATTATTAATAGTATATATTATATTATCTATGATGAAATACATAGATAGAAGTAAAGTTGAAGAAAATTATCTAGCCACTTTTTATCTATACCTACGAATAACATATTTATTATAAAGAATTGTTTGATTTGGTTTATGAGGTGGGGGGGGGGGGGGGCGTTAATATAAGTAGGTAAAAAAATAACATTTTAAAATAACAGATACTTCTTGGTAACAGGTTGAGTGATACCTGTTACAATGATTTACTAGTTTGGCCCATCCCTAGACTGCGCGCCCAGTGCTGCGCGGTGTCTTCCAGTGGGTCGAAACCGTCATACAAAGCACTTTTTGTATGGATGGCGACAGGTTTTAAGGTACCAACATTGAAAAACAAAAATAATATCATGAATTGCAAACTTGTTGTTTGGTTGCGACGCGACTGTTTAGTTTATGTTAATATGTTTGAAAAACATCAAACTAAACTGAAATCTTAACGCCATTTTTTAGCGGTCTGTTGTGTTATTGTATTATTTTCGAAGAGAATACAAAACCTACGGATTGAGTATTGAGGTCATTTTATTGATATTCAAAGATAATCATAATGCGCAAAAGGTGTGTCATTTGTCATAAAAGTGATGAGAAAAATACCAATCGTGATGTTTATTTTTTTGACTTTGGTGATGATTTTTTTTATCATTTTTTTTCAAAAATTTCAAATATTATGTATTAAAAATATGTGTACAACCAATGAGATATTATACTGGAGATGCAATTCCATACAATTTTTAGTTTGAAAGTAGCATTATGAGTAAATTTGAAGTTGAACTTAAATAAAAATATGCAATCAAGCATTACTGACGAATATGTTTGTCTTTGTCACACATAATACGCCAAACGGCTAAGTGCTGTCACCTTCTACCGGTACACATTAATAGAAATTTCTTTTTGTGCGTGAGATTTGAATGCATTTGTCAGAATTGTCTAAGAACCTTTTGAAAAAGATCTCTCGTCTTTATTAATGCGAGGCATACAACGAACAGTTTAAAAGCACATTTATAAAAATATTTTTCGACAATGGAAAAAATGATTTATTTATTCGAATCAAAATGACCCTTTTTATAAAAACACTAGTTATAGTGTACTTGCTTCTAAATGTCGTCCGGCTAGGTAAGGGCTCATACACACAGCTTAAACGAGAACCGTCAGAAATCCGGCACTGTGGGAAAAACCGCTGGCGATTTCTCAGTTGTATGATGGATTTCGTAAAAAAATTCATTGAAAGTGGAAAACCTCTGTTTGCAGAACATCCTTAAATTCCATATATAATTTTAATTAAGGAGCACTCTGTTTAAATATAAGTTGTATTCTTTTTTCTAAATAAATTGATAAAAAAAACCTTGATAAAATAAAAAAAAAATCTAGAAATATATACCTATTCACTGTTGGATACGCCGCGTACGGGTGTATCTTTTTAAATGAATTTGGGCTAATTAAAAGTGAACACAAATACATTTGGAAACTTGCACACACTATGGAAGAGTTGTGTTGTGAAAGTGGAAATAGTCGGCACAGTGATTCGAGCCCAAGACGTATGCTGTAGTAAGAAAGCCGTCGACTGAACAGCTGGGTTACAAATTCAAATAAAAATGTATTTACGCGTTTCATACAGACGCGGTTTTTTTTACCCCGCTCGGTATGCACCCGTAGTGTGATGTGGGCCTAACTAATAAAACAAAAATAATTGTCAAATATATTTTTATATTTTAAACATTTTATCACAATAATATGCACTTAAAATATATAAAATACGTCCTTTTTTTATAAAAGGATTTTCCTATATTGATTTCTGTTGAGGAACGACTTTTATTCACCACAAAATCCACCATTTTCAAGAACACCGTATTACCGCGGACACAACTGTCAAGCTCGAGCTGTTGTCAACGACTAAAACACTAGTGTTGTGTAGGTAAATATTTAACAGTTACCAAATATCGGTTTAGCACATACTAGTTTACGTAACTGTTAACGCATTCTCCGATACCTGTTAAAAATTTATCTGTTAAAGATAATGTTACTAGACCGCCATCCATAACAGATATCCACTAACTGTTACAGTACTTGTTATCCAGTACAATTCTCAACGCTGTTATCCTGTTATCGTCCTTAACTGTTAAAATTTTACCTGTTTCAACCGAAATAAAATCAGTAAAAAGTAAAGTTAGATAGGCCCATTTAAAAAAAGGTATTAAACAATAATCTTCTAATGAAGTATGTCCGATACATTACTAATGGCCACTTTGTTTAAGTGGTATTATTGCTATCAAGATTTTTTCTACACTGAAGCCGGGTACGCGGTATTCATTTGATATAGGTACCTACTTTTACTTAAGTACATTTTATTTATATGATGAAATACACGGGGAGGAAACTACCTTCACTAGGTTTACGCATTTGTTTTGTAGTGTGTGTAGAAGTAGTAGTGTGTAGCTTTAGTTCGTAACTTCTACACGAAGCGCTATCGGTAAGAACACGTAGAAAGCCGATTCCGATTCGCGCCGACCGGCTTATAGATTGTTGTCTATGGTTTCAATGTATTTAAATGGGCATGCCGGAAAGCGGGTTCCTGCTTTATCTGTGGGTGTCCCCGTTCAAATGCATAGTAACATTCTTTGCGCAGGTCGGCGCGGATCGGAATCGGCTTTCTACGTGTTCTTACCCATAGCTAGGTCTTGTTATTTTTTAGTGTGGTCATGCTAAAAATATATGGGTAGATATAACATGGATATGACGGGAAAAAAAGCTATCAATGTTGACTTATCGAGGTTCTTACTAGAATTATGTATTTAATGAACAATAAAATGACGGTATTATTTATTTACAATAATTATGTTCATTTCGCCCTTATCATCAGTGTATTTTTTACCATACATTGTAAAAACATTGAGTTAATTATTAATAGTAATATATTATTATCTATGATGAAATACATAGATAGAAGTAAAGTTGAACAAAATTATCTAGCCACTTTTTATCTATACCTACGAATAACATATTTATTATAAAGAATTGTTTGATTTGGTTTATGAGGTGGGGGGGGGGGGGGGGGGGCGTTAATATAAGTAGGTAAAAAAATAACATTTTAAAATAACAGATACTTCTTGGTAACAGGTTGAGTGATACCTGTTAAAATGATTTACTAGTTTGGCCCATCCCTATAAAACACGAGCGTGGCACATTTTTGGTGGTGGCACAATTTTTCACATGTCATTTTTTAGACTCGATTGCATCTCTAGTATAATATCTCATTGTGTACAACAAATATTATGTATTAAAACTTTTGTCAAAAGTGTTATAAATATCTAGTAGGTGTATAGATACTCTTGTGTAAATTTTTGTAAAACTGCAATAAAGCTATCATTAAATTAAATACTTTTTTTTTTTTAACCAATGACTTATTTATGAGAAATTTAAAATTGCTTGGGTATATAGTAGTCTGTGGGTATGACCATGACTGCCCGCTGTCAAGTACCAGAAAGGCAACATCACCATAATAAAATTTTTGTTTCAATGTTGGCTAAACAAACCTGTCAGTACTTTTTTTCATCTATGGAGTTGCGTCTCTTATCCGTAAGGTACACGGTAGTGAAACTTCCATACAAACCATAGACAATATATTTGACAGATAAGTTTGACACCTCATGGTCCTTGAGCCAGAACTTTTTTTTCGGAAATTATTGGAACTACAGCCGCGCAGCCTCATGACAGCTGTTATTGAGTTGCTAAGAAGTTGTTGATTGTTGCTAAGAAACTGTTGATTGGGTTACTAAGAATTTGTTGATTGTGTTGCTAAGCAGTTGTTGATTGAGTTGCGCGATTTTATATTTTTTTCACCATGTGTCAGTTTCTTTATATTTCGAAGCTTGATATGATAAGTTTTGTGATTTCATTTAACGTAAATGTATTATTTGTATCGTTGTATGATATTTGGACGCTTTATTCCCTGTTTTCATTCATGTGTTGCGATATAGGTCGCTTTGTTTTGTTTTCATCAGTGCAGCGATGTTTGAACGATCTGTCTCGTAATTTAATGCAAAATCTGTGGTTAAATATTGGAATGTCTGAGTGATGAACAAATCTCAAGAAATAGGAAGTTTTGTGATAATTTTCTTTAAGTCTTCACTCGTGATATAAATTTTATTTTTAAAAAAATATTATGTCAAAGCATTAAGTATAAAAAACAAATAAATGTAATTTTATTTTATTGGATTGTTTTATTAATGCATTATAACATCTCAAATTTTAATTCCTTTTCATAAAATATATAGTGTAAAATATTCATCAACACACTGACATAATATTCAATTTTGTCCATAACTTATGAATATTTAAGTATAGTTTCTTAAAGTGACTTATCCTATTTCTAAAATGGATGTATATTTGTTTTAATTTAACATTTTAATCTTGAATGTGTAATAAAAAGTTTAAAATGTTACGTTAAAATAAAAATATATTTGCTGATGAAATAGAGTAGGTCATTTTTGAAACTATTTATATTCATAAGTTAAGGATAAAATTGAATATAGGGGTATAAGATTTGAAAGCGCGCATGCGCGTAATTTTAGTACGATGAACAAAATATGGCGTTGTATTCCCAGTCTACAAAAAAACGCTCGAGTTGCCACTCTATTTTAAGTAGTATTATTATACTCTATGGTAAGGTATTATATTCTCTTTGGTGTATCTGACTGAATCAGAGAGTATATTGTGTTCTGTGATCTGAATCGCGTCTGCACCACGCATCTTCGTAAATCTCGTTCATCCGACTGTCCCCGGCACAAATTATATATAAAACACACAGATAACGTTAATTCTAATAAAGTGTGATCGATATTTTCTCAGATTAAAGTCAATTTAACCTAATACTTGGACATTCGTTTGGAATATGTTTCTTAGATGGACATCGATAATATATCGAGATTTCTCATGTAATCTGTTAAGTTTTCGTACAATTTTGAACTGTAAAATAAAAGTGTACCCTTTGAATAAAGTGTTGTGTATGTTTAACATAATGTCTCTCATTTTGTGAAAGGACTCCACTATTCCCAGAGACCAAACATATCATGCTCTACCGATGACTTTCTAAGGCTGTGTCGACATAATCTATACCTGGTGTTAGTATACTACAGTGAAAAATTTCGTCTGGAGAAGAATCGTCGACATCTGATGCCTTCCAACTGACACATAATTAAGGACCTTCAAAGATATAAGAGAGAGAGGGCTACAACAACAAGTTGTAAGTATTAACTTTAGTGTGTCAATATTAATCAGCATCATACATCTTTTCCATCTAACTTCATTACCCAGTATTACTAAAACGAGCGACAACTGGACATTACAAATGTGTACCGTGGGTTAAACATAGGTGAAAATAAAACACTGTTCAATGAGCCTTTTACACCTTTTTTTTTTACAAATTTTACACCTTTCAAAATGTAAAATTTATTTTTTACAAAATGATACTTAGCACCTTTGTTCTATCACTCTTCAAGTCATTTAAGCTATGTGTGTAGTTTTGTATGGAAATGATGTGTGTGTTGATTAAAGGGAACGTTGAGTAATGATAAAATGTGTATTGAAATACCCCTAAATTAATCTGGGTAGTATGACCATGTTGCAGTTGGATTCTAGTAACCTTCAACTTGGAGGTGGCCAAGTTACAGCAACTCCTGCTTCAGGAAGCAAAGAGTGGCACCAATCCATCACATCTGACTTCAGAAATCAACTCGTCCATAAATTGTAAGTATCAGCAAGTTAGTTGCTCATTATTATATACATATATTTGTATGTTTGCACGCGGAATATAATGAATGGTGGTTTGCGAATGTTTCAGTGTACAAGCAATATTCCCAACTCCCGACCCCACTACTCTGTTAGATAAGAGAATGCACAACATAGTGGCCTACGCTAGGAAAGTAGAAGGAGACATGTATGAAATGGCCAGCACCCGCTCGGAGTACTACCATTTACTAGCTGAAAAAATTTATAAAATTCAAAAAGAGTTAGAAGAAAAGAGGCAAAGGAGAAAAGATCAACAGCTGCAGCAGCAACAACAACAGCAGCAGCAACAGCCGCCTCCACAGCCTCCTGGTAATGTGGACATGAATGCTGCCAACCTGAGACATAGATTGATGGGTGGCCCCGTGGTAGGACGTCCCCAAATGGCACCTGGCCAGCAGCAAGTCGCCATGCATACCCACTCTCCGGGAATGGGTGGTATGCCCATAGCACCCAACAGAATGCAATTCCAACCAAACTTGGTGGGCCCGCCTGGTCCTAGTCCAAACGCTATGCCACCCACACCCAACTCCATAATGGTGTCTAACCCAGGATTGTCTCCTTTTGCTCAACCACTCACGTCGCCAGCGTCTAATATGTCAAATAGTGGGAATGTCAATAATCAATTCCCAAATATTAATTCAAATGGACCCTCCATGATGGGGGCTTCACCTGGCCCTGGCCCTGGACCAGGCTCCCAATTCCCCGATATGATGAAAGCGAGAATGGCAGCTCAACAGCAACAAGGTGTTACAAATGGGACCTCGGCTAATGGTGCTCCTAGTCCATACACCAACCAACAGTTTAATAATAGGATACCCATTCCATCGTCAACAACACCCACTGCATCTGACCAGACTTCTATGGCCTCAGTCATGAGCTCTGGTCCTACTTCAGTTGGCTCACAAAGGGGGCCATCTCCAGGAGTTGCGTCTAATGGACCATTACCACCAGGGACTCCATCAACTCCATTATTTCCACCACCTCTTCCCAGTCCTCTGCAGCCTTCATCTCAAGATCCTGTCACAAGCATTCCTGGCAAAAGTCATCCAGTGTCTAGATCATCCTCCAATCTATCATCACAAATGGCTGCATTGAATGCCGCCAATGCAATGGATCAGGATGACAGCCCAAGGCCACCTCACAGCCATCATTCAGCGGCTGGAGATAAAATGGAAATTAAACAGGAAGACGATAGTAAATGTGAGATAAAAAAAGAAATCAAAAAAGAAGATCCCGATGACAGTAGCCAGACGGGTGGCAAAAGTATGAACGACACCAAAATTAAGTCTGAACCTGAAGATTTTGAAGATAGAGAAATCAAAGACGAACCAAATTCAAAGAGAGTCAGCGATGATTCATCCACTATAAAGAGTGAGCCAATGTCCCCATCACAAGAAGACAAGAAGCAAACAATACCCGAGCCCATCACACAGCCCCTGGACAACACCAAGAAGAGGAAATGTGTCTTCAAACCCGAGGAACTTAGACAGGCTTTGATGCCAACCTTAGAAAAATTGTTTAGACAAGACCCAGAGTCGCTGCCTTTCCGACAGCCTGTGGACCCGCAAGCCCTGGGTATACCCGATTATTTTGACATAGTAAAGAAGCCTATGGATTTGTCAACTATCAAGGTTAATTTAGATACTGGAAAATATTCCGATCATTGGGAGTATGTCGACGATGTTTGGCAGATGTTTGACAATGCGTGGCTATACAACAGAAAAACATCCCGTGTCTACAGATATTGCACCAAGGTAATATTTCAATTTTAAGTCAAAATATTTATTTGAAATTGCTAGTGCATTAAGTGTTATTAAGTGGCTCTAACTCCTTGCTATTTTATATTTCTAGTTGTCCAAAGTATTTGAGCAGGAAATTGATCCCGTGATGCAAAGTTTGGGCTATTGCTGCGGTAGAAAATACACATTCAATCCACAAGTATTATGTTGTTACGGCAAGCAGTTGTGTACCATACCAAGAGACGCTAAATACTTTAGTTACCAAAATAGGTGAGTCGTCTCAGCTTTCTTTTTCAGCTCTACCTGTAGTTGTCTTTGTGTACCTGCTTTATATGGATACAATTTTAACGATTCTCTCCTTTTTCCAGGTATATATTCTGTCAAAAATGTTTTAACGACATTGTTGGAGATACGGTAACCTTAGGAGATGATCCCATTCATCCTCAAACGTAAGTAAAATTTTGATTGTTTCAGCTATTTCCATAAGTGTGATTGTTCCATTGGCACATTTTAATACTGGCTTCCATCTTTGCAGGACTATTAAGAAGGATCAATTTAAAGAAATGAAGAATGATCATTTAGAATTAGAACCTTTTGTGATGTGTAATGAGTGCGGTAGGAAACAACATCAAATATGTGTCCTCCACTTGGAGCACATTTGGCCGCAAGGTTTCTTTTGTGATAATTGTTTAAAGAAAAAGGGTGCTAAAAGAAAAGAAAACAAGTTTAACGCTAAGAGATTGCCTACCTCCAAACTGGGTATTTATATTGAGACTCGTGTAAATAACTTCTTGAAGAAGAAAGAGGCGGACGCGGGGGATGTTTACATCAGAGTAGTCGCAAGTTCGGATAAGATAGTGGAAGTGAAGCCAGGTATGAGGAGTCGATTCGTTGAAAGTGGTGATCTGCCTGGTGAATTTCCTTACAGAGCCAAAGCATTATTTGCGTTCGAAGAAGTGGATGGAGTAGATGTCTGTTTCTTTGGAATGCACGTTCAGGAATACGGAAGTGAATCTCCTATGCCCAACACGAGGCGAGTTTACATTGCCTACTTAGATTCCGTTCACTTCTTCAAACCTCGACAATATAGGACCGCCGTGTATCACGAAATATTACTAGGCTATTTAGATTATGCTAAACAATTGGGGTACACAATGGCTCACATATGGGCTTGTCCACCGTCAGAGGGGGATGATTACATCTTCCACTGCCACCCTGTAGAACAGAAGATCCCTAAACCTAAGAGACTACAGGAGTGGTATAAAAAGATGTTGGACAAAGGCATCGTGGACAGAATTATAGTGGATTACAAGGATATTTTGAAGCAAGCAATGGAAGACAACATCTCTTCAGCGGCTGACTTACCATATTTTGAAGGAGACTTTTGGCCAAATGTTTTAGAAGAATCCATCAAGGAATTAGACCAAGAAGAGGAGGAGAAACGGAAACAGGCTGAAGCTGCCGAGGCTGCAGTAAGTCTTAATACACTGTGTTCCTTATTCTTTTTTGTCTTATGATTTACTTACATTCAATTTATGAATTTACTTTGAATTAATTATGAACTTGTGTTTCTAGCAAATTTACTTAATGTCGGAGGAGAGCGAACAGGGATCAGAGGGTAAAAAGAAGGGTCAAAAGAAAGCCAAAAATTCTAAAAAGTCCAAGGCAGCACAGAGGAAGAATAGCAAAAAGCAAAGTGACCAAACTACTGTAGATGAACTTAGTTCTAAAATTTTAGCCACTATGGAGAAACACAAAGAAGTCTTCTTTGTCATCCGACTACACTCTGGACAATCTGCCGCTAATTTACCTGTAAGTATTAAACTATATTCAATTCACTTCCAAGCAGAGAAAATGTTATGTGGACTTTTTAAATGTTGATCCTTTTATTTGCAGCCAATCCAAGATCCCGACCCATTACTCAACTGTGATCTCATGGATGGTCGGGACACTTTCCTGTCCATGGCGCGAGATAAACATTATGAATTCTCCTCTTTGAGAAGGGCCCAATTCTCTACGCTCAGTATGTTGTGGGAGCTACATAATCAAGGACAAGACAAGTTTGTTTACAAATAAACATTGGAGATTCTGTGCACTATAAACTAAAACCAGATGGAGTATGGCTACCAGGAATGGTGGCAAGAATGGGGAACAACCCCAGGTCGTATATTATCAAATCTGATGAAGGAGGAGAGTACACTCGTAACAGAGTTCATATACTGGGGCCACATAAACCTATAACGAAGACTCACATGGCTAATCCAGAAAGCCAGGTGAGCCCAAGTCAAGAATACATGAAGAAGAGGCTGTACCTGCCAACTCCACAAGACCAGACAATTCCTCGGGCAAGTACATCAAGAAGAGTTTGTCTCAATGAGGAGTTTAAAAGCTACATGGAAACGATGTTAAGAGGAAACAATCACTATACAAATAATGATACAGTAACTATTCAAAACCAAGACACTTGTCGGCGCAAGGGTCAACGCATAATAAAACCTCCTGCAAAACTTAATTTATAAGAAATGTTTTTATAAAAAAAAAAGAGCATGTTGTATATCTATGTTTCTAGTATCTATGGCAGTGTCTGTTGGTCTGTAACCGTAGATGCACATGTTGCTTGTGGCCTGTGCGAATAAATGATAATTTAAGACTTTAAGAATTGTTTAATTAATAGACTCATTACACCCACCACAACAAGAACATTTAAAATGAAGAACTTCATAAATTTTCAATCAAATAATAGAATCACATTTTTATTTTACGGAATAGGTTTGTTAAAAAATTACAATTTCTTATAGGTACCTACCTATATATTTTTTTTATATATTTGTGTATTTTTTTTATGAATCTCGACTCCATACACAAATACACTCTTTGTAGCTAAAGGTCAAGTTTAGTCTTTCTGACTAAAATCCTGGAGTGGGCAAAGAGATAAAAGACCGAATAATGGTACTGCTACATTATGGACACAACAAGTGTCTCAAAGGCGTGAAACACACAAACCTTTCTTCTATAATACATACCTATCTTTCTTCCTCTTGATACAGGCCACGCCCTGTTTTTTCCACACCAACTGTCACTTCAGCATTTTGATGGTCTACCTCTAGTTCTCCGACCATGGGAATCTCTTTGGAGACAATTTTGTGGATTTTTGTCTCCCATTCTTTGGACATGATCCCTCCAAAAGAGCCTTCGCTCTTTACCTATCCATGATTATTTGAAATATAATATATGTATGTACCGATACGCAAGATGGCTGTCACTTAATAAAATTCCTCTTGTTTTTATGATCAGCAGCAGATGATGTTGACACAAGGCGTGGTTGGAGTTGGTGGTGTGAATGTACCTCCTGGTGGAGTGGGAGTCAACCCGGGAGTATCTCCGAATGTGAACATGCAGCAACAGCAACCTATCCATGATTATTTGAAATATAATATATGTATGTACCGATACGCAAGATGGCTGTCACTTAATAAAATTCCTCTTGTTTTTATGATCAGCAGTAGATGATGTTGACACAAGGCGTGGTTGGAGTTGGTGGTGTGAATGTACCTCCTGGTGGAGTGGGAGTCAACCCGGGAGTATCTCCGAATGTGAACATGCAGCAACAGCAGATGGGTGGAATGGTGAGGCCGGGAGTGCCAGGCAATGTACCAGGACAGCCTGTACACCAGAAGGCTCTCCATCAACTGATGACCATGTTGAGGACGCCCGGCATCCCTGATCAACAGGCTCAAATATTGCAAATACTTAAATCTAATCCACAATTGATGGCTGCCTTTATAAAACAAAGACAGGTATGTTCATACATTTTGATGCTATTTTTTAACAAAAACAATATACCTAATTGAAGTTGTTTGAAAACCCCATTTCCCGAATAAAGGATTCATGTTTTATTTATTTACTATTCGTACAGGCACACATTCATTAAAAAGTCAAACAATGATCAATTTTAATTCACAGCCATAATACATCACATACAATACAGTTTAAGCAACAGAGAAAAGAATAAGAATATCGTAATACAAACTCGTAAAAGGGTAAAAATTAGATAACAGGATTGTTGCACTTATTCTCACCAAACAGCAGTTAATATAGGAGAACTTCAATTATTAAACCAATCAAAATGGTAAAACATAGGTATAACAAAAACATTGATGTATATTACAGGAGGTTGGTAATCCAGTGGTATCAATCTGCGGCTTTCGTACGTACAGGGTATTGGAGGTCGTGGGTTGGAATTCCGGCAGTGCCGACCATTTCCACTTTCACGACACAAGCATTTGCTTAGTGTGAAATATCAAAAGTGTATTTGTGTTCACTTTGAGTGAGCACAGATATATTTATTTAAAAAAAAATATTCAAAACAAACCAGAAAATTTTGGCACAAAGATAATAATTGTCTAAATGAATCATGACACTCAAATTTTTCAAAATTGTATTTAATTTGTATTGTACGTAATTTTTTTACTTCCATGTTGTTGTGATTTTTCATTACTAACAGAATGCACAACACAATCAACAGCAGCAACAGCAGCAGCAGGGTGGCATAGGTGGCGGTGTTGGTGTAGGAGTTGGTGGGGTGGGTGTTGGCGTTGGTATTGGGGTGGGAGGACCTCATCTTATGGGTGGGCCACAACAACAGCAACAGCAGCAGCAACAACAACAACAGCAGCAACAGCAACAACAAAGAATGCAACAAATGCAAATGCTGGGACAACAACAACAGGTTGGTACATCCATTAATTTTCAATACCTGAAATTCTATGTTGAAATTTGGTGGATCAAAGTATTTGATTAATGAAAGAAGCCATTAACTGTAATAATATTTTGACTATGTAATTGTATGAAATTTTATTTTGATCTGCTCAGACACTCCATCCTCATTAATGAGACTACCTAATGGAAATGTTTTTCTGATTCTTTCTCATGAACTTGATTATTTATTTGTGACGTTTTCAGGTGAGCGGAGTGTCGGGTGTTGGTGCGTTGGGACAGCTGAACAGCATGGGCAACATGAATGCGCAGCAGCAGCAACAGCAGCACTGGTCCTTCAAGCAGCACCAGATGCTGAACCTGCAGCAGCAACAACAGCAACAGCAGCGTAACCAACAGCAAGTGGTGCAACAGCAACAACAGTTTGTGGGTGGCTATGGAGTAGGGGTGGGGGGCCGTGGGGCCAGATACTTCCCGCCAAGCATGCAGCTCTTGCAGCGCTCTCCACCCTCCGCCCCCTCACCTCGTCCCCCTACCCCTTCGGAGATGATGCTGCTTCACCAGAATCCCGCCCCGCCCCCTCCCTCGCTGCAACCCCCTGACGACCAAATGCCTCAGATGACACCTCAGGACCAGCTCTCCAAATTTGTGGAACAATTGTAGTGTACATACTAAAGTTGTTATATTTATATATAAATACACATCTAGTTTGTTTGTTTGTAATATAGTAATGTTCAAATTGACGACTCGTTAGGGAAATATGACGGACTGTCACCCACGGCTGTGTTGAATACTGACACGGAATGTCCGGAGACTGACTTCCGGCATTGTGTGCTGTTTATAACAATTTATTGAATTATATATAATTATATTATACAATGTAATTAATTTAAACAGAACTTAAATATTAATTTATCTTTGTAGTTACATTTTCTACGATAGCTCATAGCTACTCCTCTATATGAAATTTTAAACTAAAACGGGAATAATAAGGTTAGAAAATTTTTAAACGAGACGATATATTACGCTAGTTGGTAGTTGAAACAAATTGTTTATAAAGAGTATGGACTGTTTGAGATACGTTTCCAAGTAATATCACCCTAAACTAAACTATTGATAAAAAAAATCAAAAAAATATTAAAAAATGTACATTAACCGTATAAAATATTATTATTATTTTTATTATATTTTATTGGAATGATCTATTTTGTGTTCCCGATGCATTGACTGGATGAAAGCAGTCCCCGTGGTTAATTATGTTGATTGTTAATTTTTTTTATTTTACCAAATCACCCCGCTCGTTTGGTGTTAACGTATTTGTGTATATTATGAATATAACATTATTTAAATCTGTTTTTATTTAATTAGCTTATTATTAATATTATTATTGTCATTATTGATTGGTTTTTAATTATAAAACAAGAAAATAGAATCATTTTTTGTGAGTGTAGTCGGGTGTGTAAAAGTGATTTGGGTGTACGAAACTACGATCATGTGCGATAAGCATTTAAATGTTATAGTAATTTATGTTGTTTTTTCTTTTTTATGTTGTGTATTATCTATATGTATAAATATACATAGTGAAGTGTATAAAAATAAAGTAATTTAGTCTCTGAAGGACCGCGTTGCAGAGGGACTAGAGCTCGGAAATAGATTAATTGAAGTGATTACAGTGATCTCCGTGCGATTCGGTGGATAAAATAACTTTGATAATATTTAAGATTGTGTGGCTCTCCCCGTAATTACTCTAATTTATTATAAACCATAGCGAATAACAGAGGGTTCTCATCTCAGGCTTATAATGATGTAATAAATAAATAATTTATATGGGTTTGTGTATATTTTGATAGAGATATTTTATTAGTTTTAACATTCCACAAAGATGAACACCTGAGCCTTAGCATGCGGGGAAGGCTTGCACAATCTTGGTCAATGTCTAAAAGTGTTTTGTTATTTTATTGTAATGAATTCATATATATTATATTGAAATATATCTGAACATACATAGTAGGTATACAATATCCTGTAGGTGTACGTGTAAAAACAGATTGCACTAACCATATTTATTATTGAGTAATATTAGTCCTAAGTGTTCTCGTGTAAAATTAACAATGTATACATTTATTCCGGGAGTGTGCGCCACTCTCGATTTTACTGTACAAAGTGTAAATAATAACATATACATACATCATGAGTACATAATGTTCGCTTCTAAATATATAGTTAAGTTGTTCCTAGCATATAGTTATTATACATATTATGATACTTATGCTGTTTATTGTAAAAACATTTTATAATATAAAAAAAACATATGTGAAAAATAAGCCAATCTTTCATTTTTATGTAATCCAACCCAATACAAAACGATTCACATTTTCTGTGTAAACCAACCTAAACCGTGCAATGACGTAGGATGGCTAGTGGATGTCTTAATAGAGATGTAGAATACCTAGCATGTATCTTGATCTGCTGTGTCTTTTAAGTAATGGTGTAACTAGTTGATTCCTACCTTTACAGTGATGGAGGATATCCAGTCTGTACCATTACTGTGATGAAGAATATCTGCTTAGTATAATTATTACATTGATGGGGTAACTAGTCTATACCTTTACAGTGTTGGAGGATATCCAATGTACCTTAAGAGTGATGAGGAATATCTGCTTTGTATCTTAACAGTGATGAAGAATATCTGCTTTGTATAATTGCAGTGATGAGGTAACTAGTCTATAACTTTTCAGTGTTGGAGGATATCCAGTCTGTACCTTAAAAGAATGATATCTGCTTTGTATAATTACAGTGATGGGGTAACTAGTCTATACCTTTTCAGTGTTGGAAGATATCCAGTCTGTACCTTTAGAGTGATGAGGAATATCTGCTTCGTATCTTTACAGTGATAGGATATTAGTCTATATCTTTACAGTGATGAAGAATATCTGCTTTGTATAAATACAGTTATGGGGTAACTAGTATATACCTTTACAGTGTCAGAGTCAGAGTGATGAGGAATATTTGCTTTGTATCTTTACAGTGATAGGATATTAGTCTATGCCTTTACAGTAATGAAGAATATCTGCTTTGTATAATTACATTGATGGGGTAACTATCAATACCTTTACACTGATGAAGAATATCTTCTTTGTATAATTAGAGTAATGGGGTAACTAGTCTATACCTTTACAGTGTTGGAGGATATCCAGTCTGTACCTTTAGAGTGATGAGGGAAATCTGCTTTGTATCTTTACAGTGATAGGATATTAGTCTATACCTTTACAGTAATGAAGAATATCTGCTTTGTATAATTACATTGATGGGGTAACTAGTCTATACCTTTACAGAGTTGGAGGATATACAGTCTGAACCCTTAGAGTGATGAGGAATATCTCAAAAACAGTATCACAGGCATTTTCAATAATTCTTCTAAAGTAAATCCTGAAGACTCGAGAGATGTAAAGTGACAGGAACTGGCACTTCTGTTTGGCAAACTGGTGTATTATATTCTTTATTACCCAAATTGTTAAAGAAAACTCAACTCATGCTTGTAAAATGATTTATCATGTTGAGGGGAGAGTGTTGGAATAGTTCTCCGATGCGTTGGAAGAGATTTGACATAAAACTAGTGTTTTAGTTTGTACTATAAGTTTATTAAAAATTTCAAGACAACTTATCAAAGTTTTAGGTCATAATAAAGCGGAGAATGGTCGACACGGCCGGGATTCGAACCCACGACCTCCGCACGAAACAGTGCGAAAACCGGCGTCGTAACCGCTGGTCTATCAACCACCTCGATTGATTTATTTGTAAAGATTTTGGATCTGAATTTATATCAATAACTTTGTAAGACCCTTCATGTAAGGCATTGTAACCTGATCGTAATTTGTTGCTTCTCTGGTGTTGCACCAAAATGGACTAGAATCCTTAAAGCTAAATTGTGGAATGCCTTCCAAATCACGACACCAAGAAAAAATCTTCCATCCATTCTAGACAGGCGAGAGTTGTTCCACAAAAATCTCATCATACTTTTAAACAAACCTGCAGAATTTATTGCCTTAGATAGTTTTACCAGTCAATTATTGGTCATTTCAAATTTGAAATGTCTGGCATCTTAGACAAATATTCTACTAAGGTCGAGATATAATTATGATAAAAAAATATTTTGCACACATTTCTTGTTATACACTAAGATTGATATGATTTCCATATTATTGATTGCATCAATATAATATATTATTTTCTGTGTTAGATTTTAAATACTGCTGTGGATCATCTATCTTAACAATTTTCTGTTTGTCAATATTCTCCCAACACATTGGACATGGTAATCCTTCATCAGCCAATCTGGAAAATGTGACAAAACTGATTAACAATGGTGTAGCAACAGTAAAAAAAATGATGCAATAGTAATTTAATTATTCTTCAAACACATAACTTTCAACTTTGAAATTCTTAGTCATTACAATCATTTATAAATAAAACAACTTTGCAGTATTACAATTTTAAAAAAAAAAAAAAACCTATTGTAATACTGCAAAGTTGTTTTATTTATAAATAATTATGATTTGTTTATTTTTGGAAGGGAAACAATGTAATACTGAAATGAAAAAAATATTAACGATATATCAAAACTGATGACTGACTTATACTGTTCGATTTTTAAATGGTATGAACAAACCACTGCGGGCTTACGACCGTCTTCTACTGTTATTTCGAAGGCTGGCTTAGTGTGATCACTTTACGTTAACAACGTTCGCCATTAGGTGGTAATGTTCTTATTCCCGAATTTTACCACATGTTGAAATTTCTCATAATATTCGGGAATTTAAACATTACCACCTAATGGCGAACGTTGTTAACGTAAAGTGATCACACTAAGTCAGCCTTCGAAATAACAGTAGAAGACGGTCGTAAGCCCGCAGTGGTTTGTTCATATCATTTAAAATCGAATAGTATAAGTCAGTCATCAGTTGTTAATATATCGTTAAGATCTAGTCCTGAAAAAAAGTGGACACAAGAATCTAGCAAACTTAGAACATTGTGTGTGAAAAAAAATATTGTTTACTTACTTGGAAAATTCTCTTCGTATGGCAGGGAAATTACATTCGGGACACGCTGTGAGATCTGACTTTATTATATGACAACCCTAAAAATATTCAAATCAATTAGATTTTTCCACAGCTTTATAATCATAGACTTGACTTTGGAAAATAAAAGTTTTGACTCACGGTTGCAATGCAGAATGGTAAGGACATTTTACAATAGGAGCAGTAAAGACTAGTTTCGGGGACACTGTGATCACAATATGGACAAGGTGTGACATCGTCTGTTTTTTGTTGTTTAGACTCTTTGGGGCGATGTCTAACAACAGATTCAATCTTTTTCTTATATTTTTCATCAATCTGTGATCTATACTCGGGCCTCATGAGGGTTTTGGCGTAAATGTGCGCATGCTTCTTCAAACCAGCTCTTTGACATTCAATAACAGCCGATGTTAAAATTGATACAATATCTGGAAATATTTTGTGATTTTAGTTCAGAACATAATTTATATTTTCAATAGTAAAAATTACAGTTCAATCATAAATATTTGATCTCAAAATATTTGACACGGAATTGCAGAAAAAAAAATATATTTCACACAAAATAATATGTCTGCCTCAGTATAATACAACATTTTGAGACAATGTAGAACTTTATTCAGTTTATTTAATTCAATTTGTCTCTATATTTCATTTATTATTAAATTTCTACTTGTTGCATACATTAGATTTTTCGATATGTTGAACATGTTGAGAATTCTTATGATTAGGAGTTTCGGAGACTTAAACATTACCACCTAATGGCGAACGTTGTTAACGTAAAGTGATCACACTAAGCCAGCCTTCGAAATAACAGTAGAAGACGGTCGTAAGCCCGTAGTGGTTTGTTCCATTTAAAAATCGAACATTAGTAATGAATTGTTAGAGTCATTAGTTGTTATTTTTTCTTTAATTCAGTTTATTTTTAAAGTTCAAAGATTTACGAGATGGAAAATTAATCAAACAATTATATCTGTTTGTCAGTTTCGAACACCCAGCTTTCGGTCAGGAAGTTAGTGCCTCTGCAAAGAATAGTTAGGGTTGTAGGTTCAAATCCTGCTGGGGGCATGAATGAGATCTTTCAACACTCATGGTGGATCAGGCATTTGGCCATGTAATGGTGAAGGTTGTTAAATTAAAGTGATCACACTTCGAAACAAAATTATTATAGGCCTGTAAGTAATGGGCTTAATTATTAACCAAAGAGTTCCATAAATAGAGCGGCTTACTTGCCTTGTATTTTATCTGTCCTCAAATTGAGGCAGTTAACCGCTGCGATTTTTTATGAATTCAGTCTGTCACAGACGTTGCTAGGTGCCGCATCGTGTTGCTTACATAATAATTGCTCAAAATGCCCTCATGTGTAATGAGATACTGCACCAATTATGCAATAAAAGTTAATAAAGGTGACAATATTATATCTTTTCATCGGTAAGTACAATTTATTACATGTTTTTTTTCATTTCATTATGAATAATATATTATTTTAAATTTGTCTACATATGTCCAATGAGATATTATACTGGAGATGCAATTCCATACAATTTTTAGTTTGAAAGTAGCATTATGAGTAAATTTGAAGTTGAACTTAAATAAAAATATGCAATCAAGCATTACTGACGAATATGTTTGTCTTTGTCACACATAATACGCCAAAAGGCTAAGTGCTGTCACCTTCTACCGGTACACATTAATAGAAATTTCTTTTTGTGCGTGAGATTTGAATGCATTTGTCAGAATTGTCTAAGAACCTTTTGAAAAAGATCTCTCGTCTTTATTAATGCGAGGCATACAACGAACAGTTTAAAAGCACATTTATAAAAATATTTTTCGACAATGGAAAAAATGATTTATTTATTCGAATCAAAATGACCCTTTTTATAAAAACACTAGTTATAGTGTACTTGTTTCTAAATGTCGTCCGGCTAGGTAAGGGCTCATACACACAGCTTAAACGAGAACCGTCAGAAATCCGGCACTGTGGGAAAAACCGCTGGCGATTTCTCAGTTGTATGATGGATTTCGTAAAAAAATTCATTGAAAGTGGAAAACCTCTGTTTGCAGAACATCCTTAAATTCCATATATAATTTTAATTAAGGAGCACTCTGTTTAAATATAAGTTGTATTCTTTTTTCTAAATAAATTGATAAAAAAAACCTTGATAAAATAAAAAAAAAATCTAGAAATATATACCTATTCACTGTTGGATACGCCGCGTACGGGTGTATCTTTTTAAATGAATTTGGGCTAATTAAAAGTGAACACAAATACATTTGGAAACTTGCACACACTATGGAAGAGTTGTGTTGTGAAAGTGGAAATAGTCGGCACAGTGATTCGAGCCCAAGACGTATGCTGTAGTAAGAAAGCCGTCGACTGAACAGCTGGGTTACAAATTCAAATAAAAATCTATTTACGCGTTTCATACAGACGCGGTTTTTTTTACCCCGCTCGGTATGCACCCGTAGTGTGATGTGGGCCTAACTAATAAAACAAAAATAATTGTCAAATATATTTTTATATTTTAAACATTTTATCACAATAATATGCACTTAAAATATATAAAATACGTCCTTTTTTTATAAAAGGATTTTCCTATATTGATTTCTGTTGAGGAACGACTTTTATTCACCACAAAATCCACCATTTTCAAGAACACCGTATTACCGCGGACACAACTGTCAAGCTCGAGCTGTTGTCAACGACTAAAACACGAGCGTGGCACATTTTTGGTGGTGGCACAATTTTTCACATGCCATTTTTTAGACTCGATTGCATCTCTAGTATAATATCTCATTGCATATGTCAATATTATTTGACACATCGATATCTTAATATGTAAATTGGGTAACTCCGAAATAGTCACTTTTCGGGATGGAATGAATTAAATACCTATATTTTTAATTAAACTGAATATGTGCACACTCAAAGAGAACACAAATAATATACTCTTTGACTCTTTCACAGTAAGCTTAAGTTTTAAGATATGGAATAACTTCTTTTTTTTTTCGAAATTACCGGCAATCGTATCCCACAAGAAATGTTTTTTGCCTGAGTTTAAAATCCAGAGAAAATCATAAAACAATAGTACTGATCAAATAATAATAATGAAGAAGAAAGAATAAAGTCAAATAAGGATCAAATTATTTTCAACAAAAGATAATAATAATTGTCTATTTATTTCAAGAGAATTGAGACTTATTAATTAAATGAAGAATATTAACCAACATGGAACAACTTTTCAAAGAATATTTACTGATATTTTTGTTCACTCACTCCTTTTTTCCATATTTTTTCTCCATATTTTTTTTATCATTTTAGGTTTTTTGTACTCAGTGCTCCACAGTTTTCTTTTTTTTTACCAAACTTAAGTATTTCTTTCTCTCCATTTTATGGTTTAAATTATTATTATTATCGTATGGCATCGAAAATCAGCTACCAATCAGCAGCGTCATCAAAGGATAAAAATGTTAAAAACAATAAATTAAAGTCAAGATATAAAAAGGATAAAAAAAGTTAAAAAAAGGTTCACATTACTGCTCCAGGAGGTCACAAAATAATATCCAAATCGTTGAGCCATTGCAGAGCCTGTGGGGTAGCATTGTGAATGTCCATAAATGAGCCATTAAAAGCTCTTCGAGGGCACTCCTCCACAATATGTGCGATAGTCTGCATTGGCTCTCCACAGTCGCATGCGGGAGACTCACAAATTTGCCATCTATAAAGCATTTGGGCACAGCGTCCATGACCGGTTCGAATACGGTTAAGCTGAACCCACTGACTTCTCGGCAGGTTG
Source organism: Mystacides longicornis (assembly GCA_963576905.1). Lineage (NCBI taxonomy): Eukaryota > Metazoa > Arthropoda > Insecta > Trichoptera > Leptoceridae > Mystacides > Mystacides longicornis. The sequence continues at coordinate 26,374,006 of OY756428.1, forward strand.
AAACCGGGCATCTGAGAACCCACCTCTTGTACCAAACCCCGAGAATCTCCACCAAAACCACTCCACTCCTCCTCCCACTGAGAGAAGCCACTGAAACCAGTCTCCGCCAGGTGGAAGGCCGTAGCGTGAACTGGTTTTCTGGAGTGGAGTCGAGGATTAAAGGGTGTAGGTACGTCCTGATGCAGAGGGAGTGAAAAATTTACTCTGTATTTCTCCCATTCTCTTTTGGTTGCCTCGAGGCGTCGAATGGGTGGTGGCATTATATTACTTAGTACAGGCAGCCATTCAGTCGGGGTAGATTTAACTGTTCCAGTAATCATCCGCATCGTATTGTTGAGCTCTGCATCCAGCTTATATGTATGAGAGCTATTCACCCAGACAGGAGCGGCATACTCCGCTGCGGAGTAGACAAGGGCCAGTGCAGAAGTTCTCAGTGTGGACGCTGATGCCCCCCAAGTAGACCCGGTCAATTTATGAATAATATTATTGCGGGTTTTGACTTTTGCTTTGATATTTTCTATATGTTTCCGATAAGTCAATTGCGTATCGAGGGTCACTCCTAGATATTTAGGTGTTTGTTCAACATTCAGAACTCGCCCATCGAATTCCACATGAGGCTGGTGGTTGAAAAGTCTGTTACTTAGGTGGAAACAAGTGACAGTGGTCTTTTGGGCGTTTGGTTTAAGTCTCCACCGTCGGAAGTAGGTAGTGATGTTCTTTAGATCCTCTGTTAGGGTATTCTCAGCCACACGGAAATCGGTGCTCTGGGTGGCCATTGCGATATCATCCGCGTAGACAAATTTACGACATGAAGCATCAGGAAGATCGCTGGTGTATAAATTAAAGAGCAAAGGTGACAGCACCGAGCCCTGGGGGAGACCATTATGCAATTGTCGCTGTGAGCTACGAGAGTCATTGAGGTGGACAGTAAAGAAACGGTTGCTCAGCATTTCATTCATTAGGTGGGTTAAGGTCTTGCATGGTACTACTTCCACAAACTTTGATAGCAGGCCCTTATGGTTTAAATAAGTAGCCTGTGAAGTTTATTCTACCAAAATGCTCCCGCTATCTCTTATCATATTATAATATCAAAAAAATCATTACTCTCTCCCAGTAGTAATACCAATATAGTACGTTGATTCGATTTGTCTTAATCATTATCATGAGTATACAATTCTCATTCTTACTCAATTCTGCATAGAGAATAGTATTTTGAACGTTGCTAATACTATCATGGACAAACCCATCTTTCTTTATAATTTATTAACGCATTTTTTCATTTTATATACCTATTCTGAAAGACGTGGAAGACCCTCTAATACCGTGTTCCGTTCCTTCGAGGCAGAGCTGAGGGAAATGGACTTGGTGTGGAAGGAAGTCATAAGCATTGTGCAAGATCGAGCGCAATGGAGAGCTCTTGTTGCCTCCCTATGCTCCTAAGTGGAGTTCAAAGGGAGTTTTGATTGATTTGATTCAGTAATGTTAAAAGATGTACTGAAATGTAAGTGTACAACGTGATATTATCATTTGGTTTTCTTTCATAGGTTCCCGAGAATAGGGAATGAAAAAAGAGAAGAGTGGATCAAACTGGTTCAAAAAGATCGCAGTGAAGAAACTTGGCTACCATCTAAATTTTCAACAATTCGTTCAGTACATTTTAAGAAAGATAATAATATAATTGGTACATCACCCGCACACCTCTCACCAAAGAATACCGAATTTTTATACCATCATTAGGTAAATCGTTTTGTCAAAAATGCAGTTATCCATGTTGCATATCAATGTATCGACACTATAGCAACATAATAATAACATTGTTGCTAGTAAACAGTTTGTTACTATAGTAAACAAACATCTACTGAAATATAAACAATGCACTAAGTAAAAAGGTTGAATTCCATTACATTCGCAGTATAAGTCATTTATATCGAAAATTAAAATTTTCTAAGTCATCGTTATGAATGTTTTTGGCGCATTATTTAAACACAATTGGAACATCACCCGCACACCTCCCGTCCCTCCCACCAAACTGAACACAAATTTAAAGTGAATTTTCTTCCTATAAGCCACTCTATTTATGGAACTCTTTGTTATTAACCATTAAAAATTCAAACACTATATTGGTGTTATGGTAACATGGAAAATGTTGGTTATCAGTTTAAAAACATATTGAAACAAACAAATCACAGAGTCCCTCGAAAACAGTACAAATTCTTCTTCAGGCAGTTACTATCCAATAGTCGGATACTGAGTTTCTTTGATATTATTAATGGGCTTTATGATACTTACGAGCAGGGAAAAGAGAAATATTTTCTGCTACTCTAATCAGCATGTTAGCACACTTCAAGTGGTCTCCTCTTTTGAGATGAAGTCTGACCAGTATGTAGGAGTGTAGCAAAGATAAACTGGACGTCATTTCGGCAGGAATACTCAACCCATTGGATTTCAATTCTTGCGACATTGTAAACAACATATTATGAGCCACGCGATAATTCCCGTTGACTTGTTCTTGATTAGCTATGATTACCGCTGTTTTAGCCGCTTCCTGGAAATGTTTTCTCGCCATGTACAAGCGGAATAGATATTTTGGATCCTTAGGGAGTCCATCGCTATCTCCCAAAAGAAAATCTATCAAGTTTTTGGCTAATAAATCATTATTTGACGACGCTACAGTATCAATAGCGAGAGAAACCGCTTCATTCTCGTTTGAATTGTTGTTGGCAGCTCTTAACAAATGTGGCATAGCTTTTGTATATTCTTTAGCGTGGAAATAAAATTTTCCAGCTAGTAAAGAGTTTTTTTCACCTTCAAAATGCAACGCTAAGCTTTTGAAGTCATCCAGTCTACTCTCTGCGTTTTGAATGAGTATTTCGCCAAACAATTGTAGCTTCCCATGCTGTCTGGCCAATTGGAATGCCTCATCATAGCATAATGACATGACGAGGAATTTTATAGCGGACGTGTAATCGTTTAATTTCTGGAAGAATGCCGCGACCATTTTAGCACCTTCAAGAGATTTAGTCTCTTGAACTAATTCGACCGCTTCATCCGGGTTATTTAAATGATACAAGTTCAAGCGTATAACAGAGTCGAAATCTTTTGCCTGTTTGTAGGAGCGCAAGGCATCCATGAATCTACCATCTGATTCCTTCATTTTAGCATACTGCAAGTGTATTTTTGGTAATGTTACTTTAGGAAGAAGAGGTTCAACTTTGAGCCACGATTTCAGCTTGATATATAGCTGAGCTGCTTTATCCACGGAGCCTATTTGTTCGTAGAGAGCTGCTGCGTGCCCGTATTGTTTACTTTCTTCTAAAAGTCGAGCACATTCTTGGATGAGTGGTACATCATTAGAATTTGAAGCGATAGTGACTCCTCGAACACAGTCCCCACACCGAATAGAAGTTCTGGCGATACCAGCTAAGCATTTGAAATTATGCTCTTGCACATCATCTTCTAAAATATCCGTGTTTTTATCTTCAATGATACTCTTCTCATAGTAATTGAGGGATTCGTGATAATCTCCACTAAAATTAAAAAAAATGACTCATTATTATAGACTAGCTTATACCCGTCTTGCTTTAAATCTTCAAAAGGTGATTAATGGCTAACTCTTTTCCTGAAATTTACTATGAAGATTCTATCATTCTAGGAATTCAACAAATATTTAAATATATTCGATAAAATTGATTAATTAGTATCTAATATTACTGCAATTAAAATTGCAAGGTGCAGTGATGATTAAAATCTAACAATAAGAAGTCTGCGATTTGTGCATGATGCAATGACATAGTAAAATAAGTATGCAACTGAATTATTATGTAAATTTAAAAATAAATCACATACGTGAATTCCAAATGATTGGCGTGATTTCTTTGTATTAGAGGCAACTTGTGAGGAGCGTGAATACGGGCTAGCTCGACAGCCCTGGACCAATGCCTCAACGCGAGACGCAGTGACAACTCTTCTTCTCCACTAGAACCCGTCTCTCCGGTTCCGGCTCCCCATGATGCCGCTGCTTCAGCTCTGCCAAGACACACACAAGCGCGAGCACTGCAATATTTACAATCTTATTACTCAGATGCCAAAGAGGATGAAGTTTTCAATGATATTCATTATCTACTCACCAGAGTGACGGTAAATGCTCAATATTCAGCATATCTTCCAAAGACCACACCAAAGCAACATCATCCAGATGAGTATAAACTCTGATTGCTACAAGAAACAAAAAGATACAATTACTACTCTCTTAGATAGTTTGGCACGAACCACAGCATTTGGTTTATACAGACCACCTCCTTTTCTAGGAAATGAAAGTTCAATGTTGTTTTATTTCAACACTATATGAGTAACAATAATCATGGAACATATTTCCAATGTTGGTAGGGGGTTGGGCGAAAGGCTAATAAGCCCTCCCCATAAAAACAAGAATATTGCGAAACCGAATACCAAGTCTCGGAAAGCTACTGGATCGACTCAGAACCGACCCGGGTCACCTGGGGTAAGAGAGCTGTGGAGGCAAATGTTACAGGAGGCCAAGGCTTGATTTGGACTGTAGCATCATTGAAGAAGAAGAAGAAGAAGCTAAGACAAAATACAGTAAAACAGCTTACCAAATGGAATGTCCAAATTAGAAATGGCCGCCTCTCCCAACTGCATCCAATACTCTTTTTGGTTGATAATACTACACACGTCCCACGCATCGTTGTATCTCCTAAGACCCATCAGCATGCGCAAGTGTGACACTTGATTGTCGTGATTCTTTTGTGGGTCTATGTCGACGAGACCAAATGCCTCATGAGTTGCCAAAGTTATTTTGTTCAGTCTGAAATCGTACATAAATCATATACATAGAGCATTATGTTATATTCAATGATGATGATACAGTTGATATTTATCCTTACTGTCCGCCATCAAAATGACAATAGACGTCTCCACTACAAAATACGAGAGGTATGTGTCTTTTCAGTAATGGTGTGCTACCTAACAGCTCCACATAAGCCCCGTTCACAGATTGATTGATGTAAATGTATGTGTAAATTGTATCCTCGGTCGAGACTATGAATATGTTTCTATCCGCTAAGCACGTGTCCCATAGAATGTATCTGGAAACAGAAGAATAAATATTAAACAATTTTAATTTGCAATTTCACATAGTAAATATTATACACAAGAAGACAGTAGGTCAGATTTTCGATGTTAAAAATATTTTCCATATACAGGGTGACTGGTAATTTAACTGATTCCTTGAAAGGGGACATATTAGAGCTTAGGGGGCGTTCAAGTATTACGTAACGCAATTTGGGGGGGAGGGGGGGTCTTGCAAAACGTTACTGTGCGTTACGAGGGCGGGAGGGGGGGTTTGAACAACTCGTTACGTAACGGTATTTTTTTTCTTAAATAAAAAAAATTGGGAAATAAATCTTCCAAGTTGGGCACCCTTTTCGTTTATGTTTTACGGGAAGTCCCTCGATTGTACTGAACATCATTTTTTTTCTCCGAAGTTAGCAAAGGAACCCTTTTCGACAATGTTTTACGGGAAGTCCCTCGATTGTACCGTACTTCATTTTTATTTTGTTCTCCGATGTTAAAGCTTTTGGTGGAAACACGTAGAATGCCGAATCCGACCCGAGCCGACCGGCGCAAAGAATGTTTCTATGCAGTTGAATGGGGATACGCACAGCAAAAGAAGAAACCTGCTTTCCGGCATGCCAATTTAAATGCATTGAAACCATAGAAAACATTCTTTGCGCCGGTCGGAATCGGCTTTCTACGTGTTTTCACCCTAAGCGTAAGAATTTTTCGCTCTGCGAAAAAAGGAACCTTTTTCGTTTAAGTCTTACGGGGAGTCCCTCGACTGCATTGTATGTAATTTTTATTTCGCCCTCCCAAGTTAGCAAATCTTTTATTTTTTACGGGGAATCCCTCGACTGTATTATACTTACGTCATTTTTATTCTATTTTCGTTGTCAGCATTCGTTAGTTGTCAAAAGGGGGGATTTACATCATCAACTGGACTTGCCAACGCAGCTATGCCAAAATTTGGAAAACAGCAAAAGAAAAAATAAAGATAAATTTATGGAACATATAAATAGTATTTTTTTTTCTCCGAAGTTAGCGAAGGAACCCTTTGAAACCCTTTTATTTTTTTCGAGAGTTCAGTAAAAAAATAGTCTCTTGGGTGTTACGTAACATTTAGGGGGGGGGAGGGGGGGTACAGAAAAACTTTACGGCGCGTTACATGGGGGGGAGGGGGGGTCAAAAATCTTCAAAAATTGCGTTACGTAATACTTGAACGCCCCCTTATTTGCAATAACTGTTCCCCATTAACCAGTGGTTTTCGAGTTATTTATGTTTTTTGACCTAAAACTAAAAATTCTCAAAAAGTACTCTATTTTGGAAAATAAAAACACATTTTTCCAATAGCTGAAGAATGAAAGAATGTTTTAAATAAAAATACAAAAATAATATTTCAAAAACCTCAGAAATAAAATGTTCTTAAAACAAAAGTCATTTTTTTCATATTTATTTTTAATTTAATTTTATAAGAGAATTACTCAAAAAAAATTGGCATAAAAATCGCAGAGAAAACTTCCCCAATCAATAAGCTTTCCGAGATAGTTAAAATGTTGTCCACTTTAATACAACTTTGGAAAATAAACCATATTAAACTACCCCTTTCAAGGAATTGGTCAAATTACCAATCACCCTGAAGAAGCGACTTTCAATTTCAGTAGAAGGCAGCATAATCTGTAGTACTTAAAAACTAAATTTAACCATTAAAACTTGAACATAATAAATGTAATGTGAATATTAAAATGTAGGCAATTGAAACGTACTTGTAATTGGTAGGAAAATTTGGAATATCCACTGTGTCATTGTTAATAGGATAATATACATAAGCGCTGTTTTTGACATCAACTAATATAGCTCTGGTAGCGGGTGGATCACAGTACAATCCTTTTAACCCAACGGAATGCCTGAATCGCACTATTATCTTCCAATCCTCTATGGCAAAGTATTGTAAATGACCCAACTGCAATAGAATGAATAATATTAATTAACTAACAGCTCTTTAATGTTACTTCTTTACTCTAGAGTGAATGTCCAAAAAAGTATACATCCCCTTATCACACACCCATCATCTGACTGACAAGCATTTTTATTGGAGGAAAGTACAACGACCCGTCATTGATTGCGCGAAAAGTGTAATATTCGTATATTTTCATAGCCGTTTTCTCCATAAATAGACGATAAATACAGTATCCTTATTATGAGTAAATACAATCAATACTTGTGTGGTAGGCAAGATCTGTAGGTCGGAATTCGACACTCTCGAACTTCTATCTATCCTCAGCTTCCGTGTTCCGACCTTAAGCAGATAGTTTGAGGACGCCTTTCAAGCTATTGTATGGTATTGATATATTTGGAAGTCTTGTCTTCAAGAAATAGATTTTCAGAGTTCTTTTAAGTGATCATAGTACTTTGTGATAGCTTGTTATTTGTTTCTTTCTCTCATCTTTTTCACCCTTTCTTCTTTTTGTTTCTGTTCATTTTGTGTCCATCTCTCTTTCTTTTCATCAAATTTATCTTCTTTTACTGTTTTGATTGAACAGGTTCCTGTTTAAATTCCCAGTTCTATATTTTATATCATACTTACATCTCGAAGGGGGACAATTTAGTTTAAGGACATACTTAACGTAGAATTATTTTGATAACAAATGTATATTTTGTCTCTTGTTAGGTATGTGTTATGACTGTTATGTTAAAATAAAAATAAACCAAATACGTACATCCGTGATGAAAATCAAAAAGTCATTGCTCAATGCTAAAGACGTGATCACTGCCTCTTGGAGAGCTGGCTCAGGAAAAAGACAACTTTCTTTATTTTCTCTCGACGCGTCAGGATGCTCCAACTAAAAAGAAGTTCCAATAAACAATTTTTTTAAATTTTCGCATTTCGCAATAAAACAATAAGTCAGCAAAGTTAGACGAAATAATATATTTTTTTAAACAATCAAGTTTGACGAGCAAACCGACAAAACCCAACAGGATGCACGCTTTAATGCCGGCCATGATAAGACTCCCAAAACCAGAAAACCATATGCATATACATAATATAACATCAATAAGGGAAGGTTTGGGGATAAAATGGTTAGGAAAAAGGAAAACGACAATGGATCGAAGGGGCTCTGCCTTTGCCCAATGAGACCCAGAAAGTGTCAGGACCCATTCTCTCTGCCTACCTTAAAGACCAAGGAATGATGGGAAAAAAACATAAAAAACTCACCATATGTAACATAATTTTTCCTTCAAAAAGAACAGCGGCATACTCCGTCTGGTCCAATGCAGCAGCAAGTTCCTCCACCACAACAACAACAACAGCAGCAGCAGCTGTTCCCCCAACACAACCCTCAGGGGCCCACCCAGCAACAGCCTAATGTCAATACGCAGGAACAGTTGCAGCAACAATGTAGCGGGAAAATATTGAAACAAACATGACATTGCGCATGTGCAAGAGTTAGTTCCCGTGAGATCCGACGGAGGCGCTGAATCCGCCTTCTGCGAGTTCCGACTTGTTCCGTCGTGCGCGCACAGTGCTGCGCGGGGCGAGATTTTAAAATGTAAAAAATACTCACAGTTCAAAAAGTGGCTACTCGCGGCGCTAGTAGTTCAAAAATAAAATGTCACTCCTTGCAAGGAAAAGATTTTTGACAAAACCCTTCTAAATGAGTATGTTTCAACCTAACAGAGTGTAGTGTTATCATTCGGGGAGGTGTCCGAAGAGGTATGGGGGGTTCCACCCCCCAAACCCCCCTTAAAAACTAAGTTCCAACCTTAACCTAACCTATTCAAATCGTATAATGTTATCATTCGAGGATGTTGTCAAATCCCTAATCTATTCAAATTGACTTAACTAAACGACAATGACCAGCAATATCTTCATTTTTCAAAAAAAAAAAAAAAAAAACACCAATTTGTGAATCAAAAAATAAAATGTCACTCCATACTCCATGAAAGAAAACTTTGTATGAGAAAATAGGCAACTTTTAAAATTGATTTTTACTTAAAATTGGTTGATAAAATAATAATGTACTTCAAAAATGTAAAAAAAGGGAAAAAAAAAATAAGGCTTGCACCGGGAATCGAACTTACAACCATCAGTAGGAAAGGCGGCGGTTATAACCACTCGTCCGCTGTGGTCTTAAGACGTCACGCCAAAAATTAATAATATCAGCTACCTATACATTCCCGATCCGCTAGTGATATGAAAGAACTACTAGCGCCGCGAGTAGCCACTTTTTGAACTGTGAGTATTTTTTACATTTTAAAATCTCGCCTGCGCGGGACCTGGTCCATAGATAATATAATATATACTGTATACTAGGGGGGGTTAACTCTGGTTATAGTACTTGCCAACAAGAATATGGTGATGTTGGTACATCGTGGTGGTAATGTTGGTAGTCTTTGGGCATGAAATTTGTATAACAGACGCAAAAAATAGAATTACCGGTTATGAAAAAGTTTCGAAATATGATCTTAGAGTGAATATAAAAAACATCAATTTATTATTATGTTATCATGCGGTGTTTTTATTTGTGAATTAATATTTATTTCTTTATAAGACACCAGATTTCGAGAAATAATGTTGCAAAACTTTTTTACTTTTTTAAAGCTGGCTACACTGATCTTGTTCCCAAACAACATCCAAACCCAAACAACAGCCATTTTTATTTGGCCGAGCGTTGGCTGTTTTTGTTATTTCGATTTTTTTCCTGTTTCCAACTCGGGAGATTGTGTTATTAATTTTGTGTGAAGTCGAATCGGTGTTTCGTATCGCTGTGAAAAATAGTCTCGTTGATATCAAGAAAGATACTGTTGTTTGTGAGAAATAGACTCTGTTTTGTTTTGACAAAATATGGACTCTTGTTTCGACAAATGGACTCGTGTTTTGTTTTGAGATTTAACCACTACGCTATTGTCTGCACATAAAAAGTTGTTAAAACAAAGACTCATAGTGTAATTAATATTTACAAGTGGTTGTGTGTCGGTTCTAGACATTGACTCTTTCGTTTACCTTATTATTTTGTTATTATGAGTTTCAAGTATCGGAAATGTTCCTTCTGTGGCGTCATAATAATCACATACAATTAAAGACACATTTGTATTTCTTTTTAAAATATTTTGTAATAAGTACGTACGTAGAATCATGATGTATTGTGTCGTTTAAACATAGTTTTTTTCGTGTACCTAATTGTTATTGATAATATATTTTTGGCTTAGTATTATTTTATGCAATAGATACCAATACATACTATTTATATTGTTACATGTTTTATTATTTGCATAGAAAATAAATGCCATATTTAACTACTGCTGCATTTTAATTCTTTATCATAACCATTTTCAGGATAAATGATTCAACAGTTGTATTCTAGTATAAAGATGGGATATTTTTATATCCCATTTTTGTACTAGAATGCAACTGTTTTGGTCGCTAGTGCGCATTGTACCGACCCATATTTGAATTTCCCGCTTTGGTGTTCGGGTTAGAAAAGCGTGAGCGAGAAAGATAGATGCAATCTGTCAATTTCCGTGTTTGCATATTTTTACTATGAAGTTGGTATTCTTCTCTCGTTAGAGAGTATATTGCATAGATAATATAATATACTGTAAATAGATAGTGGACTCCTGGCAAATTCAACCGTCATTCCTTTATTACAACTACCATCACAGACTGCACCACTACAGCCACGCCACAGACCACACCACTACGCGAGATTTTAAAATGTAAAAAAATACTCACAGTTCAAAAAGTGGCTACTCGCGGCGCTAGTAGTTCTTTCATATCTCTGACCAAGATACACAAACACCTCAATCACTCTTCCTTGTTTGTTGTGAGTCGGTGACATCTACACGAGGTTTATAATATCGCACGTGGATTTCAATTTATAACGCGCAATTGTGAAGTTTTTCTTAAATATTTATACATGCGAACTGAATAGTTGCACTTTATTAAAGAACTTAATTCGTTACATCAGGTGAGTGTTACATTTCAATAGTTAATGTCAAATTCACATTAAAAACTACTTAAACAATTGAACATAAAAAATGTAAAAGAACATTATGATGTGAACTTGTATCATCAAAATAATGACAATCAGTATTTTTTAAGAACATGTGTATTAGGCATAAATAGTAGCAAACAAAGTGAATTAAAATATGTTATTCATCCATTTATTCCTGAAAAATCTATATAATATGTGCATTAAAACCGAGTTAGGTAGAATACCACCACCAATCATTGTTCTTGTGAGCTATTCTTAAAATAAACTTCTATTATCTAACTAGGTACCTATATGGTTATTAATTACTACTGATGTTACTCCATCCTGAGGTAGAACTTGCTCACTATACATGTGCTAATCTCCTTAGCTTGGAGACTTAATATTGATATTTTTTTGTGATAGTAAACATCAAATACAATTTTTATGTTTTAAAATATTTCTTTGTGGTGAAAAAGGGTAAAACTCCAGTTTAGTAACTCAGTTTAATGACGGCGTACTTTTTAAACTTTACTGTAAAAAAAACTCGTAATCAGCAGGAGTGACTAAACTGGAGTATTACCAAAAAAGAAGTGTTACATAAACAAGTTAATATTTTTTTATTGCAGATACTGAAATTTAATTTTACTTTGTGGTAAAATGTCTGAAAAACTGTTTACTTGCCCTTGTTCTGCATCCTTCACCAGAAAATACAATTTAAAACGTCACCAGGAATTTGTTCATGGTGGGGAAATAGAGGTGGAAAGCAAAAATAGCACACAGAAATTTTCCATTTTACAGGTACATGCCATTTTTTAAAATAACTGCAATCATGTAATTTGTTAAAAAGAAATAGCCTGATGATGGCCCTGTGACCATAGTTGTAATCATTATAAAACATTTTTAAACTTATATGTGGAAGTATTCAATTATCTTTACATTTAGTGATATAGCAAAAAAAAAATACAAACAATATGAAAAATTGCTATATAGACCAAAAAATTAAGGTCGAGATATACCACATTAACATAATCTATGAGGGCAGCAACAATTTTATTATAGCTGTAGCCTGTTACCCATTTTCTAAATTCAAATTCAATTTTTTTTTATTAAGAAATAAAAGAACATTAAAAACACATATACGCAATAATAAATTTGTACATATTTTTTTTATATATATTTTACCCCCAAAATTGAGCAGAGCTCGTGCTTTGGGGGGTTAATTATTAAATTAATTGATTAATTATTTGAATACTGAAGTTTATTGAATAATTTCATATGTTATTTCTAATATATTACTGTATCACTGTTTTCATTTTTTAGGATCATTTGCCAAAGGGGTACAATTATGAAATCTTGGAGTTTAATAATCTGCAAAAGGGCTTCAAATGTAATATTAATTTTGGTATTGATACAATAGAAGAGTCAAGCAAGTTTTTAGAAGAATTTAAGCTAATAAACAGTACAAGATACCTGGCAGCAGGAAGCAGGAGTACAGCAGATATATTGTTAGAAGTAGGTGACCAGTAATATGTTTTGATTTTTGTGTTGGATTTTTAGGGTAATGCCTTCAAAAGTTTTTCTTTTATTTACATATGCAGACTTCCTGGCATCAATCTGCATATGGTAAATTCCATAAACATTTAAACAACAAAATAATATAAGCCTCGGTAGACTAGTTGTACTAGTATGGGCTTCAGATCCGAGGTCCCGGGTTCGATTCCCGGTCGGGTCAGATTTTGTCTTAAGTGTTTTTTCACTTGAAATTTCTACCTGGGGTTGGGCCGTCTCAGATTGGACGGGTAAGGTTGACTGGAAAAAATTGCCTCAGGCAATAAGTTCCACCCGCTATACTGAGAGATCCTTCGGGATAAGTCCGCCCTTTTAAGTGTTTGTATAATAATTGTTTTTTAATTAATTTCACAATAAAGTTTTATTTATTATTATACATATGAGATCTTTGTACATTTTACCATATATTTGTTTTTATTTTTCAGAAAAGATTTAATTGCCACCATCGTTCACGAAAAAATTGTCCTAGCAAAAAGAACACAAATTGTCCCGCAAAATTACTTATGGTTGTAAAAAAAGGAACGTTGGAAAATAAGTAAGTATATTCATTCATTCACTATCTCATTCAGGGTACAATATTTTCAAACAATTTTCTAAATGTTGTAAAAGATGTTTTTTTTTTGAGTATCACCTGAAAACCAGAATGTTCCATAGGCAATATCTTCCAATCAATCACTTGGTAGATACTTACTGTAAAATTGTAATAATGTGCAGACAAAAGTAGACACTGTTAATCAATAAGCATTGACAATGTGGAAGAAGTGTTTTATTTTTATTAATTTAACGTAAACTCCCAATAAGTAGTATCATCAATTTTAATTACATAAAATAGGTATTAATTGGAGATTGGGTACTCTTGTTGCCTCCCTATGCTCCTAAGTGGAGTTCAAAGGGAGTTTTGATTTTGAGGTATTACTAAATTACAACAGATGTTGACATTAAACTGTTACTGTTAAAATTTGAGGAATATTTAGGGTAATAATATTTAAAGATTCCACACGACACTTCACTGTTCATTGATTGATGAAATGTTCACCAGGGTGAGCGTATCATGATTCCTTTCAACTAACCCAGCTAATATATTCCGCTAATTATATCCCATCACTGTATAAAATTATTCTGATTGCAGACTTGTGTGTAATGTGAAAATATGTAATGAGCACAATCATGAGACAAATATTGCTTCAGCTGTTAAGAGTTTAGACCCGAGTCCAGAAGTTGTTGAAAAATTTGAAAAGATGTTTGAAAGTGGCTTATCTCCATCTATGGCTGCTTTCAAACATGAAGAAGACCTACAGCTACAATATGGAGCAGAATTTTACAAAGTTTTAGCGAATAGAAGACTGTGTCCTCCACAACAATGGGCATTTAATTATTATTATAAAATATTTAAAAAAGTCTATGGAGAAGCAATTGGAGAAGGAATGCTTACATCACTACGCAATGCAATAGAGAATTTGTGCACGGAAGCAAATAATCCTAAATGTGGTAGAGTGGTTGTAAATGAAAATAGCACATTTACCGTGTGTATTGCTACTCCTCTGATGAAGAGAGTATCCAGCACACCTCTGGCCGGAAATATTTGTTTTCTAGACTCAACAGGTGGTTTAGATAGATTTGGCTGCCGAGTTTTCTTGATGTCCTGTTTAAGTTCCGCTGGAGGCTTGCCAATTGGTAATATTACTATATTATTATTAATTTTTTATTCACTATGTTGATGTTTAGGTAGTACCTAGCTACATAATGAAATAAGAGAAACGAAAGATGTCTCTTTCAATATATTTCTCAAGATTTTTAATTTCATTAACTCATTTATTGTCATTTATAAAACATATATTTTTTTAGGAATAATAATAACCACCACAGAATCAGAAGAAGCTATCACTGATGGATTACAATCATTTGTGTCATTGTTGGAGGATGATTCTTTTGGTGGTAGGGGTAGCCAGGGACCACAAATATTTATGACCGACTGCAGTGACGCAGAGAGGAATAGTTTGAAAAAAGTATTCCCAGAGTGCACATTTCTTCTGTGTACATTTCATGTCTTGCAAGCAATTTGGCGATGGCTTTCTAGCGGTAGCAATAAAATACAATTAGAAGATCGATCCTCATTGTTTAAAATGACAAAAAAAATCATGTACGCCAAAGATGAAAGTGAAATGCACACAATAATGCAACAAATAAATTCATTGCCAAATTATTCAAACTTCGTTAAATATTTTAACATTTGGTATGAGAGAAGAAATGAATGGGCCCTCTGCTTAAGGCAAAAACATCTCACTAGAGGGCAAAACACAAATAACATATCAGAAGCGAATATAAGAATTTTAAAAGAAAAAATCTTGAATCGAAATAGGGCTTTTTCACCAGTTCAGCTAGTAGATTTTCTGGTGAAAGATGTACCTTTGTACTATCAGAGGAAGCTCTTAAAAATTGCTACAGGGACAACATTGAATTATTTAAAAAAAAAAAACAAATTTGAATATGATGTAGCACACTACCAACCACAAAAAATTACAAACTCTTTGTATAAAATAAATAATTTGACAAATGGAAATGAGTACTTTATAAACACTGATATTTGTTATTGCACATGTAAAGTTGGGGAGACGGGAAACATGTGCAAGCACTACGACATCGTTAAAAATACTTTTGGTTTTTCGCATATTCTGGGTTTTCCAGAGACACAAAGTGAGAAGGAGCTACTTCATTATATAGCTACTGGCTCAAAAGAAATAGATAGTGGATGGTATGGTAGTTTAACTGGTTTATCAGAACCCTCAAACATGGAGAGAACATCACCAGAACTATTTAACTCTGTGTCTCAAAAAATACCATCAGTATCAATCGAAGAGAAGGAAGCGAGAACAGAAACAAAACAGAACGATAATCTGTTAAATGAAGCTAAAGAAATTTTTTCAAACATTACGCAGCGTATGGAGAATAATCTACCGGCATTTCAAAATGCAATAGAGGCATTTAAAAAACAATATACAAAAATGCACACGGATGCAGCATTAGTATCAGCATTGCATTGTTTTGGAAAATTTAATGGTTTTTCAGCTAAAAGGAGGAACGCTAGTTCATCTAAAATTGGAGTTCAATCCACTGCAATTGCTCGTAGAAAGACAGCATGTGGTGGACGACGTGCTCTATGCAGTGGACGTCCAGCAGGTTGGAGCAATACCCCTGAACACGGGTACAGTGTGCAAAAAAGAATACCTGGACTTTTGCCCAAAAAGAAAAATAGAAACATTGCACCTCATAGTCTAAGTTATTGTGTAGAGAACAATTTTAACAAACCCTAGTTTTTATTATTGTCTCTGGACACCTTACCCTTCTGTATAGACCGATTTGTATATATCTTTTTGATGTCACATGTCTCTAATGTCTTTTACCAAATTTTTGTAATTTTGTCTTGTTGTTTTTGCCATAAACTTTGTGGATTGATGTTATTCAGTTAGTAATTATTTTAATGGTATAATTTAGTCTTGTTAACAATTATTGAAATTTAATCGCAAAATGATCATGAATATGATTTAGATGTCATGTTTTCGAATCTAGTCCTACTTGTTAAACCTAATTGCCTCCAATTATGTGTTATTGATTCATTTGTTTGGTTAAATAATCTACAGTTATCATTTCCAATGTTACCTTTGATATAAATTTCTCGTTATGATAATTTGATATTGAACTGTTCGAGTTCATGTAGGTGTTTTCCATAAAATTATTTTTGTTTAAGTAATATTTTTTCATCATTTAGTTTTATTATTTTTTCAGAAGGGCCATAGTTTAATTCTCATTAGAAGTGGATGGGATGTTCATAATCGTTATTACTGCTTTGTGTTTGTTGATCATATAAATTTTGTTTTAGAGGTACAACTCTGTACGATTAAATGATTTTCTTTTAATATTGTACAGTATTGTTTTCTAAATATGTATATAATTAAATTACACATTCTAATTGTGCTAAGTAAAAATAGATGCTTCCATGTATTACCACAACGATTATGTTCCTATGTGGCATATGCAATGCCAGACAGCTGATTACTTGTTTTTTTTTTCATTTTATAACTTAAAAATGATAAATATAATAATTGAAAAATGTTCATTTTATATTATAGGTCTAAAAAATAGTTTTAATTTAAAAAGTAAATAAAAAGGTTAGTTCATAAAATGTTTTTTATTGACAAACCTATTCAATTACTGTAATATAAAGAAACAGATGCCCTAAGAATTGCATATTATTAAAAAAAAGTTTTTCTGATACCCGTCGTTTAGCTAAGGTTAGGCGTTTGGTTAGCTTAAACGGGGTACTTCAGAATGTTAGCTATCTGGGGTTAAGCTTATAAAGACATTTTTGTTGTTTTATTTTACCTTCAGTAATAAAATTATACTATCGGAGAAGTTAAGGAAGCCTTTGCTTAGTGTGAAAAATGTCAAAAAGTGTATTTGTGTTCACTTCGAGTGAGCACAGATTCATTTTTTAAAGGAAGAAAGAACTAGGTCATAATAGAGTCACACCAATGCAAAAATGATCAGCTCAATACTGCAGAAAATATGACGAAAAATAATCTGTGAGAATTGTATGTATATAATGATAATAATGCCCATTGCCCGTGAGTCGAGCATAAGGAGCACAAAAAGGACTAGTTCTGTCTTCTATGCCATCTTGTGTGACTGTAGAGGCCTATTCTCGAAAGACAGATCCTGCTGCATTCCGAGCACGGGTATTCTGCTCCCTAGTCTGGACCTCTTCTTCTCTGCATCACGGTTCCCTGACTTGCGGCAACGATCTTCCTCCACTCAGGCCTGTTTGTCGCTGTCTGTTCCCAGTCTGACTGCCTACTAACACTCTTCAAGGCGATATGTAGATTATCCTTAAACCTCTTACGTTGGCCACCATGCTTTCTTTTTCCTGTTTCCAGTTCGCCGTATAGCATATTTCTGGGAAGTCTACGGTCATACATTCGTAGCACGTGACCGGTCCATCGCAAGAGAGCACGCGTCATCAGAGTGTCAATCGTGCAGCAGTTGGTTCTTCTTAGGACCTCTGTATTTGATACTCTATGGAACCAACGTATACGGAGTAGATGACGTTGCTGAAGCCTTTCCAAGGATTTTGTGTGGCGCCTATAGTTCACCCAAGTTTCACAACCATATGTAAGTGTTGGAATGGATCACCGCTCTATATACTGCTACCTTGGTATTTATTGAGAGATCGTGGTTATTGAAGACCCTAGCCCTCAGCTTCCAGAATGCACGAGATGCTGCACTTAGCCTATTTTTAATCTCTTCATCCATGTTTGCTTTATCATTTACGATGCTGCCTAGGTAATTGAAGTGCTTAACCTGCTCGATATCTTTGTCATTGGCTTTAAAATCGTAATTTGGTGACCCTGGGGGCATGGACAGAATTTTAGTTTTCGCTTCATTGAGCTTTAGGCCCAGAGCAGTGTAGGCCCATGTATAGGTATCCAGGATCTCCTGTAAATCTTTTGCAGAATGCGAGACAAGAGCACAATCATCAGCATATTGTAAGTCAGTAACACATCTCTCCTTAGTGGACTTAGCTTTAAGACGGTTTATGTTAAAAAGGCCACCCTCATATCTATATCTAATGACCATACCTCTTGTAACTAATTTTCTGTCAACAATCATAGACAGAGCCACCACGAAAACATTGAACAATATCGGCGCCATTGCACACCCCTGTCTAACTTTAGTGTTTGTGGGAAAGAGATCAGTCATGGAGTCGCTACAGACAACTTGCACATAATTTTCAGTGTGTATTGCCTTACAAACGTCCACAAAATTTGGGGGAATGCCAAGCTTTCACATGATCTTCCATAGTGCTGTGCGATTCACCATATCAAATGCCTTAGTAAGATCCAGAAACGCTACATGCATTGTAGTCTGTTGTTCGACTACTTTTTCTTGGAGCTGTCTTAATGTAAAAATAAGATCCGTTGTGCCTCTTCCGGGTCTGAACCCGTATTGTGTGTCAGGCAGCAATAATTCCAACACTGGAACCAGTCGGTTGACCATAATTTTTGAAGGGAACCTTTCCCGCCACTGATAGTTCCTCTATAGTTATTGCAGTCGGAGATATTCCCTTTATTCTTGAAGAGATTTACTATTATCGCTCTTCGGAAGTCTTCAGGTACCACATGTGTTTCCCATAGGGAGTTGAAGCATGCCGTAAGGTGGTCAGCTATAGTATGTATAAAGAACAAATCAAGACGTCAAAATAAATTAATATAGATTGATGTCCCGCAACAAAACCTTACGAGATATGTTCTATTGATATGCCATTGGAGGCTCGAGGTCAACAAAAAAATACCTGCATCTGTTATCAGACATTACTAAATATGCATATATTTTAACTTCAAGCACTCAAAATGCAAACTATTTTATAAAATTGATAAAAAAAGATGTGATGAGCATGAGGACATTGGCATGATCCTCTCAGATCAATACCCAGGTATCAATTCTAGATATTTTAAACAGTTTTTGGATGAAAGGCATATAGGTACCAATAGTTTTTACAGCAGTGAACTCACCCTTCTCAAATGGGTTAAACGAAAGACTAAGCCAAACATTGGTGAATAAGATCAGATGTAAGATAAACGAGAATAATAAAAATATTGCATGGACAACTATAGCACAAAACTGTGTAAAAAGCTATAATGAAACCGAGCACACTGTCACTGGATTTGCACCAAAGTATCTACTAGATGGAACAGATGTTACGATTTTGCCAGATGAGCTGAAACTTAAGAATACCAAGCCCAATATAGTAAAAACGGGCAAAAAGCATTTGAAAATACAATCAAATCACATAATTACAACAATATAATTTAGGATAAAAATCGAAAAGATGTGGACTTAGAAGTTGGTGGTTCTGTTTCCGTGGAGAAAGGAAATAAACTGAATAGGAAAAGGCTGGATGAATTAAGAATAGGACCTTTCAAATCGTAGAATAAAAATATCAAACTCTATTTACAAAATAAACACTGGTCATAGGAAATCAGAATCAAATTATTTCCATAAATCCAAATTAACTCCATCCCCTGAAATTGTAACTGTGTAATTATAATTTTCATTCATTTAGAACAAATACAAAATTTTATAGACAAATGCAAGATATTATGACATCTGGATGTCATACCTGGTCATATCCGTACTTACCTATAAGATATTTTTTCAATGTAAAGCTGTAACTACTAGCGCCGCGAGTAGCCACTTTTTGAACTGTGAGTATTTTTTTACATTTTAAAATCTCGCCACCACTACAGCCACAAACCACACCACTACAGCCACAGACTACTTATACTTCTACTACCATCTGGCGGTAGAGTACTAACTTAATAAGCCCCTCCTTTTTTTTTTTTTTTTTTTCTTATAAATGTTGCCATACATTAAAAGTATTTCGCCTTATTGCCATACTGAAAAAAGAAATTGGGTAAATTTTGAAGAAAAAGGGTCTACTGGATTTGTAAAAAAACTTTATTGTAAAATACATGTTGACATGAAATACAAATAATAATAATAAGAAACAAAGCGGAAGAAAACAAAATATGATTTAAAATTATCACCTTTACAAAATATAGCCTATTATTCTTTTGTTGGAGCAACACCAGTGTTGCTCCAAGAAAGGACTCGTTACATTTTATTTAAAAAAAAATGACACTGTTTAGCATGACAGTAAAAACCTTTGCGACAAACTATGTGGGTAGCCTAGCATGTACAGGGAACCAGATTCGCGCTAAAAATTCAAATGGCGTCAACAATTCAAATGCGCCTAAAATTCAAATATATTCGGTTTGCAGAGGGTAAAATGGATTCGGGGGTGTGTGCGAAGATGTATGGGGGGCTCTGCCCCCCAAACCCCCCTAAATAATTATGTTCTA
Organism: Mystacides longicornis; assembly: GCA_963576905.1. Classification (NCBI taxonomy): domain Eukaryota; kingdom Metazoa; phylum Arthropoda; class Insecta; order Trichoptera; family Leptoceridae; genus Mystacides; species Mystacides longicornis. Next base: position 26,394,539 of record OY756428.1, read on the forward strand.
ACCTAACCTATTTTCATGACTGTTAGTCATGAAAATAGGCTAACGAACCTATTTTTTAAGAATTTGGCTCAGCCAAAGTGAACACAAATACACTTTAGACATCTTTCACAGAAAAAAACGGATAAATAGAAAAAAAAACGAAAAAAAAGGTCCGCCCCCACTGGGATTCGAACCAACAACCATCAATACCAACGGCGGCGACTATAACCGTAGGACCATTGTGAACTTGATAGCGATGCCGAAAAACTTTAATATCTACTGTTAGTGTCACGCATGCGCACTTTATGCAAGGATTCTATTGGTGCGAATCTGGTTCCCCGTACATACTAGGTTACCCAAACTATGTAGCTACACAAAAATAACAACTCAACAAAACACACTGTTTACGACTATCTTCAGTGCCACATATACTTAAAGTTTTAAGTATTTGTGGCACTGAAGATGGTCCTGTGACCGAAAGGCTTCTGCCAATACAAAACTCAAGAGTGAACTAAACAGTGTTTTATTTAAAATTTTAATAATTTAATTATATTAAAATGGGATTTCACTGCAGAAAACATCAATAATTTGTCAACAAAACACAAAATAAAAAAAATAAGCAGGTATAAGGGTAAAAACATGTAGAAAGTCAATTAAGACCCGCGCCAACAGGCTAGAAGGCAAAAAGAATGTTGTCTATGGTTTCAATGTATTTAAATGGGTATGCCGAAAGCAGTATCCCCATGCAAATGCATAGAAACATTCTTTGCGTCATCCGGCACGGGTTGGAATCTGCTTTCTACATGTGTTTCCATCCTATTATATTGGAACCATTACATAGGTAGCGATATTGCTCACCACAATCAGCAAGGTGAATCTCACCATTTTAATATCAATCAATGTCACAGATACTTCCAATATTTCACACAGAATTAAGATCAACACTACCCGTGTTATAAGTTTTATGGAAGGGAGTCACGGAAGCAAAGTGAATAACACAATACATTTTACGTCGGCAGCGCTATACACGTTTTCCATACAAAATGACGTATAGTGTAATTCTGTAACATGTGACACTTCTCGATGGAGGTCAACTTAGTTTAAGGTCATACATTTATAATGATTCTACTTTTAATGTATAGTTGTCATCTGCAATGTGTTTTGTTTAAATAAATAAAATTCTCACTTTACTTCCGTGACTACCTTCCTTAAACACAGAATACGGGTACAGAAACTATCTACATTAATTCAATTTAACATGAAATATGTATAAACATAACAATATACTTAAACGAATGAAAATTTATAAACAGCTCAATCATTAAAGTGTAATAGATGCCATTATTTATTATTTAGCTTTTGCCAGTCACATTAATTACAATTTTACAGGAAAGGATAAATATTAATACAAATAAGAGGTAGCAAAGGGTCAATTTTCCTGCTTGTCAGATGTTTATCAATGAATGCTATCGCTATCATCTAAGTTATTAATGAATGCTATCGCTCCGTCGGTTAAGATGAGGAAATCTGAGAAACTGCCTTGATATGCTCTTCCATCACACTCTGTAACTATGTGATTTATGGTCTGTCTCTCAGCTCCACAGTCGCACCCAGGGAGATCTGTCCAACCACATTTGTGTGCGAAGTCTGCGCATCTGCGTGTCAAGATAATAGATGCCATGACGTCAAGGTTGAAGTCAATTCTTGTTACTGTAAAGCTGGATTCAATTATGTAACGGTTTAGTCTGAAAATAAAAATGAAAACTTTTATAAGTACATTTCATATCATATTGATGATTTCACACCAAGTTATAATCCCAAACCAAAATTTATGAATTTATATACCAGGATAATATTTATTATTAAGGTCACATACGGCTATTGGGCCAATTACAAAACAAAATAATACGATAAAATGAAAATTCATACATACACGTAAGAAAAAAATAAATAGATATAAAATAAAAAAGACAGTTAAAAATATTGAAAAAAAAATAGAGAATTATTAAAATAAAGAAAAATGAATGATGAAAAATGATGAGGAATTTGATCATTAAAATATTAAATATATTGTGTAATGCTTATACTGTTAACACTTAGTCTAGTCAGTATTCATACATGGAAGTTATTGTTAAATAATCTAAAGCTGCAAGTTTAGTTAATTAATGTGTGATTTCCCAGGTACATGTCCACAATGCGTTTATTTTCAAATTGGGATTCACTCTGCATCTGGTGTCATACACAAACATTTTTCCACAGCTATTACACATTGCACGTTTTTATTTATATTCATACATTTTCTGAAGCTGGCTTAGAAAGACAGGAAGCCCCTTTGCATATAAGATGTAATTTAATTATGATTACCTACAGTCAATTTGGAGTAAAATTTAAGCGTAGTTACTGGAATGAAAGTGAATATATTTATGTGGTTCGAGTATGTTGAGAGAATCAATGAAGAAAGTACAACAAAGAATATATAAATTTGAATGAGGGGTGAACGGGTCGTCCTAGATTGATGAGGGCTAACAACTTCAGTGCTGTCATGAAGGCAAGCCAAGTCATGAGTAGCTTTAAAGAATAGGAGACGATGTATGCAGAAGAATATGCTATTTGAGAAGCGAATGAGGTTTGTACGGTTTGGAATGAATGGAAGTCCCTATTCTCTGCTTACCCCCTCCGAAATACAATTGTGATGGGTAAAAAAACTTATAATTACCATTTGAATGTGTTTAAAAATATGATGAGCACTCTTTTTCATTGCATCTAAAGAACTTCACTTCCAGGACAATTTCAATACTCCAACAAGACGAATGATTGTGAAACATGCTGCACTCATGAGGGGTAGTGTCTGAAACATACACATTTATGTGAATTATTTTCAAATACAACAATAGCACTTCACTCTGCATCTGGTGTCATACACAAACACGAACTTTTTACCACAGCTATTACACATTGCCAGCACACTAAGCCAGCCTTTGAAATATCAGTAGAAGACGGTCATAAGCGCATGTGGTTTCATCAGATATAGTATTCATACATGGAAGTCATTGCTAAATAATCTAAAGCTGCAAGTTTAGTTAATTAATGTGTGATTTCCCAGGTACATGTCCACAATGCGTTTATTTTCAAATTGGGATTCACTCTGCATCTGGTGTCATACACAAACATTTTTCCACAGCTATTACACATTGCACGTTTTTATTTATATTCATACATTTTCTGAAGCTGGCTTTGAAAGACAGGAAGCCCCTTTGCATATAAGATGTAATTTAATTATGATTACAGTTAGTCAATTTGGAGTAAAATTTAAGCGTAGTTAGTGGAATGAAAGTGAATATATTTATGTGGTTCGAGTATGTTGAGAGAATCAATGAAGAAAGTACAACAAAGAATATATAAATTTGAATGAGGGGTGAACGGGTCGTCCTAGATTGATGAGGGCTAACAACTTCAGTGCTGTCATGAAGGCAAGCCAAGTCATGAGTAGCTTTAAAGAATAGGAGACGATGTATGCAGAAGAATATGCTATTTGAGAAGCGAATGAGGTTTGTACGGTTTGGAATGAATGGAAGTCCCTATTCTCTGCTTACCCCCTCCGAAATACAATTGTGATGGGTAAAAAACTTATAATTACCATTTGAATGTGTTTAAAAATATGATGAGCACTATTTTTCATTGCATCTAAAGAACTTCACTTCCAGGACAATTTCAATACTCCAACAAGACGAATGATTGTGAAACATGCTGCACTCATGAGGGGTAGTGTCTGAAACATACACATTTATGTGAATTATTTTCAAATACAACAATAGCACTTCACTCTGCATCTGGTGTCATACACAAACACGAACTTTTTACCACAGCTATTACACATTGCCAGCACACTAAGCCAGCCTTTGAAATATCAGTAGAAGACGGTCATAAGCGCATGTGGTTTCATCAGATATAGTATTCATACATGGAAGTCATTGCTAAATAATCTAAAGCTGCAAGTTTAGTTAATTAATGTGTGATTTCCCAGGTACATGTCCACAATGCGTTTATTTTCAAATTGGGATTCACTCTGCATCTGGTGTCATACACAAACATTTTTCCACAGCTATTACACATTGCACGTTTTTATTTATATTCATACATTTTCTGAAGCTGGCTTAGAAAGACAGGAAGCCCCTTTGCATATAAGATGTAATTTAATTATGATTACCTACAGTCAATTAGGAGTAAAATTTAAGCGTAGTTAGTGGAATGAAAGTGAATATATTTATGTGGTTCGAGTATGTTGAGAGAATCAATGAAGAAAGTACAACAAAGAATATATAAATTTGAATGAGGGGTGAACGGGTCGTCCTAGATTGATGAGGGCTAACAACTTCAGTGCTGTCATGAAGGCAAGCCAAGTCATGAGTAGCTTTAAAGAATAGGAGACGATGTATGCAGAAGAATATGCTATTTGAGAAGCGAATGAGGTTTGTACGGTTTGGAATGAATGGAAGTCCCTATTCTCTGCTTACCCCCTCCGAAATACAATTGTGATGGGTAAAAAAACTTATAATTACCATTTGAATGTGTTTAAAAATATGATGAGCACTCTTTTTCATTGCATCTAAAGAACTTCACTTCCAGGACAATTTCAATACTCCAACAAGACGAATGATTGTGAAACATGCTGCACTCATGAGGGGTAGTGTCTGAAACATACACATTTATGTGAATTATTTTCAAATACAACAATAGCACTTCACTCTGCATCTGGTGTCATACACAAACACGAACTTTTTACCACAGCTATTACACATTGCCAGCACACAAGCCAGCCTTTGAAATATCAGTAGAAGACGGTCATAAGCGCATGTGGTTTCATCAGTTATAGTATTCATACATGGAAGTCATTGCTAAATAATCTAAAGCTGCAAGTTTAGTTAATTAATGTGTGATTTCCCAGGTACATGTCCACAATGCGTTTATTTTCAAATTGGGATTCACTCTGCATCTGGTGTCATACACAAACATTTTTCCACAGCTATTACACATTGCACGTTTTTATTTATATTCATACATTTTCTGAAGCTGGCTTTGAAAGACAGGAAGCCCCTTTGCATATAAGATGTAATTTAATTATTATGATTACAGTTAGTCAATTTGGAGTAAAATTTAAGCGTAGTTACTGGAATGAAAGTGAATATATTTATGTGGTTCGAGTATGTTGAGAGAATCAATGAAGAAAGTACAACAAAGAATATATAAATTTGAATGAGGGGTGAACGGGTCGTCCTAGATTGATGAGGGCTAACAACTTCAGTGCTGTCATGAAGGCAAGCCAAGTCATGAGTAGCTTTAAAGAATAGGAGACGATGTATGCAGAAGAATATGCTATTTGAGAAGCGAATGAGGTTTGTACGGTTTGGAATGAATGGAAGTCCCTATTCTCTGCTTACCCCCTCCGAAATACAATTGTGATGGGTAAAAAAACTTATAATTACCATTTGAATGTGTTTAAAAATATGATGAGCACTCTTTTTCATTGCATCTAAAGAACTTCACTTCCAGGACAATTTCAATACTCCAACAAGACGAATGATTGTGAAACATGCTGCACTCATGAGGGGTAGTGTCTGAAACATACACATTTATGTGAATTATTTTCAAATACAACAATAGCACTTCACTCTGCATCTGGTGTCATACACAAACACGAACTTTTTACCACAGCTATTACACATTGCCAGCACACTAAGCCAGCCTTTGAAATATCAGTAGAAGACGGTCATAAGCGCATGTGGTTTCATCAGATATAGTATTCATACATGGAAGTCATTGCTAAATAATCTAAAGCTGCAAGTTTAGTTAATTAATGTGTGATTTCCCAGGTACATGTCCACAATGCGTTTATTTTCAAATTGGGATTCACTCTGCATCTGGTGTCATACACAAACATTTTTCCACAGCTATTACACATTGCACGTTTTTATTTATATTCATACATTTTCTGAAGCTGGCTTAGAAAGACAGGAAGCCCCTTTGCATATAAGATGTAATTTAATTATGATTACCTACAGTCAATTTGGAGTAAAATTTAAGCGTAGTTACTGGAATGAAAGTGAATATATTTATGTGGTTCGAGTATGTTGAGAGAATCAATGAAGAAAGTACAACAAAGAATATATAAATTTGAATGAGGGGTGAACGGGTCGTCCTAGATTGATGAGGGCTAACAACTTCAGTGCTGTCATGAAGGCAAGCCAAGTCATGAGTAGCTTTAAAGAATAGGAGACGATGTATGCAGAAGAATATGCTATTTGAGAAGCGAATGAGGTTTGTACGGTTTGGAATGAATGGAAGTCCCTATTCTCTGCTTACCCCCTCCGAAATACAATTGTGATGGGTAAAAAAACTTATAATTACCATTTGAATGTGTTTAAAAATATGATGAGCACTCTTTTTCATTGCATCTAAAGAACTTCACTTCCAGGACAATTTCAATACTCCAACAAGACGAATGATTGTGAAACATGCTGCACTCATGAGGGGTAGTGTCTGAAACATACACATTTATGTGAATTATTTTCAAATACAACAATAGCACTTCACTCTGCATCTGGTGTCATACACAAACACGAACTTTTTACCACAGCTATTACACATTGCCAGCACACAAGCCAGCCTTTGAAATATCAGTAGAAGACGGTCATAAGCGCATGTGGTTTCATCAGTTATAGTATTCATACATGGAAGTCATTGCTAAATAATCTAAAGCTGCAAGTTTAGTTAATTAATGTGTGATTTCCCAGGTACATGTCCACAATGCGTTTATTTTCAAATTGGGATTCACTCTGCATCTGGTGTCATACACAAACATTTTTCCACAGCTATTACACATTGCACGTTTTTATTTATATTCATACATTTTCTGAAGCTGGCTTTGAAAGACAGGAAGCCCCTTTGCATATAAGATGTAATTTAATTATTATGATTACAGTTAGTCAATTTGGAGTAAAATTTAAGCGTAGTTACTGGAATGAAAGTGAATATATTTATGTGGTTCGAGTATGTTGAGAGAATCAATGAAGAAAGTACAACAAAGAATATATAAATTTGAATGAGGGGTGAACGGGTCGTCCTAGATTGATGAGGGCTAACAACTTCAGTGCTGTCATGAAGGCAAGCCAAGTCATGAGTAGCTTTAAAGAATAGGAGACGATGTATGCAGAAGAATATGCTATTTGAGAAGCGAATGAGGTTTGTACAGTTTGGAATGAATGGAAGTCCCTATTCTCTGCTTACCCCCTCCGAAATACAATTGTGATGGGTAAAAAAACTTATAATTACCATTTGAATGTGTTTAAAAATATGATGAGCACTCTTTTTCATTGCATCTAAAGAACTTCACTTCCAGGACAATTTCAATACTCCAACAAGACGAATGATTGTGAAACATGCTGCACTCATGAGGGGTAGTGTCTGAAACATACACATTTATGTGAATTATTTTCAAATACAACAATAGCACTTCACTCTGCATCTGGTGTCATACACAAACACGAACTTTTTACCACAGCTATTACACATTGCCAGCACACTAAGCCAGCCTTTGAAATATCAGTAGAAGACGGTCATAAGCGCATGTGGTTTCATCAGATATAGTATTCATACATGGAAGTCATTGCTAAATAATCTAAAGCTGCAAGTTTAGTTAATTAATGTGTGATTTCCCAGGTACATGTCCACAATGCGTTTATTTTCAAATTGGGATTCACTCTGCATCTGGTGTCATACACAAACATTTTTCCACAGCTATTACACATTGCACGTTTTTATTTATATTCATACATTTTCTGAAGCTGGCTTTGAAAGACAGGAAGCCCCTTTGCATATAAGATGTAATTTAATTATGATTACAGTTAGTCAATTTGGAGTAAAATTTAAGCGTAGTTAGTGGAATGAAAGTGAATATATTTATGTGGTTCGAGTATGTTGAGAGAATCAATGAAGAAAGTACAACAAAGAATATATAAATTTGAATGAGGGGTGAACGGGTCGTCCTAGATTGATGAGGGCTAACAACTTCAGTGCTGTCATGAAGGCAAGCCAAGTCATGAGTAGCTTTAAAGAATAGGAGACGATGTATGCAGAAGAATATGCTATTTGAGAAGCGAATGAGGTTTGTACGGTTTGGAATGAATGGAAGTCCCTATTCTCTGCTTACCCCCTCCGAAATACAATTGTGATGGGTAAAAAACTTATAATTACCATTTGAATGTGTTTAAAAATATGATGAGCACTATTTTTCATTGCATCTAAAGAACTTCACTTCCAGGACAATTTCAATACTCCAACAAGACGAATGATTGTGAAACATGCTGCACTCATGAGGGGTAGTGTCTGAAACATACACATTTATGTGAATTATTTTCAAATACAACAATAGCACTTCACTCTGCATCTGGTGTCATACACAAACACGAACTTTTTACCACAGCTATTACACATTGCCAGCACACTAAGCCAGCCTTTGAAATATCAGTAGAAGACGGTCATAAGCGCATGTGGTTTCATCAGATATAGTATTCATACATGGAAGTCATTGCTAAATAATCTAAAGCTGCAAGTTTAGTTAATTAATGTGTGATTTCCCAGGTACATGTCCACAATGCGTTTATTTTCAAATTGGGATTCACTCTGCATCTGGTGTCATACACAAACATTTTTCCACAGCTATTACACATTGCACGTTTTTATTTATATTCATACATTTTCTGAAGCTGGCTTAGAAAGACAGGAAGCCCCTTTGCATATAAGATGTAATTTAATTATGATTACCTACAGTCAATTAGGAGTAAAATTTAAGCGTAGTTAGTGGAATGAAAGTGAATATATTTATGTGGTTCGAGTATGTTGAGAGAATCAATGAAGAAAGTACAACAAAGAATATATAAATTTGAATGAGGGGTGAACGGGTCGTCCTAGATTGATGAGGGCTAACAACTTCAGTGCTGTCATGAAGGCAAGCCAAGTCATGAGTAGCTTTAAAGAATAGGAGACGATGTATGCAGAAGAATATGCTATTTGAGAAGCGAATGAGGTTTGTACGGTTTGGAATGAATGGAAGTCCCTATTCTCTGCTTACCCCCTCCGAAATACAATTGTGATGGGTAAAAAAACTTATAATTACCATTTGAATGTGTTTAAAAATATGATGAGCACTCTTTTTCATTGCATCTAAAGAACTTCACTTCCAGGACAATTTCAATACTCCAACAAGACGAATGATTGTGAAACATGCTGCACTCATGAGGGGTAGTGTCTGAAACATACACATTTATGTGAATTATTTTCAAATACAACAATAGCACTTCACTCTGCATCTGGTGTCATACACAAACACGAACTTTTTACCACAGCTATTACACATTGCCAGCACACTAAGCCAGCCTTTGAAATATCAGTAGAAGACGGTCATAAGCGCATGTGGTTTCATCAGTTATAGTATTCATACATGGAAGTCATTGCTAAATAATCTAAAGCTGCAAGTTTAGTTAATTAATGTGTGATTTCCCAGGTACATGTCCACAATGCGTTTATTTTCAAATTGGGATTCACTCTGCATCTGGTGTCATACACAAACATTTTTCCACAGCTATTACACATTGCACGTTTTTATTTATATTCATACATTTTCTGAAGCTGGCTTTGAAAGACAGGAAGCCCCTTTGCATATAAGATGTAATTTAATTATGATTACAGTTAGTCAATTTGGAGTAAAATTTAAGCGTAGTTAGTGGAATGAAAGTGAATATATTTATGTGGTTCGAGTATGTTGAGAGAATCAATGAAGAAAGTACAACAAAGAATATATAAATTTGAATGAGGGGTGAACGGGTCGTCCTAGATTGATGAGGGCTAACAACTTCAGTGCTGTCATGAAGGCAAGCCAAGTCATGAGTAGCTTTAAAGAATAGGAGACGATGTATGCAGAAGAATATGCTATTTGAGAAGCGAATGAGGTTTGTACGGTTTGGAATGAATGGAAGTCCCTATTCTCTGCTTACCCCCTCCGAAATACAATTGTGATGGGTAAAAAAACTTATAATTACCATTTGAATGTGTTTAAAAATATGATGAGCACTCTTTTTCATTGCATCTAAAGAACTTCACTTCCAGGACAATTTCAATACTCCAACAAGACGAATGATTGTGAAACATGCTGCACTCATGAGGGGTAGTGTCTGAAACATACACATTTATGTGAATTATTTTCAAATACAACAATAGCACTTCACTCTGCATCTGGTGTCATACACAAACACGAACTTTTTACCACAGCTATTACACATTGCCAGCACACTAAGCCAGCCTTTGAAATATCAGTAGAAGACGGTCATAAGCGCATGTGGTTTCATCAGATATAGTATTCATACATGGAAGTCATTGCTAAATAATCTAAAGCTGCAAGTTTAGTTAATTAATGTGTGATTTCCCAGGTACATGTCCACAATGCGTTTATTTTCAAATTGGGATTCACTCTGCATCTGGTGTCATACACAAACATTTTTCCACAGCTATTACACATTGCACGTTTTTATTTATATTCATACATTTTCTGAAGCTGGCTTTGAAAGACAGGAAGCCCCTTTGCATATAAGATGTAATTTAATTATGATTACCTACAGTCAATTTGGAGTAAAATTTAAGCGTAGTTACTGGAATGAAAGTGAATATATTTATGTGGTTCGAGTATGTTGAGAGAATCAATGAAGAAAGTACAACAAAGAATATATAAATTTGAATGAGGGGTGAACGGGTCGTCCTAGATTGATGAGGGCTAACAACTTCAGTGCTGTCATGAAGGCAAGCCAAGTCATGAGTAGCTTTAAAGAATAGGAGACGATGTATGCAGAAGAATATGCTATTTGAGAAGCGAATGAGGTTTGTACGGTTTGGAATGAATGGAAGTCCCTATTCTCTGCTTACCCCCTCCGAAATACAATTGTGATGGGTAAAAAAACTTATAATTACCATTTGAATGTGTTTAAAAATATGATGAGCACTCTTTTTCATTGCATCTAAAGAACTTCACTTCCAGGACAATTTCAATACTCCAACAAGACGAATGATTGTGAAACATGCTGCACTCATGAGGGGTAGTGTCTGAAACATACACATTTATGTGAATTATTTTAAATACAACAATAGCACTTCACTCTGCATCTGGTGTCATACACAAACACGAACTTTTTACCACAGCTATTACACATTGCCAGCACACTAAGCCAGCCTTTGAAATATCAGTAGAAGACGGTCATAAGCGCATGTGGTTTCATCAGTTATAGTATTCATACATGGAAGTCATTGCTAAATAATCTAAAGCTGCAAGTTTAGTTAATTAATGTGTGATTTCCCAGGTACATGTCCACAATGCGTTTATTTTCAAATTGGGATTCACTCTGCATCTGGTGTCATACACAAACATTTTTCCACAGCTATTACACATTGCACGTTTTTATTTATATTCATACATTTTCTGAAGCTGGCTTAGAAAGACAGGAAGCCCCTTTGCATATAAGATGTAATTTAATTATGATTACCTACAGTCAATTAGGAGTAAAATTTAAGCGTAGTTAGTGGAATGAAAGTGAATATATTTATGTGGTTCGAGTATGTTGAGAGAATCAATGAAGAAAGTACAACAAAGAATATATAAATTTGAATGAGGGGTGAACGGGTCGTCCTAGATTGATGAGGGCTAACAACTTCAGTGCTGTCATGAAGGCAAGCCAAGTCATGAGTAGCTTTAAAGAATAGGAGACGATGTATGCAGAAGAATATGCTATTTGAGAAGCGAATGAGGTTTGTACGGTTTGGAATGAATGGAAGTCCCTATTCTCTGCTTACCCCCTCCGAAATACAATTGTGATGGGTAAAAAAACTTATAATTACCATTTGAATGTGTTTAAAAATATGATGAGCACTCTTTTTCATTGCATCTAAAGAACTTCACTTCCAGGACAATTTCAATACTCCAACAAGACGAATGATTGTGAAACATGCTGCACTCATGAGGGGTAGTGTCTGAAACATACACATTTATGTGAATTATTTTCAAATACAACAATAGCACTTCACTCTGCATCTGGTGTCATACACAAACACGAACTTTTTACCACAGCTATTACACATTGCCAGCACACTAAGCCAGCCTTTGAAATATCAGTAGAAGACGGTCATAAGCGCATGTGGTTTCATCAGTTATAGTATTCATACATGGAAGTCATTGCTAAATAATCTAAAGCTGCAAGTTTAGTTAATTAATGTGTGATTTCCCAGGTACATGTCCACAATGCGTTTATTTTCAAATTGGGATTCACTCTGCATCTGGTGTCATACACAAACATTTTTCCACAGCTATTACACATTGCACGTTTTTATTTATATTCATACATTTTCTGAAGCTGGCTTTGAAAGACAGGAAGCCCCTTTGCATATAAGATGTAATTTAATTATGATTACAGTTAGTCAATTTGGAGTAAAATTTAAGCGTAGTTAGTGGAATGAAAGTGAATATATTTATGTGGTTCGAGTATGTTGAGAGAATCAATGAAGAAAGTACAACAAAGAATATATAAATTTGAATGAGGGGTGAACGGGTCGTCCTAGATTGATGAGGGCTAACAACTTCAGTGCTGTCATGAAGGCAAGCCAAGTCATGAGTAGCTTTAAAGAATAGGAGACGATGTATGCAGAAGAATATGCTATTTGAGAAGCGAATGAGGTTTGTACGGTTTGGAATGAATGGAAGTCCCTATTCTCTGCTTACCCCCTCCGAAATACAATTGTGATGGGTAAAAAAACTTATAATTACCATTTGAATGTGTTTAAAAATATGATGAGCACTCTTTTTCATTGCATCTAAAGAACTTCACTTCCAGGACAATTTCAATACTCCAACAAGACGAATGATTGTGAAACATGCTGCACTCATGAGGGGTAGTGTCTAAAACATACACATTTATGTGAATTATTTTAAATACAACAATAGCACTTCACTCTGCATCTGGTGTCATACACAAACACGAACTTTTTACCACAGCTATTACACATTGCCAGCACACTAAGCCAGCCTTTGAAATATCAGTAGAAGACGGTCATAAGCGCATGTGGTTTCATCAGTTATAGTATTCATACATGGAAGTCATTGCTAAATAATCTAAAGCTGCAAGTTTAGTTAATTAATGTGTGATTTCCCAGGTACATGTCCACAATGCGTTTATTTTCAAATTGGGATTCACTCTGCATCTGGTGTCATACACAAACATTTTTCCACAGCTATTACACATTGCACGTTTTTATTTATATTCATACATTTTCTGAAGCTGGCTTAGAAAGACAGGAAGCCCCTTTGCATATAAGATGTAATTTAATTATGATTACCTACAGTCAATTTGGAGTAAAATTTAAGCGTAGTTACTGGAATGAAAGTGAATATATTTATGTGGTTCGAGTATGTTGAGAGAATCAATGAAGAAAGTACAACAAAGAATATATAAATTTGAATGAGGGTCTTCAATTTTTATGTCGCGAGCAACTTTGTAGACCATTTTAAAATAAACAAAAATAAAATAAAATCAACAAAAACTTTGTCAGTTCTACTCAAGTAGAACTGACAAAGTTTTTTTTGATTTTAAGAAATATATTACCTGGAACGTCTATCGTGGGGACGGAACAAAACCTTAACCGAGCGCAAGACGACATAGGAATTTCCGAGTTTCTGTTGAAGGCATTGAAATGTGCATCGCAAATTCTTTTATTTTTCAAAATAGATTCGTCAGACAGCGTTGATGGTAATCCAGCTCTACGTTTCCATTCAAAAAATAAATGAGGATTTTTAGGAAAAACGTGGATAGGACGTTGGCTCTTTTCGCAATTCGGCACGGAGCAGGTCCTCATTTTTTAGATATTTTTTCACCTGAAACAGATTTAAAAGATAATTAGTAGTTTAAAAAAATGTATTGTTTAAAGAATACGAATAAAAAAGCTACGATGTTTATGATTTAAAATTTTCAAATTATATTCGAGCACGTTTTCAAAAAAAATATTTTTTGCTTTGTCAGTGTCAGTTTAAGCAATAGACAATTTTTCAAAATCTAAGAAATAATGTTCTAATGTTATGCATTATGGATCTATATTTTGAATAATATTACAACTAATAATGATAAATAATAATTATTTTATAGTTAATAATAATTATTTTTATAGTAATAATATGAAAACATACAGACCTACATAAACAAAAATTTTTTTTTTTCAAAAGTAAATGTAAAAAAAATGAGTTTTCACAAATTTATATTATAACATAACGGTTTTCTTTCTGTTGCAATCAGCTGTGTGATCTTAGTACCATTGATTAATTAATTAATAAATTCTTATAGGTAGTTTTTTTATAAAAATATTTCTTTTATAAAATTCTTTCTTTTGATTAGTCAAAAATTCCGTAAGAGATCAGGAAAATACCTGTACAAATACAATTCATATAGTTATTTATTTTCTTGTGAATAAATAAAAAAATAGTCTTTAAACAATAAAATATATATATAACACAATATAATATAGCGTTTCAATCAAATCAATATTAGTACTTAGTTTTATACTGTCCGGAAAAAAATACAGCGATACTCACAAAAGGGTAAAAAAACATATTACCAATATATTAATTATTGCATATTAAATACAGTTCAAGTTAGAACCTTTGAAGCTCAACATTGATTGTTTGTAAATTATAATTAAATATAGGTGTATGTATTGTAGTATTCGAATTTCGCGGGCACATTCTCGGCATACTCACATTTAAGCGGTGACCTTCATGCGACCTCTTCATGTAGTACTCGAATTTTGAGGGCAGGCTCCCGGCAATACGTTCGTGACCTTCATGCGACCCCTTCATGCAGTATTCGAATTTCGCGGGCATTTGCCCGACATACACACATTTAAGCGGTGCCCTTCATGCGACCCCTTCATGTAGTATTCGAATTTCGCGGGTACGTGCCCGACACACACACATTTAAGCAGTAACCTTCCTGCGACCTCACATTAACCTCTTCAATCCCGATGTCTGCAGAAAATTTGTCCATATTTTGTAAAAAAAAATATTATTACTTATAAGACTATAATATATTCATTTGCTTTTATTTTTCATGTCTGCTCACTACGCATGCTTCTTGCAATATTTTATCCATATTTTATAAATTATTATATATTTCGTCTGTCATAAGAGTTTTTCGTGAATTTTAATATGCTTTGAGATTTTTGTGATGTGGTTACATTTGTAATATCGATTGACTGTAATTAGCCTGGAGGCCGTATGTGTTCAATTAATAAATAAATAAATAAATAAAATAAAAAAAAATCCCGATGTCCTCAAAAGTAAATATTTTTGTGGTTGATTCTAATTGGCCATCCTAGAAAATAATGCAATACTTATTTGGGGAGAAATGCTTCCCCCTCCCTAAAGGGGTGGTTCACACATAGGACCTTAGAACTCAACTATGTAGTCTATTTTTTTTAACAATTTATCGTATAATAATATTTCTATGGGAACTCTGAATGTTTTTAAGGTTTTTAGAGACTTGCGTTATAGAGTTGTAAATTCAAGCTAATAAGACGATAGATACTAAAATCATTTCGACAAAATATTGTACAGTTAGAAAATGGAAATAAAATTTATAGACAGGTCTATACACGCGGACTTCAGGGGGGTGAGTACGTAAGGGCTATAGCACGACTAACTACTTCCTAGTGTAGTTAGCGCGAGTACGTAACGTTACAAATGTAGTTAGTTGTGCGTTTCAGCGTGGTTATTATGTAGTTAAGCCGTGGTTATGAGTAGTTAGATTGATGTGTGGTTAGTCGTGCTATAGCAAAAGTTACGTACTCACTACCCAGGGTAGTGAGTACGTAACTTTTGCTATAGCACGACTAACCACACTTCAATCTAACTACTCATAACCACGGCTTAACTACATTAGTAGTTAGCGCGAGTACGTAACGCGATAACGCAATGTAGTTAAGTTTTAAGCCGGAAATAGTAAGGTTTGCCAACATCTAACACAAAAAAATGTTTTTTTCATTGTATTTTTCAATGAAGAAACTTATGGCGGCCATCATTATTTGTCATTTTTCATCAAATATATAAAAACAGTTATGATTTGTGGAATTTTAATAATTTTAAGAAGTAAATACACTTGATGTTTTCTGATACTCTTTGAATACTCTTTTATTTTCCCTATAGATTTTTTATCTTAATTCTTATTTGTATGTCTTAATTGTTTGTAAAATATTTGCTTGCGAGAAATAAAGAAAGATTTTATTTTTATTTATTTATTTTTTAATAATTTCCATACAAACGTTCAAAATCATGTTTTCCCTTTCGTCTGCTAATTTTTCTACAAACTTGAGTTGTTCCAATCGGCTGACATAAAAAAATTATTATAAAATATTTAATTTGGGAAATAAAATAAAAAATAAAATTAATAAAAGTAGTAATGCATTCTTATTTCCAATAAATTAATTATTTAAAACAAACGATGCAAAAATAATAACAAAGCGCGCAACTTTGACAGCTCTAAACCACATATAAACTGCCTAACTACACTGGAACGCGACCCGACAGATGCTGTTATAATAACCACGCTGAAACACACATCTAACTACATTCGTAGTTAAGTCGGACGTTACGTACTCGCGCTAACTACACTAGGAAGTAGTTAGTCGTGCTATAGCCCTTACGTACTCACTACCCAGGACTGAAGAAGTTAAACAGAACTTCGTGATTGTTCGTGAGCTTCCAAACAGGTACGAAGGTACTTATTCAAGAGGGGGCTTTCTCTTTTCAACTTCCTCTCTCACCCGCCCCCGAAGTCGTGGGGGGGGGGGTTCCTTGCCTTCAATCCCCCCCTCACCCATAAAAGAATGCGAAAACATTTTGTTAGGAAGTTTCCTCCCCCTGGTATATTGTGTTCTGTGCTGTGACCTGGGTAGTGAGTACGTAACTTTTGCTATAGCACGACTAACCACACTTCAATCTAACTACTCATAACCACGACTTAACTACATTAGTAGTTAGCGCGAGTACGTAACGCGATAACGCGATGTAGTTAAGTTTTAAGCCGGAAATAGTAAGGTTTGCCAACATCTAACACAAAAAAATGTTTTTTTCATTGTATTTTTCAATGAAGAAACTAGTGGCGGCCATCATTATTTGACATTTTTCATCAAATATAATAAAAAAAACAGTTATGATTTGTGGAATTTTAATAATTTTAAGAAGTAAATACACTTGATGTTTTCTGATACTCTTTGAATACTCTTTTATTTTCCCTATAGATTTTTTATCTTAATTATTATTTGTATGTCTTAATTGTTTGTAAAATATTTGCTTGCGAGAAATAAAGAAAGATTTTATTTTTATTTATTTATTTTTTAATAATTTCCATACAAATGTTCAAAATCATGTATTGTTTTCCCTTTCGTCTGCTAATTTTTCTACAAACTTGAGTTGTTCCAATAGGCTGACATAAAAAAAATATCTTGTCGATAACAAATCCCAATTAAAAAAAATATTAACCTAGTTTTATATGTATTACGGTATTACTATTTTATTATAAAATATTTAATTTGGGAAATAAAATAAAAAATAAAATTAATAAAAGTAGTAATGCATTCTTATTTCCAATAAATTAATTATTTAAAACAAACGATGCAATAATAATAACAAAGCGCGCAACTTTGACAGCTCTAAACCACATATAAACTGCCTAACTACTGCTAACTACACTGGAACGCGACCCGACAGATGCTGTTATAATAACCACGCTGAAACACACATCTAACTACATTTGTAGTTAAGTCGGACGTTACGTACTCGCGCTAACTACACTAGGAAGTAGTTAGTTGTGCTATAGCCCTTACGTACTCACTACCCAGAGTGAGTACGTAACTTTTGCTATAGCACGACTAACCACACTTCAATCTAACTACTCATAACCACGGCTTAACTACATTAGTAGTTAGCGCGAGTACGTAACGCGATAACGCAATGTAGTTAAGTTTTAAGCCGGAAATAGTAAGGTTTGCCAACATCTAACACAAAAAAATGTTTTTTTCATTGTATTTTTCAATGAAGAAACTTATGGCGGCCATCATTATTTGTCATTTTTCATCAAATATATAAAAACAGTTATGATTTGTGGAATTTTAATAATTTTAAGAAGTAAATACACTTGATGTTTTCTGATACTCTTTGAATACTCTTTTATTTTCCCTATAGATTTTTTATCTTAATTCTTATTTGTATGTCTTAATTGTTTGTAAAATATTTGCTTGCGAGAAATAAAGAAAGATTTTATTTTTATTTATTTATTTTTTAATAATTTCCATACAAACGTTCAAAATCATGTTTTCCCTTTCGTCTGCTAATTTTTCTACAAACTTGAGTTGTTCCAATCGGCTGACATAAAAAAATTATTATAAAATATTTAATTTGGGAAATAAAATAAAAAATAAAATTAATAAAAGTAGTAATGCATTCTTATTTCCAATAAATTAATTATTTAAAACAAACGATGCAAAAATAATAACAAAGCGCGCAACTTTGACAGCTCTAAACCACATATAAACTGCCTAACTACACTGGAACGCGACCCGACAGATGCTGTTATAATAACCACGCTGAAACACACATCTAACTACATTCGTAGTTAAGTCGGACGTTACGTACTCGCGCTAACTACACTAGGAAGTAGTTAGTCGTGCTATAGCCCTTACGTACTCACTACCCAGGGTAGTGAGTACGTAACTTTTGCTATAGCACGACTAACCACACATCAATCTAACTACTCATAACCACGGCTTAACTACATAATAACCACGCTGAAACGCACAACTAACTACATTTGTAACGTTACGTACTCGCGCTAACTACACTGGGAAGTAGTTACTCGTGCTATAGCCCTTACGTACTCACCCCCCAGGACTGAAGAAGTTAAACAGAACTTCGTGATTGTTCGTGAGCTTCCAAACAGGTACGAAGGTACTTATTCAAGAGGGGGCTTTCTCTTTTCAACTTCCTCTCTCACCCGCCCCCGAAGTCGTGGGGGGGGGGGGTTCCTTGCCTTCAATCCCCCCCTCACCCATAAAAGAATGCGAAAACATTTTGTTAGGAAGTTTCCTCCCCCTGGTATATTGTGTTCTGTGCTGTGACCTGGGTAGTGAGTACGTAACTTTTGCTATAGCACGACTAACCACACTTCAATCTAACTACTCATAACCACGACTTAACTACATTAGTAGTTAGCGCGAGTACGTAACGCGATAACGCGATGTAGTTAAGTTTTAAGCCGGAAATAGTAAGGTTTGCCAACATCTAACACAAAAAAATGTTTTTTTCATTGTATTTTTCAATGAAGAAACTAGTGGCGGCCATCATTATTTGACATTTTTCATCAAATATAATATAAAAACAGTTATGATTTGTGGAATTTTAATAATTTTAAGAAGTAAATACACTTGATGTTTTCTGATACTCTTTGAATACTCTTTTATTTTCCCTATAGATTTTTTATCTTAATTATTATTTGTATGTCTTAATTGTTTGTAAAATATTTGCTTGCGAGAAATAAAGAAAGATTTTATTTATTTATTTTTTAATAATTTCCATACAAATGTTCAAAATCATGTATTGTTTTCCCTTTCGTCTGCTAATTTTTCTACAAACTTGAGTTGTTCCAATAGGCTGACATAAAAAAAATATCTTGTCGATAACAAATCCCAATTAAAAAAAATATTAACCTAGTTTTATATGTATTACGGTATTACTATTTTATTATAAAATATTTAATTTGGGAAATAAAATAAAAAATAAAATTAATAAAAGTAGTAATGCATTCTTATTTCCAATAAATTAATTATTTAAAACAAACGATGCAATAATAATAACAAAGCGCGCAACTTTGACAGCTCTAAACCACATATAAACTGCCTAACTACTGCTAACTACACTGGAACGCGACCCGACAGATGCTGTTATAATAACCACGCTGAAACACACATCTAACTACATTTGTAGTTAAGTCGGACGTTACGTACTCGCGCTAACTACACTAGGAAGTAGTTAGTTGTGCTATAGCCCTTACGTACTCACTACCCTGGTCGAGACCTGACTTTTAAGTAAGTATTATTATACTCCATAGAAGAAGTATAATAGAATGGCAACTCTCGAGAATATTGGAGACAAAGTAAAAAGCCATCATTTACCATAGATGAAGTATCTTTTTTAGATTTTTCTATGGTCACAACCATAGAGTATAATATTAATACCACATAGGTATTCAATTATTTTTTTTGGCATTGCATTCTTATTTAATTCAAGGACTATTGTGGAAAAAGCACTCTATATTTAGATTGCATCCTTATAGGTTATTGAAAATTCTTATTGTAAAGGTAAAATGAAAATCACGACATTGTAAAAATAATAATTTTATTTGAAAATAACTTTTTACATCACATATATAAATTATTATAAACATGACAATAATAAAAGTGAATTACAGTATTGAAACAATAGGTAAAGAACAATATTTATTTTTATAACCTCCCTTAAAAATTATCTTTTACAAAACAAACAAAAACAAGAGATCCCACCAGGCAGAATCTGAAGGTGGAATTACGAATGAAAATTCTTATTTCTATTACAAAAATAGATACAAAATTTAATAATAATTGAGATAAAATTTGCAGCATATATTTGTGAAAGATTTTAAATCTAAATTTTGATAACTATGTTACTTTATTAAAAAAACAATTTAGACGGTACATATAACAATACAATAATAATACAACACTTTTCTTTACAAAGTGTCAGTATAGCCGGCGGAACTTATTGCCTGAGGCAATTTTTCCCAGTCAACCGGTCCCGTCCAATCTGAGACAGGCCAACCCCGGGTAGAAATTTCAAGTGAAAAAACATTTAGAAAAACTCTGACCCGACTGGGAATCGAACTCGGGACCCCGGATCTGTCCACGCTCGTACAACTTAAAATGGTGGTGAAAGGCTTAATAGCTTCGCTGCAGACACCCCACATATGCGGGATTGGATCACATCCTATAGTTTATTCTATAATTGTATGTGAATTTTGAGAACATATTTTATTAGAACTAATATTTTTATTTTATTTATATTTTCATACTTACAGCACAACTTTTGAACTACAGATTAATACAAAAAATATGTATTATAATGAAACAAAGTGAGACTGATATGTATAACTATTATAATAATATTAAAAATTTGAAAAATTTACTCTGTGGTTTTCCTCTTCAAGTAATCATATATTTCATTTAGCATTTACGCCATGTAGGATGAATAAATAATTATTTGAATATAGAACACTTTTAAATAAATCTCATTTGAAATGAAATAAAATGAAATGAGACCTTATTTCCATAGGCCCAGTTGGGCACATAGACATGTCAAGTTACAACAAAATTACATTATAAATAGCAAAAAGAAAAGGACTGACAACTCTCCAATTCGGAGCACTAAGATTCAGGAACAAAAACAAATGATTATGCAAAAAAAAAAAATCAATCATCACTAAATTTTAATAAGAAAGCAAAGTTTGCATGACAAAGTTTACCAAATTATAAGTTTAACGCACAGATGCGACAAAAGGCTTATTAATGCAATGATTACAATAAAAAGTTTATACACTAAGGGACCGTTCAAGTATTACGTAACGCATATTTTTAACATTATTGACCCCCACCCCGAGATGCATCGTAACGCTCTTTGTTACCCCTCTTCCCATTCCCTCAACGTTGCCTAACGCACATAATACAACCAAGTATGCCTCAAATCATAATTATTACTGGAAAGTCACTAAATACCTTTGTTGCAGCGCCGGTAATACAATAGTAATGTTTTACAAGACTAACCCCCCCCTCCCCCTATATTGCCTTACGTAATACTTGAACGCTCCCTAAAGTAATTTTTCAAAGATTTTTATGTGAATTCATAGCGTTGAAAAGCCATACATATGCAAAGTTTGTTATAAAAAGTTCACATTGTTTTTTGAGTTTTCATGAAGAATTCAATTACTCAAATGCTTTAAGGTCTCACATAAGAATTCGGCCATCGAATGCAAAGTTTTTCATGAAAAAGTTTAATCAATCAAATAGTTATTTAACTATTTGATTGCGGGTATTTACCCGCATGCTAAAAGCTATTTGAATGCAAAGTTTGTAATTAAAAGTTCAAGTTGTTTTTGAGTTTTCATAAAGAGTTGAATCAACCAAGTAGTTTGCAGTCTCACATGTGAATGCTCACAGCTATGAGAAAGTAAAGTTTGCATAAACAAGGCCATAGGTGGGCGCCTTTAAAAAACTAGTAGTATCATATAATAAACATAAAAGAAAGATATACAAAAGTTGTGCTTCAATTATAATAATGCATCATGTTATAATAAAAAAAATACTGTTAAAATAATTTCTTAAAAAGAAAAGACAAGAAAACATAATAATAAAGTCAATCATATCTTTTACAATATCAACCTGAACCTACATATCTTTTATTTTTTTTAAATAATTAAGTTGGAACATCAACCTTATACTTTAGAGAATAAGAAAGTAACATGGTAATATGCCCTTCCTTGCTCTCAAGCCCTGGTGTGAAGCTCCCACTCCAATATTAGAAAGTAAGTCTGTTTCCATGTCGACCCGTGAGGTAAGACTCCCGACTCGTTTTTTTAAGGGTATCCCCGCCAAACAATGGTTATTATTGATTGCAGGCCTAATCCCTAAACCTTTAAATGAAAATAGTGTTCCACTCAATGAAGATAGGGAAAGTATTACCTAAATTGAGAAAACAACCTTTTGAGCATTTGGGATTTATGCTCTCTGCAAGATGCTATGATTTCATAAATGCCTGATGGTTCTAAAGTTGATTTTAGTGTTTTCATTGATAAATCGATGCTGAGGATCTTGACCGCCATGCATCCCCTTATCCTTTTAATGCATTGATATTCAATCAGGGTATTTAATTTCTTTTTAACGAAGCAGGCTTATTAATATCTCTTCTTCAAGCAGGCAAATTTATCTTTTCTTCTTTCCCAAGATTTCTGTAGAACATGTTCCTAACAGCCCTTTCATCTCAACAGATCTCTGTCTGCTTCAGCTCAATTTCAAACACTTCTAGTATGTTCATAAAGTTGACTTTTTAAGTCTAACATACCACATCGCACTCTATAATCCTTCGTCGGAGTTTCAAGTTTATGTTATTATTGCAGAATAGAATTTACATTTTATCAAACATTGCTCTTGCTGCCACTACTTTAAATCTCTAAGTCTCTATGTCAAGATTCTGAGTGAGCAAGCTGTGGAGGTATCCACACTTCTCTACGCTCTCCACATTTCAGTTCATAAAGTGTATAATTGAATCAGTATAGTCTGGTCGTCAAAATATCATCCACTTTGTTAGTATTTTGTAGTCACTCCCAACATTTCTGCTTTGCTCAAGAGGTCTTGGTAAGGTGACAATATCTGAAACATTAACATTAAATAACATTATAAAAATATTAATTTAAAATTTCTATCACTACATTCACTACATAGGATTTTCAAAAATTCTACAATAATTGTCATTGCATATTTAAAAATAACAGATATTTAAGGATTCTTGAGTAGTTTTGCAGGAACACATCTTACATATCGTCGTCTGTTCAGTGAAAGCTCTTATGTGTAGCAAAACAAATTTTACAGGAGAAGGTAAAAACTGTTTAAAAGGCCAATGCGAACATTTTGGCATACAAATCTCATATTCGAAAAAATTGACACATAAGAGGTTTCACTGAACAGACGACGATATACCACATACTTTTTGATGTAATTTTTGAATTAATAATGAATAAGGCCTTGCAAGTGTTTTCTTTCGACTGATTTTTCTAAGGCTGGTTTAGAGCAACATCGCACGCTTATATTATATCATGTGTCCGTGTTGACATCAGCTGAACACGTTCATCATATATTAGACAACCACCACCATCTCTTGTAACCTGGATCTATCTTTTTCCAATGTATACATGGATTAATATAGAGCACACATCAGTTAGGCGCGAACTATTTTTATTTTGTTGGGCATACGGGAATGTCTCATGTCAAATACAGTATGGCGGGTGTTGGGGTAAAGGCTCGTTTACACGTTGCAAATTTCTTGTCTGTTCCATAAAATAATGTCAAGGCAATAATTGACACATTGTATAATTAATTCAGAGTATTAAACATTAAATTAATTTAATCTAACAACATGTTCAATTCTTGCTCTAATTCTCACCTTTGTTTGTTTTGAGTCGGTCCTAGTTCTTCTTCCCCAATTATCTTTATCAAGCGTCATCACCACATCAATTTCTTTCAACTATCTATTAATGTGTGTGACTGGTTTTATAGCTGCAGTTTCAATGTCCACAGCTCTCCTGATCCTGTCATCCTATGGTTGCCTCGTAATGCCCGTACCATCTTATACTGTTTTCTATCAATATTTGCTCCCTAGTTGGAGCATATGAAGTCATCCTCGCCATGCGGTCCTGTCATCTGCAATTCTCGAAGCCGCAACTTGGTCAAAACCAACACCCTGAAGGTCCTAGTCTTCTAATTGTTTGGAGGTGCCTACTGCTACTTCAACCTTAAAGAACAATCAATCACCACTGATTTTTTTTTCATACTAATGACAGAACCAATCCAACTACAGGAATTTACATCGGTGTCGGTAAGTCCATAGTTACTATGATGATTAATAACAATGGGTAAGTAAGTAATGGGTATCTGAGGGAAATTTTTTTAAGAAAGAAATATCGGGAAATATTTTATGAAAGAAATATCTAAAGTTATTTAAATGAAACAATTAATTTGTTATTACACATTTCAAGCCCCATTAAAAAAAACTTTAAAATAAACAAAAACATAGAATATTTAAAAGCAATATTTAATGTGTGTCAGTACTTACATTTCACAGATGAGAAGATGGTTATTTTGCTGTTTTCCTAAATCTTGAATACTTAAGCTGCAGAAACTTATGGACCAAAGGTGATGCTTCCTTTTCATATACTTGGTATGAACACTTCCATCCTTTGGGAGGTCATCCTGGAGAATTTATTCCACATGTAAAATACAAAAACTTAATGTGTTTGTACAAAATATAAGTTAATTTAATTTTCATGGCATTTGTTAAAGCAGTTACTCATTTTATTCGACATTTAACAGAGAACCAAAACAAAACTCAACCTAATGTGACCAAAAAGTTACCCACAGGAATGAATATATTATGTAGAAGGAAAATCCCTCTGTGGAAAATTTAGAACAGTTTCTTGGAATAGATGATGAACCTTTTAAACTATGCGACAGCATTTGACAACAAAGTGACTACGAAAAAATGGAGGAAACTGATGTAGAAGACTATAGACAATAGCAAAGATCAAAAAAGCAGAAGAGAGAACAATGAACTATGATAACCAACACCAAGGAGACGGAATATGCAGCAAGCAAATTTTTGGAGAATGAAAACAGAGAATTTAGAGAAGGATCTACTTCAAAACAACTCTAGGTTACGTATGAAGAAAAAAATGGCACCATATTGTTTGAAAACCCTTGAGGATGAAAAAGTTATAGGTATATGTGTCTATATGTAAGATATAAAATAACAAGGGAATGATAATTACGCCTCAACAGTTCAGGGACAAAATCATAATAGCACATTGAAGAAACATACAAAACATTTTGATATAGACAAAATCATCGTAAAACAATAAAGAAAGGAATAGGTACGTGGTAAACAGATATAAAAGTAGAACTATAAATAATTATTTAACTGTACAAAATAAATTTGTTTAAATAAGTTTGATTTAATATTATTATGAAATCAAAAAAGATCTCATTATTAGTTAATCATTTACCTATATTTAATTATCGTGTTGTCTATGTGTGAAAACACAAAGAACGCCGATTCCAACTGGCGCCGATCAAAATCAGGAACCCGCTTTTCGGCATGCCCATTTAAATGATTGGTAAACATTCTTCACCTTGATCGTCACCTGTCGGAATCAGCCTTCGTATTTTCACCCTGTGGTGGCATGCATGAATATACGAGTGATGAAAAGATGAACATGGAAAAAGTGGTGAAAAAAGTGTTATTGTTCGGCATTAGTGGGCGACATATTATCTTATTACCGACCTCAGTAGCCTAGTAGCAAAACACGCTTATTTCAGATCAAGAGGTCCTGGGTTCAATTCCCGGTTGGGTCAGAAATTTTCAACGTGTTTTTCTCACTTGATATTTCTACTCAGGGTTGGGATTAGACTGGTAGAGCATGCTTCAAGGATATATAAATATCGCTGAGTAGGATACTGTGCTCAAAGATTTTACCGTATCGTTAAAATGGAACTTGGAAGTGCTGGAAGTGATTTAAAAATTATTATGAGCTATGTTAGGTCAATGGTAACTACAGGCCTGTCAAGAGTTACATGTGAGGAGGTGGCTTACCCAGGGATGTGATTGAAGAGTTTGTGGTGTTAAGTTAAGCATTCATTAAATTTGTATGCTCAATAGATAATAAGTATGATGTTTTAATGAAAATATGGGAAAAAGCAAACGGATAGGAATACAGCTGATAGAAGGGCAATGAATTTTACAGTGTAAATACAGAAGAGTTGCATGAGCAACACCATTTTGGAGTGGAGAAAACATTGCATTTGGAGAAACTTGTAC
The DNA here is from genome assembly GCA_963576905.1 of Mystacides longicornis. Classification (NCBI taxonomy): domain Eukaryota; kingdom Metazoa; phylum Arthropoda; class Insecta; order Trichoptera; family Leptoceridae; genus Mystacides; species Mystacides longicornis. The sequence goes on from OY756428.1 coordinate 26,421,321, forward strand.
CCCAACTTGTAACTGAGAGAAAATCAAGAATATTGTGCGCTTATGTTCTACGGCAGCTCCATGTGGATGCAGTTGGCAGTATATGTGACACACTATGGTAACAGACTTCTTTTAGCAGGTTTGCAATATAAAAGAAAAAAAAACTTGCAAGTTTTCAGGGAACGAGACTAAGAAGGAGGCTCCAAAAGAATGTATACATTTGCATAGTGACACTCTAATGTGAGCGTCTATTACGTAGGTGTGTGTTTGTAACTAGGCAAAGAGTGTATGTTAAGCCCAATGGACCAAAATGCACATAAGGTGGCTTGAGGGTCAAAAAGCAGGAGTATAAAGAAATAATGCGGAAGCTAAAAGTGTCAAAACACATATTGGATCTTTGTGGGATAGTGCCTAGAAAGATGAGTTCGAGCATGCAGTGTTCACTGTTCATATGGTAAGCCATGAGCAAAGAGGTTTATGAGACAAACCTCTGGTCGACATAAGGAATGAAAAAATTGAACATGCAAAGTGGAAGAAGCAGCGATACTGTTCTATGGGAAAGAAATGAGAGGACAAAGTAATAAGAGCAACATGAATTAATATTTGAAGGGTATACAAAAGTAATTTTATGGGAAAACGAATGTAAATTGTAATACTTAATATGAATAATTAAAAGCTTTTAGCCATTAAAAGATAAATAGTGCTATTTTGAAAAGGATTAAGAAATATTTAGGCATATAAAAAAGGTCCTTTTTAATGGATTATTATTTAAAGAAAACATTAAAAGTATTTAATCATAAATGATTAAAAAATACAGAAATAAACATCGGCAGATCGAAGCTTCATACAATTAGTGGATAGATGGCTTTATATTGAAATGGACTAAAAATTATTTTTGCATATAAAAAACGAAAATCATTTCAAGCATTATAAAATTATTTAATGATAAAATGTTCAAAAAAACACAGAATTAAACATGGCAGATCAAAGCTTCATGTAAATAGTGGATAGATGGCTCTATTTTCAAATAGGTTGAAAGATATTATTGCGTGTAAAAAAGGAAAATCATTATTTTAATTGATAAATTGTTAGAAAAATATTTATTCATAAATTGAACCAAAAGTAAAGAATAAAACATCGGCAAATCGAAGTTTCGTAGAATTAGTGGATAGGTGGCGCTATTTTGAATAGGATTTAAAAATATTTTTACGCATAACCAAGAAAAGATCTTATTTTAATTGATTACTATTAGTAGAGCATTGGAAAATTATTTTATAATAAATTATTATTGAAATACAGAATTAAACATCGGCAGATCAAAGCTTCTTACAATTAATAGATAGATGGCTCTATTTTCAAATAGGTTAAAAAATATTATTACGTGTATAAAAGGAAAATCATTATTTTAATTGACAAATTGTTAGAAAAATATTTATTCATAAATTGAACCAAAAGTAAAGAATAAAACATCGGCAAATCGAAGTTTCTTACAATTAATAGATAGATGGCTCTATTTTCAAATAGGTTAAAAAATATTATTGCGTGTAAAAAAGGAAAATCATTATTTTAATTGACAAATTGTTAGAAAAATATTTATTCATAAATTGAACCAAAAGTAAAGAATAAAACATCGGCAGATCGAAGCTTCATACAATTAGTGGATAGATGGCACTATTTTGAATAGGATTAAAAAATATTTTTACAAATAACCAAGAAAAGATCTTATTTTAATTGATTACTATTAGTAGAGCATTAGAAAATTATTTTATAATAAATTATTATAAAAATATAGAATTAAACATCGGCAGATCAAAGCTTCATACAATTAGTAGATAGATGGCTCTAATTTCAAATAGGTGAAAAAATATTATTGCGTGTAAAAAAGGAAAATCATTATTTTAATTGATAAATTATTAGAAAATTATTTATTCATAAATTGAACCAAAAGTAAAGAATTAAACATTGGCATATCGAAGTTTCGTAGAATTAGTGGATAGGTGGCGCTATTTTGAATAGGATTTAAAAATATTTTTACGCATAACCAAGAAAAGATCTTTTTTTAATTGATTACTATTAGTAGAGCATTGGAAAATTATTTTATAATAAATTATTATTGAAATACAGAATTAAACATCGGCAGATCAAAGCTTCTTACAATTAATAGATAGATGGCTCTATTTTCAAATAGGTTAAAAAATATTATTACGTGTATAAAAGGAAAATCATTATTTTAATTGACAAATTGTTAGAAAAATATTTATTCATAAATTGAACCAAAAGTAAAGAATAAAACATCGGCAGATCGAAGCTTCGTAGAATTAGTGGATAGATGGCGCTATTTTGAATAGGATTTAAAAATATTTTTACGCATAACCAAGAAAAGATCTGTTTTTAATTGATTACTATTAGTAGAGCATTAGAAAATTATTCAATAATAAATTATTATAAAAATACAGAATTAAACATCGGCAGACCAAAGCTTCTTACAATTAATAGATAGATGGCTCTATTTTCAAATAGGTTAAAAAATATTATTGCGTGTAAAAAAGGAAAATCATTATTTTAATTGACAAATTGTTAGAAAAATATTTATTCATAAATTGAACCAAAAGTAAAGAATAAAACATCGGCAAATCGAAGTTTCTTACAATTAATAGATAGATGGCTCTATTTTCAAATAGGTTAAAAAATATTATTGCGTGTAAAAAAGGAAAATCATTATTTTAATTGACAAATTGTTAGAAAAATATTTATTCATAAATTGAACCAAAAGTAAAGAATAAAACATCGGCAGATCGAAGCTTCATACAATTAGTGGATAGATGGCACTATTTTGAAAAGGATTAAAAAATATTTTTACAAATAACTAAGAAAAGATCTTATTTTAATTGATTACTATTAGTAGAGCATTAGAAAATTATTTTATAATAAATTATTATAAAAATATAGAATTAAACATCGGCAGATCAAAGCTTCATACAATTAGTAGATAGATGGCTCTAATTTCAAATAGGTGAAAAAATATTATTGCGTGTAAAAAAGGAAAATCATTATTTTAATTGATAAATTATTAGAAAATTTTTTATTCATAAATTGAACCAAAAGTAAAGAATTAAACATCGGCATATCGAAGTTTCGTAGAATTAGTGGATAGGTGGCGCTATTTTGAATAGGATTTAAAAATATTTTTACGCATAACCAAGAAAAGATCTTTTTTTAATTGATTACTATTAGTAGAGCATTGGAAAATTATTTTATAATAAATTATTATTGAAATACAGAATTAAACATCGGCAGATCAAAGCTTCTTACAATTAATAGATAGATGGCTCTATTTTCAAATAGGTTAAAAAATATTATTGCGTGTAAAAAAGGAAAATCATTATTTTAATTGACAAATTGTTAGAAAAATATTTATTCATAAATTGAACCAAAAGTAAAGAATAAAACATCGGCAGATCAAAGCTTCTTACAATTAATAGATAGATGGCTCTATTTTCAAATAGGTTCAAAAATATTATTGCGTGTAAAAAAGGAAAATCATTATTTTAATTGATAAATTGATAGAAATATATTTATTCATAAATTGAACCAAAAGTAAAGAATAAAACATCGGCAAATCGAAGTTTCGTAGAATTAGTGGATAGATGGCGCTATTTTGAATAGGATTTAAAAATATTTTTACGCATAACCAAGAAAAGATCTGTTTTTAATTGATTACTATTAGTAGAGCATTAGAAAATTATTCAATAATAAATTATTATAAAAATACAGAATTAAACATCGGCAGATCAAAGCTTCTTACAATTAATAGATAGATGGCTCTATTTTCAAATAGGTTAAAAAATATTATTGCGTGTAAAAAAGGAAAATCATTATTTTAATTGATAAATTGTTAGAAATATATTTATTCATAAATTGAACCAAAAGTAAAGAATAAAACATCGGCAAATCGAAGTTTCGTAGAATTAGTGGATAGATGGCGCTATTTTGAATAGGATTTAAAAATATTTTTACGCATAACCAAGAAAAGATCTGTTTTTAATTGATTACTATTAGTAGAGCATTAGAAAATTATTTAATAAAAAAATTATTATAAAAATTCAGAATCAAACATCGGCAGATCAAAGCTTCATACAATTAGTAGATAGATGGCTCTAATTTCAAATAGGTGAAAAAATATTATTGCGATATAAAAGGAAAAAATCATTATTTTTATTGATAAATTGTTAGAAAAATAGTTATTTATAAATTGAACCAAAAGTAAAGAATAAAACATCAGCAGATCGAAGTTTCGTAGAATAAGTGGATAGGTGGCACTATTTTGAAAAGTTTTTAAAAATATTTTTAGGCATAACCAAGAAAAGATATTCTTTTTAATTGATTACTATTAGTAGAGCATTAGAAAATTATTTAATAATAAATTATTATAAAAAAATACAGAATTAAACATCAGCAGATCAAAGCTTCTTACAATTAATAGATAGAGGGCTCTATTTTCAAATAGGTTAAAAAATATTATTGCGTGTAAAAAAGGAAAATCATTATTTTAATTGATAAATTGTTAGAAAAATATTTATTCATAAATTGAACCAAAAGTAATGAATAAAACATCGGCAAATTGAAGTTTCGTAGAATTAGTGGATAGATGGCGCTATTTTGAATAAGCTTTAAAAATATTTTTACGCATAACCAAGAAAAGAACTTTTTTTAATTAATTACTATTAGTAGAGCATTGGAAAATTATTTTATAATAAATTATTATTGAAATACAGAATTAAACATCGGCAGATCAAAGCTTCTTACAATTAATAGATAGATGGCTCTATTTTCAAATAGGTTAAAAAATATTATTGCGTGTAAAAAAGGAAAATCATTATTTTAATTGACAAATTGTTAGAAAAATATTTATTCATAAATTGAACCATAAGTAAAGAATAAAACATCGGCAGATCAAAGCTTCTTACAATTAATAGATAGATGGCTCTATTTTCAAATAGGTTAAAAAATATTATTGCGTGTAAAAAAGGAAAATCATTATTTTAATTGATAAATTGTTAGAAAAATATTTATTCATAAATTGAACCAAAAATAAAGAATAAAACATCGGCAAATCGATGTTTCGTAGAATTAGTGGATAGATGGCGCTATTTTGAATAGGATTTAAAAATATTTTTACGCATAACCAAGAAAAGATCTTTTTTTAATTGATTACTATTAGTAGAGCATTAGAAAATTATTTAATAATAAATTATTATAAAAATACAGAATTAAACATCGGCAGATCAAAGCTTCTTACAATTAATAGATAGATGGCTCTATATTCAAATAGGTTAAAAAATATTATTGCGTGTAAAAAAGGAAAATCATTATTTTAATTGATAAATTGTTAGAAAAATATTTATTCATAAATTGAACCAAAAGTAAAGAATAAAACATCGGCAGATCAAAGCTTCATACAATTAGTAGATAGATGGCTCTAATTTCAAATAGGTGAAAAAATATTATTGCGATATAAAAGGAAAAAATATTTATTTAAATTGATAAATTGTTAGAAAAATATTTATTCATAAATTGAAACAAAAGTAAAGAAAAAACATCGGCAGATCGAAGTTTCGTAGAATTAGTGGATAGGTGGCGCTATTTTGAATAGGATTTAAAAATATTTTTACGCATAACCAAGAAAAGAACTTTTTTTAATTGATTACTATTAGTAGAGCATTAGAAAATTATTTAATAATAAATTATTATAAAAAATACAGAATTAAACATCGGCAGATCAAAGCTTCTTACAATCAATAGATAGAGGGCTCTATTTTCAAATAGGTTAAAAAATATTATTGCGTGTAAAAAAGGAAAATCATTATTTTAATTGATAAATTGTTAGAAAAATATTTATTCATAAATTGAACCAAAAGTAATGAATAAAACATCGGCAAATTGAAGTTTCGTAGAATTAGTGGATAGATGGCGCTATTTTGAATAGGATTTAAAAATATTTTTACGCATAACCAAGAAAAGAACTTTTTTTAATTGATTACTATTAGTAGAGCATTAGAAAATTATTTAATAATAAATTATTATAAAAAATACAGAATTAAACATCGGCAGATCAAAGCTTCTTACAATCAATAGATAGAGGGCTCTATTTTCAAATAGGTTAAAAAATATTATTGCGTGTAAAAAAGGAAAATCATTATTTTAATTGATAAATTGTTAGAAAAATATTTATTCATAAATTGAACCAAAAGTAATGAATAAAACATCGGCAAATTGAAGTTTCGTAGAATTAGTGGATAGATGGCGCTATTTTGAATAGGATTTAAAAATATTTTTACGCATAACCAAGAAAAGATCTTTTTTTTAATTGATTACTATTAGTAGAGCAATAGAAAATTATGTAATAATAAATTATTATAAAAAAATACAGAATCAAACATCGGCAGATCAAAGCTTCATACAATTAGTAGATAGATGGCTCTAATTTCAAATAGGTGAAAAAATATTATTGCGTGTAAAAAAGGAAAATCATTATTTTAATTGATAAATTGTTAGAAAAATATTTATTCATAAATTGAACCAAAAGTAATGAATAAAACATCGGCAGATCAAAGCTTCTTACAATCAATAGATAGAGGGCTCTATTTTCAAATAGGTTAAAAAATATTATTGCGTGTAAAAAAGGAAAATCATTATTTTAATTGATAAATTGTTAGAAAAATATTTATTCATAAATTGAACCAAAAGTAATGAATAAAACATCGGCAAATTGAAGTTTCGTAGAATTAGTGGATAGATGGCGCTATTTTGAATAGGATTTTAAATTATTTTTACGCATAACCAATAAAAGATCTTTTTTTAATTGATTACTATTAGTAGAGCATTGGAAAATTATTTTATAATACATTATTATTGAAATACAGAATTAAACATCGGCAGATCAAAGCTTCTTACAATTAATAGATAGATGGCTCTATTTTCAAATAGGTTAAAAAATATTATTGAGTGTAAAAAAGGAAAATCATTATTTTAATTGACAAATTGTTAGAAAAATATTTATTCATAAATTGAACCAAAAGTAATGAATAAAACATCGGCAGATCAAAGCTTCTTACAATTAATAGATAGATGGCTCTATTTTCAAATAGGTTAAAAAATATTATTGCGTGTAAAAAAGGAAAATCATTATTTTAATTGACAAATTGTTAGAAAAATATTTATTCATAAATTGAACCAAAAGTAATGAATAAAACATCGGCAGATCAAAGCTTCTTACAATTAATAGATAGATGGCTCTATTTTCAAATAGGTTCAAAAATATTATTGCGTGTAAAAAAGGAAAATCATTATTTTAATTGATAAATTGTTAGAAATATATTTATTCATAAATTGAACCAAAAGTAAAGAATAAAACATCGGCAAATCGAAGTTTCGTAGAATTAGTGGATAGATGGCGCTATTTTGAATAGGATTTAAAAATATTTTTACGCATAACCAAGAAAAGATCTGTTTTTAATTGATTACTATTAGTAGAGCATTAGAAAATTATTCAATAATAAATTATTATAAAAATACAGAATTAAACATCGGCAGATCAAAGCTTCTTACAATTAATAGATAGATGGCTCTATTTTCAAATAGGTTAAAAAATATTATTGCGTGTAAAAAAGGAAAATCATTATTTTAATTGATAAATTGTTAGAAATATATTTATTCATAAATTGAACCAAAAGTAAAGAATAAAACATCGGCAAATCGAAGTTTCGTAGAATTAGTGGATAGATGGCGCTATTTTGAATAGGATTTAAAAATATTTTTACGCATAACCAAGAAAAGATCTGTTTTTAATTGATTACTATTAGTAGAGCATTAGAAAATTATTTTATAATAAATTATTATAAAAATATAGAATTAAACATCGGCAGATCAAAGCTTCATACAATTAGTAGATAGATGGCTCTAATTTCAAATAGGTTAAAAAATATTATTGCGTGTAAAAAAGGAAAATCATTATTTTAATTGACAAATTGTTAGAAAAATATTTATTCATAAATTGAACCAAAAGTAAAGAATAAAACATCGGCAGATCAAAGCTTCTTACAATTAATAGATAGATGGCTCTATTTTCAAATAGGTTCAAAAATATTATTGCGTGTAAAAAAGGAAAATCATTATTTTAATTGATAAATTGATAGAAATATATTTATTCATAAATTGAACCAAAAGTAAAGAATAAAACATCGGCAAATCGAAGTTTCGTAGAATTAGTGGATAGATGGCGCTATTTTGAATAGGATTTAAAAATATTTTTACGCATAACCAAGAAAAGATCTGTTTTTAATTGATTACTATTAGTAGAGCATTAGAAAATTATTCAATAATAAATTATTATAAAAATACAGAATTAAACATCGGCAGATCAAAGCTTCTTACAATTAATAGATAGATGGCTCTATTTTCAAATAGGTTAAAAAATATTATTGCGTGTAAAAAAGGAAAATCATTATTTTAATTGATAAATTGTTAGAAATATATTTATTCATAAATTGAACCAAAAGTAAAGAATAAAACATCGGCAAATCGAAGTTTCGTAGAATTAGTGGATAGATGGCGCTATTTTGAATAGGATTTAAAAATATTTTTACGCATAACCAAGAAAAGATCTGTTTTTAATTGATTACTATTAGTAGAGCATTAGAAAATTATTTAATAAAAAAATTATTATAAAAATTCAGAATCAAACATCGGCAGATCAAAGCTTCATACAATTAGTAGATAGATGGCTCTAATTTCAAATAGGTGAAAAAATATTATTGCGATATAAAAGGAAAAAATCATTATTTTTATTGATAAATTGTTAGAAAAATAGTTATTTATAAATTGAACCAAAAGTAAAGAATAAAACATCAGCAGATCGAAGTTTCGTAGAATAAGTGGATAGGTGGCACTATTTTGAAAAGTTTTTAAAAATATTTTTAGGCATAACCAAGAAAAGATATTCTTTTTAATTGATTACTATTAGTAGAGCATTAGAAAATTATTTAATAATAAATTATTATAAAAAAATACAGAATTAAACATCAGCAGATCAAAGCTTCTTACAATTAATAGATAGAGGGCTCTATTTTCAAATAGGTTAAAAAATATTATTGCGTGTAAAAAAGGAAAATCATTATTTTAATTGATAAATTGTTAGAAAAATATTTATTCATAAATTGAACCAAAAGTAATGAATAAAACATCGGCAAATTGAAGTTTCGTAGAATTAGTGGATAGATGGCGCTATTTTGAATAAGCTTTAAAAATATTTTTACGCATAACCAAGAAAAGAACTTTTTTTAATTAATTACTATTAGTAGAGCATTGGAAAATTATTTTATAATAAATTATTATTGAAATACAGAATTAAACATCGGCAGATCAAAGCTTCTTACAATTAATAGATAGATGGCTCTATTTTCAAATAGGTTAAAAAATATTATTGCGTGTAAAAAAGGAAAATCATTATTTTAATTGACAAATTGTTAGAAAAATATTTATTCATAAATTGAACCATAAGTAAAGAATAAAACATCGGCAGATCAAAGCTTCTTACAATTAATAGATAGATGGCTCTATTTTCAAATAGGTTAAAAAATATTATTGCGTGTAAAAAAGGAAAATCATTATTTTAATTGATAAATTGTTAGAAAAATATTTATTCATAAATTGAACCAAAAATAAAGAATAAAACATCGGCAAATCGATGTTTCGTAGAATTAGTGGATAGATGGCGCTATTTTGAATAGGATTTAAAAATATTTTTACGCATAACCAAGAAAAGATCTTTTTTTAATTGATTACTATTAGTAGAGCATTAGAAAATTATTTAATAATAAATTATTATAAAAATACAGAATTAAACATCGGCAGATCAAAGCTTCTTACAATTAATAGATAGATGGCTCTATATTCAAATAGGTTAAAAAATATTATTGCGTGTAAAAAAGGAAAATCATTATTTTAATTGATAAATTGTTAGAAAAATATTTATTCATAAATTGAACCAAAAGTAAAGAATAAAACATCGGCAGATCAAAGCTTCATACAATTAGTAGATAGATGGCTCTAATTTCAAATAGGTGAAAAAATATTATTGCGATATAAAAGGAAAAAATATTTATTTAAATTGATAAATTGTTAGAAAAATATTTATTCATAAATTGAAACAAAAGTAAAGAAAAAACATCGGCAGATCGAAGTTTCGTAGAATTAGTGGATAGGTGGCGCTATTTTGAATAGGATTTAAAAATATTTTTACGCATAACCAAGAAAAGAACTTTTTTTAATTGATTACTATTAGTAGAGCATTAGAAAATTATTTAATAATAAATTATTATAAAAAATACAGAATTAAACATCGGCAGATCAAAGCTTCTTACAATCAATAGATAGAGGGCTCTATTTTCAAATAGGTTAAAAAATATTATTGCGTGTAAAAAAGGAAAATCATTATTTTAATTGATAAATTGTTAGAAAAATATTTATTCATAAATTGAACCAAAAGTAATGAATAAAACATCGGCAAATTGAAGTTTCGTAGAATTAGTGGATAGATGGCGCTATTTTGAATAGGATTTAAAAATATTTTTACGCATAACCAAGAAAAGAACTTTTTTTAATTGATTACTATTAGTAGAGCATTAGAAAATTATTTAATAATAAATTATTATAAAAAATACAGAATTAAACATCGGCAGATCAAAGCTTCTTACAATCAATAGATAGAGGGCTCTATTTTCAAATAGGTTAAAAAATATTATTGCGTGTAAAAAAGGAAAATCATTATTTTAATTGATAAATTGTTAGAAAAATATTTATTCATAAATTGAACCAAAAGTAATGAATAAAACATCGGCAAATTGAAGTTTCGTAGAATTAGTGGATAGATGGCGCTATTTTGAATAGGATTTAAAAATATTTTTACGCATAACCAAGAAAAGATCTTTTTTTTAATTGATTACTATTAGTAGAGCAATAGAAAATTATGTAATAATAAATTATTATAAAAAAATACAGAATCAAACATCGGCAGATCAAAGCTTCATACAATTAGTAGATAGATGGCTCTAATTTCAAATAGGTGAAAAAATATTATTGCGTGTAAAAAAGGAAAATCATTATTTTAATTGATAAATTGTTAGAAAAATATTTATTCATAAATTGAACCAAAAGTAATGAATAAAACATCGGCAGATCAAAGCTTCTTACAATCAATAGATAGAGGGCTCTATTTTCAAATAGGTTAAAAAATATTATTGCGTGTAAAAAAGGAAAATCATTATTTTAATTGATAAATTGTTAGAAAAATATTTATTCATAAATTGAACCAAAAGTAATGAATAAAACATCGGCAAATTGAAGTTTCGTAGAATTAGTGGATAGATGGCGCTATTTTGAATAGGATTTTAAATTATTTTTACGCATAACCAATAAAAGATCTTTTTTTAATTGATTACTATTAGTAGAGCATTGGAAAATTATTTTATAATACATTATTATTGAAATACAGAATTAAACATCGGCAGATCAAAGCTTCTTACAATTAATAGATAGATGGCTCTATTTTCAAATAGGTTAAAAAATATTATTGAGTGTAAAAAAGGAAAATCATTATTTTAATTGACAAATTGTTAGAAAAATATTTATTCATAAATTGAACCAAAAGTAATGAATAAAACATCGGCAGATCAAAGCTTCTTACAATTAATAGATAGATGGCTCTATTTTCAAATAGGTTAAAAAATATTATTGCGTGTAAAAAAGGAAAATCATTATTTTAATTGACAAATTGTTAGAAAAATATTTATTCATAAATTGAACCAAAAGTAATGAATAAAACATCGGCAGATCAAAGCTTCTTA